>CM062293.1:125639328-126182443 GCA_031216915.1 Pictodentalium vernedei | reverse complement strand
TTTATCAATTTTTTTTTAACTTTGGTAAAATATCAGACACAAACCATTTACTTTTTATTTTTTTTATGTTTGCATTGGTTATAAAGAGAATATGCGGTAACCAAAAGGACCATGCGGAGAGGGGGGGGGGGGGGGGGGGGGGGGGGGGCTGAGAAACAGATTTTTAATTTTTTAGGCCTTAATTGTTTGTATCTGTTAACCCTTAGCACTCTGGCAGCACATATCATCTCAAACTATACCATACTTTCTTACTTTAACTGTGACATCATCCAATGATATCTGATTTGAAAGAGCTCAACCAGATATCATTAGTCGAATTTCAATTTTTAACAGGTTGAGGGCTAAATTAGTTTTGGTGGTCTGAATTTGTGATCCAGAATTTGTTTTATTACAACTTATTGGAGAGTGCCCATAGGTACTCTCCAATAATTTGTGATAAAACAAATATATATAGACAAAATATTTTTTGCATTTCACTGAATATGAAACATGAGCATGGAAAATGTTGGCTATTTCTCTGGTACTCTCATTTTTCTGAAAACCCTGATAGTGGCTTCTGGTACTCAGTCAGTTAACCCTTTACCTAACACGAAAAGTAGACAATTGCAAACAAATTTCTTGAATAACTAATTCTTTTCATTTTTTGTCTCAAAAACATAGGTTATGACCCCTCCAAACGTGGGGTCATAACCTATGTTTTTGAGACAAAAATTGAAAAAATAATGAAAATTAATTGGCGATTTTTGAGAACAGGGCTGGCCGGTTTTGGCCGTTACGTTGGGTAAAGGGTTAACTGATTTACATTAAAATGTGATCCTGAGGTTTTTTGGAAAAGTTTCTCATCAGAGTACAGAGGTTTAATATACTGGTCTTGCTTCTTGCAAATATCACACTTCATAAAGGTTACAAACAGAGGTTACATATGTAAATATGGAAAGTTAAGTTACGTCAAGGTTACATCATGCCATTCTTTCATCAATGATCTTTTCAATCACAGCTGATGATTTTTTCATCAAATACTGGGATACTTGGACACATTTCACGTGAAGAAAGTCCATGACTTTTTGGGACTTTTTCCAGACAAATAATACTTGCATCTGATAAGGCCCCACAAAGTAGATCTTTTCTCAGGCCATATTTTGTAACATTGCATGTGAGCAGGCAGTTTTTATTTTATTTTTCTAATTATTTCTTTGCCATCAAAGTTCATGTTCTTGGTTTGTTTTATGTTTTAAGCCTCATAATCTACAGAATATCACAGGTGGTGGTGTATTTCATCCCTTGAGTGCAAGAAGGCTTTGCAAGGCTTAATCAATTTTATTAACTTGGGTAAAATATCAGACATAAACCTTTTAATTTTTATTTTTTAGTTTGCATTGGTTATAAAAAAAGAGAGCAAGCCAAAAGACCATGCATGAGGGCCAGAGAAACAGAATTTTAGGTTTTTTAGGCCTAATAACTGGGAAGTAGTTTGGGAAATATGGGAATTTGAAAATATATCTATTCTTAGCTCATGGGGTTGCCATGGAGATCAGGGATGTTTGTATTTATTTATTGGGTTTTAACAACACTTTCGACAGCCAGGGTCACCCTGTGTTGAACAGTTTTATGGGGCAGGGGGCCAAGGGGGGGGGGGGGGGGGAAGAAGCAGGAGTACCAAGAGAGAACGACCAAGCAGTGCCGAGCAACTGTCAGACTCCCCAATGAACTAACAATACAGACACAGGGTTAGCATTGGTTGAAGACAAGTGCACCATCGACGTTCAGTATGCCTTAGTACACAATGCCACCGTGCCCCCACATGGGCAATCTGATTATCAGGATTAAGTGCCTTGTCCAAGGACACAACGCAGTTACCCCTGGTGGGGATCAAACTGAGGGCCTTTCAATTTTAAGTCCAATTCCATAACCACTGAACCTCTGTGCTCCCAGGTATGACCCAATAATATCACATACCAAATTTAGTTCAAACAGTTTCATTGGTAGAGAAAATATAAATTTGAGTCAGGACCAAAATCATTCCGCTCTCGTTACCAAGGGCAAATACTGCATATGCTAAAAGTTTTGTTTGAATGAATTTTAATTTACACATCAAAAGGAAGCTCAGTACCAAATATAAAGCCATTATATCAAACGGTACTTTATTTTTTTTTTTATTTAACTTTGGGAGCATTTTCTCTCACCCCTTCCCTATGAGGTGAGGGCAACTTGATTTGAACATACAGTAGAACCTGTCTTGAGAGACCGCCCTTTGGGCCACACAAAAGTGGTCTCTCAAGACAGGTGGTCTCTCATAACAGGTTTCAAGTTTTCTCAAGTCAGTGAATAACCAACCACAAAATTCAGAAATGGAGAAGAATGGATTTTTGTAATTACTTTGTAGTTGTTTCTTTGTGAAGATTTTGTAACAAATTGAAATGGACTGTTATAAAAATTATAAAAATAAATTAGTGCTGAAAATCTTCATTGAACACAAATTTATTTTTATAATCCTATCTGTCATATTTCAGGTATGTATGAAATTGCTTATTCAGCAATCCTAATCTTTTCACAGGGGTCTTATAAAAACATCTCAATCTTTAATGAGTTATGTAACTGAATAGCAATTGAAACCCAATTAAGAGCTTTTAATACTTTTAAATATGTTAGTATAACCACAATGGATTTTCCAATTCCAGAACAGGTAAAAAGTTTTTGTCATGGTTTTAGTCTTCAAAGGGGCGGTCTCTCAAGACAGGTCCATTATGGCATAAAAATACAAGTTGGTACCAGATCACAGTGGTCTCTCAAGACAGGTGGTCTCTTAAGACAGGTGGTCTCCCATAGCAGGTCCATTATAGAGTAAAACCAATCGGTGTTTGGCAGATGTGGTCTCTCAAGACAGGTGGTCTCTCAAGACAGTGATCTCTCCAGACAGGTTTTACTGTAATCAAAACGTGATGTCATAACAAACAATCACCTCAAATTTCACTGAAATTGGTTTTGGATAAGGAGTTGTTAATATCATGTTCATGGATGCCATACATATGATGGATGAAGAGTGATCACAATAGCTCACCCTGACTTTCATTCAAATGAGCTAAAAATATGAAAAACAAAACACCAGTATATTTTTCCAAGGACTTTCCATGACTTTTCTCCAAGTCTGATTTTCCATCACATTCAACAGCCTTGAATTTCAGTTCGAAAAATCAAGCATAAAGGACCCAAACAAACCCTGTTATAACTTTTTAACCACACTCAACGCATACTATTCTATTTCTCATGGTTCCCACTATGAAAATGAATTTCCAACCACGTGTCTGGAAAAAGATAAAAAAGCTCAAGGTAGCCTGAAACGCACACCTGAATGATGCGATTCCAACCTCAAGACCAATAATAAACCCAAACTAAGCAGTAGATAAAAAAAACACATTAACCCTTTACCTAACATGAAAAGCAGACGACACTTGCAAAAAAAAATTCTTGAATAACTAATTCTTTTCATTTTTTGTCTCAAAAAACATAGGTTATGAAACCCTCGTTGGAACGAGCTCAACAAGCTCGTTCCAATGAGGGGTCATAACCTATGTTTTTGAGACAAAAAATGAAAATATTTTGAAAGTTAAAAAATTTATAGTAATTTATATATTTTTTATACTTACCAATGACCCAGACTTAGCTGGTGCTAACTCTAACAAAACCAGGGTCAAACACAAATTTTGCCCCCCAATCCCCAAAATTTGCATCCAAAACAAAAAGAAATCATGTCCTAAAGGACCTCCATACTACGCCTCTACTGCGCATGCGCAGTGACGCAGACGTCCCGAAATTGGCGCCAATTATCATTCTTACTGGCAGTGCCTGGTCAGCGCTATGTACTCAGCGGGGAGGCAAGAGTTCCCAACTCCAGGGAGGGCCATCCCCGTCTGGGTCAATTGGTAAGTATAAAAAATATATAAATTACTATAAATTTTTAACATTTTTATACTGTACCAATGACCCAGACTTAGCTGAATAGTAAACAGGCTGGAGGGCCTAGGACATAGAGGAAAATCCAATAAGCTCAACTATATAGTAAAGAGGTAACCCCTAAGGAGAAAAGGGAGTATTAGGCTTTACATGTATCTTTCTTATTTAATATTAAATTAGAAAGATACACTACCCTTAATAATTGAGCACAATAACATTCATGTTCTCTATTAACATCCAGTATAACCCTTATACTAATTATTTTTAAAGCAAGCCAATAAATAAAGTAGTCCAGAGAATTGAGACTCTTTATAGTCATTTAAAAGTGTCCGAGTATTGTATATTAAAGCCCGTTTGACACTTGACATATACAAATGCTTCACACCGAGCTACACTTTAAAAATAAGACATGAATGAATTTAAACATTAATATTACACTTTAAAACCATCCCGGAAGCGACTCAGAAATACTGACTTGGAGGAGGCATTCCCTTGCTTTTCACTATAAAGCAGGTGACCTAAGGGAACACCCGCCCCCCCCCCCCCCCCCCCCCCCCTTCCCCTTGCCCTGGGTCAAATAGCCCAGAGCGAAGAGGGCAGTCGGTACGGAGTCACTGCCGGAACAGAAAGCCTGCATAACTATAGTTGCAACTGTTTAGTGGACGACATTCTGAGCAACAGATAACGGACCTAAACAATGCAGGTCTCCAGAAATGGACTCAATATTTCTGAGATAAAAATTCGTAAATGTGGATGGCTGAGACCAATAAGCAGCCTTCATTAAATCTGTAATAGCAACACTATTAGCATAAGCCCAGGAAGTAGAAAGAGCTCTTACTTCATGAGCAGAAATCTTAAGCACAGACTGCTGAGAAGAAGATAAATCTTCATAAGCAGTACGGATAGTTAATTGAATCCATCTAGCAATAGAATGGACTGAAATATCCTTTCTATTAGGCATCAAAGACAGAAAGAAACGTTTCCGTCCCTTTCTGATAAACTGAGATCTCTGTTTATAGATACGTAATGCTCTAACAGGACAGAGTAAAGGCCTACGCCCGTCTGAAGACGGAAAAGCCTTAATAACAATAGGTTCCGGATATTTATTAGGAGCCTGATTCTTAGCTAAAAAATCCACATTAGTAGTGAAGGTGATAGTGTTCCCAACACTACGATAATGAGAATCATCCACCGATAGTGCATGAAGCTCACTGACTCTTTTAGCAGAAGAGAAAGCTAAGAGAAAAGCTGTCTTATAAGATAAGAATTTGAAATCTACTGTCCCAAGAGGTTCAAATGGCTTTTCCTTCAATTTAAGAAGAACCCAAGCTAAATTCCACTTAGGAATTAATCTAAGAGTTCTGGGTCTATTTATCGAAAAGTTTCTAACCAACTTCGATAAAGAGACATTAGATCCAATTTGTAAACTATCATGATGTGCATAGGTATCAGATAACATAGATCTATAACCCTTTATAGTAACAGGCTGCAGTTTGATTTCGTCAAACAAGTATACTAGAAAGTTTGCAATGTCTGGTATAGAGGGATCGAATATATCTACAGAATGATCCCTACACCAACGACGAAAAACATTCCACTTAGCCGCATAGTTTAGCGAAGAGGAGGTCCTCCTACAGTTAGAAATCGCGTCCACTGCTCGTCCTGTAAAGTGCTTGCCATGCAAGAAGGACCGCACAACGGAAAAACGTGAAGGTTGAGACCTTGCGGGTTGTGATGGAGTTGGCGCGATTTCCCCTGCGAAAGAGATCCTCCCGTGGAGGAAGCTTCCGCGGTAGGTCCCACAACAGACACCTGAGTAGATTTATTCACGGTCTCTGTGGCGACAGAGATGCTACCAACAGAGTCTTGCATTGAGATTGTTTTATCTTTAGCAATACTTGTTGAATTAACGGCGCTGGAGGATACGCATATCCTATCATTCCGTCCCAAGGGATCGACAGAGCGTCTACTGCAAATGCTCTTGGATCCGGACACGGAGACACATACGTCTGCAACTGATTGTTGAGATGTGTCGCAAATAAGTCTATCATTGGCCGTTCCCATTGGTAGCAAATCTGATTGAATACTTGTTTGTTGAGAGTCCACTCCGACGGCAAACAAGCGACCCTTTCGTGAAAGGGAGTCTGCTAGCACATTCAGACGACCCGGTATGTGACGGACCGAAAGAAGAACGTGATGTTCTAGCGCAAACAGAAGGATTCTTTCCGTTAGATTGAACAACGGAACTGAATGAGTGCCTCCCTGATTCCGTATATACGCCACTACTGTCGTATTGTCGGATAGGATTTGGACATGAGCATCGTGAATAATGTCCATCCAGTGACGTAACGCAAGCCAAATTGACATCATTTCCTTGATGTTTATGTGCTTGCACAGGAATTGCGGATCCCAAAGACCCTGGCATCTCGAATCCGTTGGGATTAATGATGCACCCCAACCTGTTTGACTGGCATCCGTCATAACGGTAAAACTCGGATCCGGCAACTGCAGCGGAACTCCTTGAGTTAACCACTGAATGTTTGCCCAAGTCTGAATCTCTTGTTTCACTTGATCTGACAAGAGAACGTCTACATCGAGCGAATGAATTTTCACACTCCAATTCTGAGTCAGGAAAATTTAAAGAGGACGTGTGCGTAACCGCCCCATCGGAATGAGATCCGCGGCGGCTCCGCACAGACCTATCAGTCTCATAAATTCTCTCGCCGTAACTTTGTCTCGCGTGCAGACAATAGCGAGCGTAACAACTGACTAATTTCGCTCTGGTTAACGGCAGACGAACGAGATTGTTGTGCGTCTCGAAGCTCATTCCCAGATGAGTGAATGACTTGGACGGCACCAGATCCGACTTCTCCTCGTTTACTATAAAACCGAGACGTCGGAGCAATAGAAGAAGATTCTGAACATCGTTCTGAAGCGTTAACTCGTTGCCGTACCTCTGAAGAATGTCGTCCAGGTAGGCCGACGTTACCGCAGACGAATGAGCTCGGAAGTAGATCATTACCGAGTTCATTACCCGAGTGAAAGCCCAGGGTGCTAGATTCAATCCGAAGCACATCGCCCGGAATTGATACACCACTCCTAGGACTGCGAAGCGTAGATACTTTCGGAATGTCGGATGTACCATGACGTGAAAGTATGCATCTTTGAGATCTATGCTCGTTGCATAATCGTTCACCAGAATACTCGCTCTGACCGATCGAATCGTCTCCATATAAAACTTCGGAGCGACGATCAGCTTGTTTATCCAGCTCAAATCTATGACTGGACGGAACGAGCTGTCTGGTTTCGGAACCAGAAACAGATGGCTGTAGAATCCCGGAGATTCCTGGTTTTCTACGACCTCTACCGCGTTCTTCATTAAAAGAGACTGCACCTCTGATAACAGGGCGTCTCTTTTCTGAGGATTTGACGGAAGATGAGTCCACTTTGGACTTCGAGTTAATGGAGGCTTTCGTTTGAAGGATATCTTTAGACCTTCCGAAGTCACTCCTTTCACCCAAGGGTCGTCCGTAATCGACGCCCATTCTTGTGAAAAGCTCGACAACCTTCCGCCAACCGGAACGCGATAGAGGTTTAAGCCATCACCTCCTGGACCTGCGAGGCCTGCGGTAGGAGAAACCACGTCTTCCACGACCCGCACCTCGCCCCGTCGACCTCGGGGCGTCCGACCGATTGTCCCGGCCTGAAGGACGTCCCGAACGAGAGTCGCTATCCTGACGGTCTCTCGAATAATACCAAGAGGACGCACCGGAACCTCTATAGGAACCTCTCTTGGGCGCATTAGACCCAGAAGTGCCTGTCTTATTCGTGTCTGCTGTATCCGACTTCTTAGGAGCAGATTTGAACAACAGAGAATCCTTAGCTTTCTTTGTAATTTTATCATAAATAGCGGAAAGCTTGCCGTCAAAGAGAAGTTCTCCTGAGACCGAAGCGACTCTAAGAGAGTTCTTCACCTTAGAATCCACTAGTGTGGATGTAGCTAGGGCTGCGTCACGTCTAACCAACTCCAGATTTGCCACTGAAAGGGCGGAGTTACACGTGGAATAAGCTACTGCCCTTGAAAGAAGTCTTAAAGAGGATTGCATATCCTGAAACTCTTTCCCCTGAAGGCGCAGTGATAACGCCTTAGTAAGGTGATCTGCGTACGATAAGGCATCTAAATTGGCTCTGTTAGACGCAATAGCTGTTTCCAACACCGCGGTTGGAATAGAAGCTGACGACGGTAATGATAGCTCTAAGTCTTCCGCCTCGTCGTCCATACGCAGAGGAACTCTCGGTATACCCTGTCCTGCCGTATCGAATTTATTCCTTGCATTAATGAAAGGCAGGTTGAGAGTATTAGCGGACAAGAAACCTGCTTTCCCCGTCCTGGAAGCAAGTTTAAATATAGCGTCGTTCAATAATTCAAATGTTCTTGCAACATTATTGGACTGCGACGGAAACTCGGGAGCGATGTCCCTGAACCGCTCAAAAAATTCAGAGTCCAATGACGCTATAATTCTCTTGTCCGGAAGCGCAGCAGTCTGGCCCGACGGAACAACTTGAGGGAGAAAGTGCCGGATGAAGTCCACGGCAGCTTTATGTTGTTCCGAAAGGGATAGCTCCAAGTCATCCGTATCCCTTTCACCATCCGGTCGGACCTCATGATGTTCCCGGTCGTCCGCCCCCGATGCTTCGGCGGAGCGTACCGACCCAGCGCCGTCGGATAATTCTCGATCCGACACCGTTTCTGTCAGCTGCTGGGATGCTGCGATAAGCTGTGCTATCTGCACAAGAATGTCCGGCGTCGAGACCTGCGGAGGCGCAGTCTTTCGCTGCTTCGCCGAGGGCAGCTCCGCATCAGATGGCTCCCGCATACTTTTCCTATGCGAACGTCCGGAGTCCATCGGTCTTGAATCCCTGGCTGCCGGATGGTGTGACCTGGTCGCCGAAGAATCCTTGATCGGCGAAGCTGGTAATATATAGGCGGACACGCAGCCAAGGTGCAGTCGTGTGCGCTGACGAGAAGAGGAAGCCTTAACAGTCTCTGCGGACTGCTTATACAACGGAGTGTCCCGAGCGACGGACGTATGCTCCGCTAAAGACACATTTTGTACCACAACATCTGGTCCCAGATGTTGTTGTACGAGAGAGGGGTCTCTCTCGCTCGCGGCCCAGCTGGACCTGGACGAGCTAGGAACCGGACTCCAAGGCTTCCTCCGTTCTCGCTTACTATCCGCCGTCACTGGGTGTGCATCTATTATGTTTATAGTGCTCGCATCACCCAAAATTTCCTCTTGGACCGCATCGGACGAACCCGGCTGCCGACATTTGTCTAATCTCCATGAGCACTTTTGCCGCTAGCTCTGAATTCATTTGTGACGACGGACGCACACTTGAAGAAGATAACATGGAAACATCACCCTGTTCTGGTTCCTCTGAAATAGAAACTGAGAGAGTAGAGTGACCTTGCGGAGAAAGAGCCGGCATCGCTCTTTCTCCAGAAACAACATATCGTGACACACGTTTCCAATGTTTCTCATCCCAATGTTCACATATTGGACAGGGATTAATGCGAGAACACTGACTACAATTAATACAGTGATCATGAAAGTCAGAGGAAGATTTCTTCCTATTACAATTTGAACAACGTCCCTTCATTGTGAAAGAACAACAATAAGTCCTAGTTACTCGCAAAAACCCCTGACACAAAGATACATAATAACATGATCCATTAATAAATGAAAAAACAATTGCAAAACAAAATAATTTTGAAAAAATATTTTTTCAGCGAAGCCCAAGTTGCTGAAAAGTAACGTTGAGCCCCGATGGATACGATGGCAAAGTGTGGTCAAAAATTTTAAATTTATATTAAATAATTAATGAGACACTTTCGGATAATATAAATGTATCTTATAGTGAGATAAACTACAGCAAATGCAAACAGCCCCCCTCAAAAAAGGCTGTTGCCAATGAAAACAAACAGTGTAAAAACACCAGAAAACATGACTCCAGGCACTGAAAAAACTGGCCCGGAATCAGTCATCAATTACACTCTATCTGATGCAAAACAGAGACTCCCAGGGGAGAATCTGTAGAACATCAGATGGAAGATGCAGAACACAAACGTTATACACCCATGGGTGAAAACGTAACTATGGGGAAAATAACAGAAAACATTCTGTTACCAAGCAACTCTCCCAGGAAATTTTAGAAATGAAACTTCTCAAAAATATGCCAAAAGCATGGGAGAATTGCAAGGGGGGACTTTAGAAGGCTAGGGGAGAGTAAACACTGAATAAGCAGTGCAACAATTAGCAAGAATGACAACAAGAGGCCCATGCCTCGAAAATAGGCAACTTAACATAATTTCATCAAAAAATTTTAAGTACAGCCTTGATTATTTTTTGTCACTTCTTTTTCCTCTCCTCCTTCTATCCTCCTTAGAATCACATTTTCTCCAAAAATTACGTGTCTGGCATCCTTTAAACTGAGATTTACAAGCACAAAGATCAGTGAGATGTTGACTGATGAAGGGCCAAACAGAGAATGATAATTGGCGCCAATTTCGGGACGTCTGCGTCACTGCGCATGCGCTGCGCAGTAGAGGCGTAGTATGGAGGTCCTTTAGGACATGATTTCTTTTTGTTTTGGATGCAAATTTTGGGGATTGGGGGGCAAAATTTGTGTTTGGCCCTGGTTTTGTTAAGTCTGGGTCATTGGTACAGTATAAAAATATTAATTGGCGATTTTTGAGAATAGCGCTGGCCGGTTTTGGCCGTTACGTTGGGTAAAGGGTTAACAAACAATCAATGAAATATGAGAAACAACAAGACTAACGGTGCCCACCAAGCCACGGATGCCCCCAAACTATGGCCTATAATACTGGAATGAAAAACATTCCATTGGTCTTCACCCTTGTGTAAAGTTTCAAGGAGATCTACCAAAGCACTATAGAGTTATGGCTCCAGACAGACAAATAAAGTTGGACAGATGGACCGACAGATGGACAGACAGATGGAATGATGGATGGACAGACAACGTGGATTTAATATGCCTCCCTATTGGGGGCATAAAAATACTCACGGATAATATACAGCCAAGTCATAATGGTACTATACAATAGAATTTTGAAATGAAATTCGAGGATAATGATGACAAAAATATTAAAAGTAAATATGAAAGTATTTGAACCAGGTGACAGTAAAAAATATGGGCATTTGAAACTTTTTCTTCTTTAACTTCTTGGGTTCCCGCAAAGATGCAGAGTTATTTTTTGGCATGAGTCAAGTGCATACCGGGTATGAACCAATAACACTGCACACTTAATTTCTAGCTTTTGGGGCATTACCCCAAACCCAGGGGAACAGCAATTGAGAGCTTAACTGTTTTGCGACATCTCCAAGGCAGGAACCTCTTCCATAAGACAGGGATCAAGGAGTGCCTATCCTGGTTTTGTTTCCAATGAAGGTATTGTTCACAAAACCCAGAGCATTAGGAAGCCATAGTTTTGAAATGGGTGGAAAAAACCCAAATGAATACCCCTTTAATTACTATGTCCTCCCTACGAAAAAACCTCATCCCATTGGCCGAGAGGCGTCTGACTTATAGTCTTGATAAGACTTGCACCACTTTCCCGAACAGCTATACTGACGACTTCCGGAGTAACTGTAAGAGGATTTCCTAGACCTTCGCGAGGAGCTCCCTTTCGATGATTAGGAACTGGAACGACCTCGCCTACTTTGGCCAGATGATGCATGTTGAGATGCTGATCTCAGTAGCAGTGCGCTGGAAGCTTTTTTGGTAGCTTGTTCACAGACTAAGGAAAGCTTGTCATGAAACAGTGTGTGTCTGAAGACTGGAGCGACTCTGAGAGAGCTTTTCACCCCGTCATCGATAATTGAAGCCGATCCAAGGGCTGCATCACGTCTGACCAACTCCAGATTTGCCACTGAAAGGGTGGAGTGGTACGTGGCATACATGACTGCCCTGGAAAGAACTCTTAGTGAGGAACTAACATCCTATAATTATTTTCCATGTAGACGTTGCATCAGAGCCCTGGTGATATGATCTGCGTAGGACATAGCGTCCAGAATCGCTCTATTAGATGAAATAGAAGATTCAATCATATCTGAGCATAAATTGAACGATGTAGGCAAGGATATATCCAAATTCCCAGCCCATCCAGATGCACAGAAACTCTCTGAACATCTTCTCCAACTGTATTAAAATAACATGATCCAGGAAACGGTATACTGATTGAAGATGCAGATAAGAAGCTGCCTTTCTTTTTCGAACTTGCTAGGTTGAATATGGTGTCGTTAATGTGGCCAAAGGTCTCCAACACTTGCCAAGATAGTCCCGGGAAGGAAAGAACATCATCTTTCCTTCGCACATCTTTGTCTAGGGACAGCAGTTTCTGCCTAGCAGACGCAGCTTGCTGATCAGGTGGAACAAGATCAGGAAATTCATCGCTACCATATGCTGTCCCGAAAGGGAAGGGCAATCCTCTTCCTGCTCCCTTTCACCATCCGACTGATTCAGCTAAGAATTTCGGACAACAGCATCTGGATGTACAGATGACAGGACCGACCCAGCACCGTCCGACAGCTCACCACTGGAGTCTACGGAAGGCTGTGCTTGCACTTGCTGGGAAGCTGCGATGAGCTGCGCAATTTGTGACAGCAAGTCCATTACAGAGGCTTGCTGCTCCTAGGATGGAGGTCCGGACATAGATCTCTTCTCTGAACGTCCCAATGAATGAAGCCTCAGATCAATGGCTACCGGATGGCCAGACTTCACGGTCATGTGTGCTTTTCTGAACCTGAGGAAGAAGCCGTAACTGTAGCCGACCCTGGCTGCAGTTTAGACGGAGCATCCCGAGCGGCGAGTGTGGACGTTAGCTACAACTCAGTGAAGTTTCTCAAAACAACATTTGGCCCCAAATGTTGCTGGATTAGAGAAGGCTCTCCCACTCGTGGTCTATCAGACCTCGCCGAGCTTCCCAAAGAGAAACTTGCAGGCTTCTTCCCTTTTGCCGTCGTTGCCGGGTGAGCTTTAGTTTTTGAGGTGCTTGCTCTACCTGATTCTACACTTCCCTCGACCGCAGACTTACCCGGTTTTACAGCTCCCACTGTCGGGTTGGCCACTTCACCGGTCGAACTGGCTGCCAGAATAAGAGGCCTTATTCCTTGTTTAATATTCAGGAGCACCTTAGCAGCCAGTTCTGTTTGCTCATCAGAGTGCGACAACGGAAGCACACTTTGGATGGGTGTTGCAATACCATCACCATGTTCTTATTCCTCTGAAAAAGAAACTGAAAAACTTGAATTATTCTGCGGTGACAGCCCCGGCATCGGAACTTCACTGCCGACGACATACCGCGACACTCATCTCCAACGCCTGGCATCCCAATGTACACAAGTAGAACAAGAATCTGTAGGAGTGCATCGACTACAGGCAAGACAACAAGCATGTAAATCCGAGGAAGCCTTCCTTGCCTTGCATTTAGAGCAGTAAGCTTTCATAATTAATTACAATAAAAAAAAGTCGATAGCACTCCTACAAATTCAACAACAAAAATACATGATAAAGATACATGATAAGAGCAATCAAATTAATTTCAAAACAATTATAAAAAAAATTTTGAAATTTTTTTTTTGAAAATGCATATGTTCCCAAAGGGAACATCATGAGCCCAAGGGCATCCCGTTAGAAACTAAGTTTGGACAAACACCATTTTTTTTGAGCTACTCTACCGGAATCATAATCAGTGTATCCTACAATAATTCTAAAGTATTATAGGTATCACAGAACTAAACATTTTCCCATAGGTGACCATTATAACGTTCAGGCAGAAAAAAATATGATCGCATCACTTTAATTTTGGCATTCAAATATCTCTGTCAAGTATAGCCCTTCAGACAACTTTTTCTGATCTGAAAACAGGGGGTCATGCAACAAATAAGAGAGAAAAACTGACACAAAGGGAAATACCGGTCACATGCACATATTTTTCAGGGAATTCCCTACAAAAGCACACCAAAAGTAAATTGTATTTTTTAGGTCCAAAAGTCATCAAATCACCCTCTTTTTTATCAGGAATATTCAACAATAATGCAAGATGTCAAGAGAATGTTTCAAAGTTTTATTGAAACAATGGATTTTCCCAAGGATGTTTATTTTTAGAGATTGCATCATTTCCGAGTGCAACATTTTAAGGCGGTTCACTCTAATTTCAATATTTAGTTCCACGATACCTATAATCATCCCCAACCCCACCAAAGAGACATTTTGCCACTTCCATGAGATAAAAGAGTCATTTCTGAATTAGAATCCAACTTTTGGCTTTGGCTGAGTCAGTCAAAAACATGGAAAATTTGCTCTTTTAAGGAAAAGTGTCCAAACTTCATCAAGTGGGCTTGAAAACTGGTATAGCCTCCAAAGATTTTTCTATCCTGTTACTTTATAAATTAACTGAGAAGGATGAGAATTTACAGCTTTCTTTAAAAAACTACCCTGATCCCAAAATAAAACTAACATCTGCATCAGCACAAAATATTTTTTAGAAAAAATCTGTTTCATTTAACCATACTGCAAGCAAAACAGTGCCCCAACCCCCATGGAACAATATGGATGTCAATTTTGTTTCCAAAATAGGGGATGCAGCTATATATTTCACCAATATGAAAGGACTCTACCAGTTTATCCAAACAAATGATGTCAAATTTTATTCCACCATCAATGTAGTAAAATTTTGCCCTGAATAGGACCCCCGGTATTCACCTTTTCATCAAAATCTGTGATATAATTCATAATTTAATTGATATTGACCCAAAACAAACCTACTGTGATATGAACTTTCCCATCTGTAATAGTTTTTAAATCACAATCTGGCTTCTGAAGACATTTCACATTGTATTTGATGAATATTTTGCAATTTTTGTAAAGGAAAAGTCCCAGTTTTCTCAGTAAAGGCACATGGAGTCATTGGTATGGCACTGACAAAACATAAAACAGTGTTTTTCCAAAAGAATGACCAGTACCTGCTACTGTGATATCTCATAACACTGGTAAGATGCCTAAAACCATCAAATATTGATTCTATAGACCTATGCTTATGCTGCAAGTTCCCTTAAGTGCACTTTCATAACCTTTGTTTTAATCCCCACAGACACCCATACTGGCAAAAAGATTGAAATTGCTGAAAACCTGTTTCCAAAGAGGATGAATCAAGACATTTGCTTCAAGAATATAGTGGTATTTGATGTTTAATATACTTGTGTGTGTGTGTGTGTGGGGGGGGGGGGGGGGAGTGAAAGTTAGTCAGCTGCCAATTATTGAAAATGTAGATCCAGGCAAGTGAAAAGCAAAGAAACAGCATGTCTGATGAAGAGACAGACACACAGACAGGCTTGCAGTCACATATGTAGGAGGTCTACATGAGAGTACTGAATGACATACAATGAAAAAGATAGTGAAAGAGCCAGGGCAAGGTTGTTAAATTGAAAAATAACTCAGTGGACCAGGAGTGCTGAAGCCTCAAAGTAAATCATAAGAAACTGAAAGTGTATGATACTAACTTCAGTCTCTAAAAACATGTTGTTCAGTCTTTCCAAATGTTTATCATCAGCAGAAGGGTTAAATATGTGGGGGAGGGAGGACTTGGTTCAGGAAAAGAGCAATATTTCTCAACTGTCACTGTAAATTTATGCTGTATCATGGAAACCATGACAGCACTAGTACTAGACAACTATATTGGTAGCTATGCACAAATGCCATTCACTCACATTTGTAATTTTATTATGTTATTTTCCACTATAGCCCCACCCCCTCCTCAAATTTGTGTTTCAGGATACTCTTTCAATGAAGGAATTGTTTTCCAACATTTTGAAGAGCATAATATAGAAGAGAAAAACTTCTAAATACAAGTGAATATAAGTGCAGTGTAGGTTTTCTGCCTGTGTTTGAATGGTGATTTGGGAGGGGGTTGGAAGATTTGGAATCCTCCCTGCCCCTAGTAATATGAGGGGAAACCATGGTTTAAATAAATATGTTAATAGGGTAAGACAGGCTGTCAGTTACCAGCTGCCAGAGGTTATAGGGTGCTACTGGGGAATACACTTGCTCAAGATGTGAATTTTCTTGCATGAACAGCCTTAGTTTTGGAAATATATAGCTTTTATTGCTGACTGTGACAAAAATGTAACTTTTCAAAACAATAAAATGGTTTAGTAAGGTGTGTGGGCCCCAAATAAATATTTAAATGTGAAATAATCCCCCAAAATCATAATTAAATCTGGTTAGGAAGCCAAAAAACATATTTCCTATAGGTATCACAGAACTAAATATTTTCCCATAGGCGACCATTATAACGTTCAGGCGGAAAAAAATATGATCGCATCACTTTAATATTGGCATTCAAATATCTCTGTCAAGTATAGCCCTTCAGACAACTTTTTCTGATCTGAAAACAGGGGGTCATGCAACAAATAAGAGAGAAAAACTGACACAAAGGGAAGTACCGGTCACATGCACATATTTTTCATGGAATTCCCTACAAAAGCACACAAAAAGTAAATTGTATTTTTTAGGTCCAAAAGTCATCAAATCACCCTCTTTTTTATCAGGAATATTCAAAAATAATGCAAGATGTCAATAGAATGTTTCAAAGTTTTATTGAAACAATGGATTTTCCCAAGGTTGTTTATTTTTAGAGACTGCATCATTTCCGAGTGCAACATTTTAAGGCGGTTCACTCTAATTTCAATATTTAGTTGCACGATACCTATAACACTAAATACTACATGTTAAGGGCGCTGCCAAATGTAAACAACAGCAGCTGCCAAATGTAAACAACAGCAATAGAAAAAACGGAAACAAGACAACAGGCACACAAAAAGGCCCAAAGTCAGTAACCGATTTAAATGCTTCCAGATGCAAAGCTTGGTCTTTATACGAGGAAAAAAACGATACATCGGATAGAAGATGCAAGACTAAAACGACCCAACACCCCTAGGGTGAGGACGTAACCATGGGAATAAACAGAATAAACATTCTGTAACACACATTAAACTCCCAAGAAATTTAATAAAAAAATTTCAATAAAAACAGCCAAAAAGCTTAGGAGTTGAACAGAAGGGTTCATGGAAGGATAGGGAAGGAACAATTAACAAACAGTAGGTAAACAATTAGCAAGAATGATGACATCATGCACATGTCCCAATGAAAGTGTCAATTATGACACTGTAGCTCAACTTGACAAACTTGAACTTGGTAAGCTATAAGTGAAATGGCAAAATTAAAGACCATTGGTACCAATGTTATTTGGTGAAATTTCAGCATAACTGCATTGTGTGTGCAAAACGTCAGAGTAATCCATGCATTTTTAAATGTAAACTGCAAGACCAGCTAAAGGAAGAATGTTGATACACAAAGGGTGTGCCAAAGGGAAATATTGAAGTCTGACTAAACTAAGTTCAAAGGTCACTGTCAGCGGCAACATTTTTTGACAGAAATGGAAGAAAATCGATAACTCCAATATAGATATCACCCCCACACAAGCACACCAAGCGATCCAATCATAAATGTGCCCTGAAGGGTGTGTCAAAGGGAAATATTGATGCATAACTGCACCAAGTATTTATTTTTTATTTTTTAACGGAAATGGAAGAAAATCGATAGCTTCCATCTAGAGGTCACCCCAAACAAGGACACCAAGTTTCAAAATGCTGTGCACAGCAGGGTGCACCAAATGGAAATATTGATACATAACTGCACGAAGTCGAAAGTCATTGCTAGTGGCAACATTTTTTGACAGAAATTGAAGAAAATTAATAGCTCCCATATTGAGGTAACCCCAAACAAATACACCAAGTTTCAAACCATTCTGATCATAAATGTGCCCTGTAGGATGCGCCAAAGGAATATATTGATGCCTGCCTAAACTAAGTTCAAAGGTCGTTGCCAGAGTCAACATTTTTTTATGGAAATGGAAGAAAATCAATAGCTTCCATCTAGAGGTCACTCCAAACAAGCATGCCAGATTTCAAAGCAATCTGATCATAAATGTGCCCCGTAGGGTGTGCCAAATGGAAATATTGAGGTCTGGCTAAACTAAGTTCTAAGAACATTGCCAGCGGCAAGATTTTTTGACGGAAATGAAAGAAAATCGATAGCTCCCATCTAGAGCTCACCCCAAACAAGCATACCAAGTTTCAAAGTGATCTGGTTAAAAATGTGCACTGCAGAGTGTGCCAAAGGGAAATATTGATGCATAACTACACTAAGTTCATCGAAGGTCATTGCCAGCGGCAACATTTTTTGATGGAAATTGAAGAAAATATATATATCGATAGCTCCCATCTAGAGGTAACACCAAACAAGCATACAAAGTTTCAAACTGATCTGATCATAAATGTTCCCTGTAGAGCATGCCTAAGGAATATATTGATGCCTGACTAAACTAAGTTCAAGTTCAAGGTCGTTGCCAGCGGCAACATTTTTTCATGGAAATGGAAGAAAATCATTAGCTCCCATCTAGAGGTCACTCCAAATAAGCATGCCAGATTTTAAAGCAATCGGATCATAAATGTGCCCTGTAGGGTGTGCCAAAGGGAAATATTGAGGTCTGACTAAACTAAGTTCTAAGAACATTGCGAGCGGCAACATTTTTTGATGGAAATTTAAGAAAATCGAGAGGTCACCCTTAACAAGCATACCAAGTTTCAAAGCAATCTGATAATAAATGAGCCCTGCTGGGTGTACCAAAGGGAAATTTTGATGCATAACTGCACTAAGTTCATCAAAGGTGGTTGCCAGTGGCAACATTTCTTGGCGGATACTGCAGAAAATTGATGACTCCCATCTAGAGGTAACCCCAAACAAGCATACAAAGTTTCAAACCGATCTGATCAAAAATGTACCCTGTATGGCGTGCCAAAGGAATATATTGATGCCTGACTAAACTAAGTTCAAAGGTCATTGTCAGTGGCAACACTTTTTGACGGAAATGGAAGAAAATAGATAGCTTCCATCTAGAGGTCACCCAAAACAAGCATGCCAGGTTTCAAAGCAATCCGATCATAAATGTGCCCTGTAGGGTGTGCCAAAGGGAAATATTGAGGTCTGACTGGACTAAGTTCTAAGAATGTTGCCAGCGGCAACATTTTTTGACGGAAATTGAAGAAAATCGATAGCTCCTATCTAGAGGTCACCCCAAACAAGCATACCAAGTTTCAAAGCAATCTGATCATAAATGTGACCTGTGAGGTGTGCCAAAGGAAATTGTGGAAGTATGTACGTACCTGTACGTACGTATGCCGACGGACGAGAAGTGATGGCAATAGCTCAGCTTGACTTTGTCAAGTTGAGCTAAAAATGGGAAACATAAAATAAGTTTTATAATTATTGTAAAGTAACAGCCCTAAACGTCTCAAACCACCGTTGTTCACTTCCATCATCCATTTATAGCCTTGAATCCACCAATTCTTTCATTGATTTGTGTTTGCCATCCTCAAAAAAGGAGATTTAAACCACAGATGTCAGATCATTGTTTACTGACTTAGGGCCAAACAAAGAATGATGCTTGGCGCCAACTCCGGTACCTTCCTGGTTACCGAGCATGCGCAGTAAACAAAAGTATGGAGGACCAGGTAGGACTTTAATGATTGGGGGGGGGGGGGGGGGGGGGGGGGGGGTCCAAATTTGTGTTTGGCCCTGGATTTTATGGAGTTTGCACCAGCTAAGTCTGGGCCATTGGTAAGTATAAAATTACAAGTTTTGAGTTTACCGAAACAATGCATGTTGGTGCACATGTTCCTTCGCATTAAAAAGTTATCAAAAGTCGTAATTAGGCTCTTAAGGGTTAACACTGCATAGTGCCCACCAATGCTCTGGCTAGTATTTCACGTCAGTGGTCTAACCTCTATTAGAAGTTTTCCAGATAGCATTCTGTGATGTTCATCAAATAGCACCAATTTTATTTTATTTTATTGTCACCTATAATTTTATTTTATTAATTATGATTATTAATACAACTGAAAAAGAGCACTTACAAAATTTTGCCTTAAATAACTTCAATGTTTAATTTTGTGACATTACACACAAAGGTGGATCTAAGAATGTTTTTCAATTGAAGATGTCCATGAATAAATTGAGACGTCTTAATACAGATGATTAGACCATAGCATGTGTCTTGAAGTGCTTTTCTTATCAAAGGCATGTGTATAGATTTCTAATAAATATTGGAAATAATTGCTTCACACTGGTAGATTTCAAAGTTGAATGATATTTTCCTGCAGGAATTTGGGGACATATGGGCTCCAGAGTTTGGGCACACATACCTGTTAACAGGTATCAAATCGACTCTGGATCAGTCCCTGATTACACACAAACTTCTCTTTATAAAGTTAGTACAACACAGGATTTCTGGAAATTCCAGCTTGTGAGCAGAGGCAGACTGGCCATATGGTCCATTGGGAGCATTCCCAGTGGACCCCCTTAGTGAACCCTTAAAATTGGGTGTAATCCAACACCTCTTCATTTATGAAAATTTGTGAAAATCAGGCTTGGCAATTTCAGGAGAGCGATTTTTTAGCTCTCCTTACTGCCCTCCTGAAAGAATTAAGGAGAGCGAAAAATTGCCCTCCTAAATATTTTGGTCTGGAATGATTGAGATTACATGTATTATGCTCACATTAAATTTTTGTTGTAAAGCAAAAATGTAATTTAACTTCGAAGTCACATAACATCACGTAATTTCATTTTGAAAGTGGTTTAGTGGTAAACGGTAATGGCTGCAACCATACCCAAACACAGTTGCAATCATTTGAAGCAAAATGGGTCACATCAATATTTTTTTTTCTGTCAGTTTCAAGTTCAACAACTGACATCACAGTTTGAGGGGTAATTATTCAAGGAATATTGACACTATAATATACTACCATTACTACTATCCTGTCACTTGAAGCACTTGCACCAGGATGTGACTGTAGATTCAAGCAGACCTGTTGTCCAAGAAAGTCATACGCCTACCACTACCACCTTCAACCCCCCAAGGGGTTGAAGGTGGTAGTGGTAGGCGTATGACTTTCTTGGACAACAGGTCTGGGTACACACACAGGTCTTGTCAAGTGTGCGTTCGGTTGTTGAGTGAGACATCTAGATGTCTAAGAGATTTCGCTTTTCCTTAGTAAAGTTAATAAAATCACTGATGTAGTCTGCTGGTTTCAGTTTCAATGAGTTCGTTCAACTGGATACTTAAAATGCTGTGTAAAGCTAATTGCTCTCCTAAGCTGATGAGGAGGGCGATTTTTTGCCCTCCTGCATTTTTCAGAATGCCAGGCCTGGAAAATGACAAGGCAAAATGGATCTGATTGTATATACTGCTCTCTATGTTGACTGTGACTATAGAATGGTTTGATATACTACTGCCTAGTCTCCTAATGATTGCTCAGATGCAAGTAAACAGCATTCCTGGAGTCTTAAAGATCAAAACTTTCTCCCCTAACTATGGTTGGCCCAATGGATGTGCACACCCCTCCCCCTCCACCCCCCACCAATGTTGCAGATACCCCTGGTGGGGATTGAACCGTGGACCTTTCAGTTTGAAGTACAATGCCATAACCTCTGACCCACCATGCCCCAAATCCTGTCCTGAGAAGGAATATCCCTTCAGAAGCATGCAAGGATTCAAACAACAAAATACATCATACTTATTGATAGACATGTTTCCTGTTGGTTATGGTTTTTAAGTATCACATTAACCCATAAGGAACTGACATTTCATTGTCTTTACTGCACTCAAAACAGCCAAATACGAAGGCCTTGCCACTTAAGAGTTGCCTGTATGGGCAGCCAAGTCTTGACTGGAAATCACTGCAGTGGTGCTTTAAAACCATGAGCCAGCATTCTATATGGAGGTTGTTATAAGGTAGTAAAACTGATTGAATCTGGAACCATTAACAGGTAGAGTGTGGGAAGCCCATATTTGGTCTTTACAAAATGTCACAGGTTGTAACAAAACTGTGTACACTCTGTTAGAGAAGATTTCATATTGACACTGGCAAGAATCAGATTTTGTTGATGCTACATTGCTCAGTTACAATTGATTGGATAGTGCCTTTTGGCACTATCCAATCAAATTTAACAGTGCAATATATGATGAAAATAAATCTGTGAACAATAAAAAATGCAGCACACTACCAGTTAATAAGTTTTCAAAAAGTAACCTTGGTTTTCTCCCGTCCATAAATGTAATGCCTTACAAAGACCAAAAAGAAATAAAGACTTTCGTTGAATTCAGTATCGTTTCTTTCTTAACAAACAAGACAAACACATTACACCATGAAATATCATTTTTATTGAGATGTAATTTCCTTGTAGCAATAACATAACAACATCACAGTAAAAAATGTATTATAAATGGTAAATAAATGTAGGAATAATCCTTGTACACATACCGTAGTGCCAAGTGTTCTGACATTTAAGCTGCTAATATTTTCTCAACATAATTCGTGATAATGTGGATAAGGCTTCCACAAGGTGATATGTCTCTACCAGAACTGGAAAATTTCTATCAAGATAAGTTTCCAGACATTGCACAGTTTATGTGATCTGAATTTCAGATACCATTTTGGTATAAAGGGTCTTTATCCTCAAACTTTTTCTACGAAGTTTTTTTTTAACCCGTGGAAACTTTTGTTAACCTTTTACCCAACGTAACGGCCAAAACTGGTCAGCGCTATTCACAAAATTCACCATACATTTTTTATTACTTTTTCATTTTATGTCACAAAAACATAGCTTATGACCTTTCAATGGAATGATCTCGATGAGCTCATTCCAATGATGGGGTCATAAGCTGTGTTTTTGATGCAAAAAATCAAAAAATTAGTGCTTCATGAATTTTATTTGCAAGTGTTGTCTGTTTTTCGTGTTCTTAAAGGGTTAAATAGTTATGAATTATCAGAGTAACAGACTAATTGAGGTGTGGCAATGATATTGTTAGATCAGCTATTGCACATCAGCTGCATGGCACAAGCAAGAAAGCCAAAGAATGATATTTAACCCTTAATTTCATCCAAATGAGGGGTCATAAGCTATGCTTTGGTGGCGAAAATTGAAAATAATAATAGGTTTTGAATGACAACTCCTGGACAATAATGTCTGATGTTTATTCCTGGCAATCATGGAATACAGTACACCCAGGGTGATTATGTATTTTACTACCGGATAAATGGACATATTCCATTATATTTACATGCAAGTCCACCAGGAACTTTTGAATTCAAAAGGCAGTTTTTCAGTCAATGAACCACTGAGTTGTCTACACGGTGGAGGTTAAACTGACAAATTTGCTTGTTGGTAATTTAAGTTTCTCTTATCTACGAATGACACTTAACCCTTGGATGCTGATGGCTGATATTTCAGCCCAGGACAGAATTTCTCGCGCCACTGAAATAAGAATAATTTTGCTACCAAAATCAAATTTCTCTCCAGTAAATTGAATGAACTTTTCGACCAATGATTTCTTTAAATATTTATACATGGAGTTAAAAATAGATAAATTTTTCATCAAATCTGGTCATGACTGCTTTCAAGCAGCCATGACTAGAGTTGATGAAAAATATTTTGAAAATACTTGAGGGTTAATAGTTCAGGATATTATACCAAATCATCTTTCACATAATGTCCTCCCACTCAAATGCAGTCCATTTTCTGGGATTTAATGAGAGCTTTTGAAATCTTTTAGCTTTTTCCATAGCAGCTGAAATGAAAGACCAAACACTTACTTGTTTAAAAAAAACAACAAACACATTTAATATTACAATATAATATATAACCTTTATTGAAAGACAATTGACAATAATTAGCCCTACTGTTTAACCCTTAAAGGCCTCGAGGTTTTAATACATATTTTCTACACTTTTCCGTCTACATCCTGTGTATTTGCCATTGTTTCTAGGCAAGTCTTGTCTGCCCATTTAGGCAGCCAAGACATGCCTAGAAACAACTGCAAAGGTGTTTGAAATGTAACTTTCAAATTTACCCAGAGAGTGAATGTTGGGGCATCTGTTCTGCTGCAGTAAACAGTAATCAAAGTCGGAATTAGGCCTTGAACCCTTTACCCAACATAATGTCCAAAACCGTCCAGCGCTATTCTCAAAAATCGCCAATTAATTTTCCTTATTTTTTCATTTTTTGTCTCAAAAACATAGGTTATGGCCCCTCATTGGAATGAGCTCATCGAGCTCTTTCCAATAAGGGGTCATAGCCTATGTTTTTGAGACAAAAAATGAAAAAAATTAGTTATTCAAGAATTTTTTTGGCAAGTGTCGTCTGCTTTTCATGTTAGGTAAAAGGTTAAGGGTTAATCCTAATGAAGTGGCCACATCAGCCCACGTAATTTCGAAATTTAGCTATTGAATTTTTCTGTGGTAATAATGAAGAAATGATGAGATATTTTTTCTCTGTACATTCTATTTCTATAAATGAATATTTGTTCAACTAAATTTTGTAATTAGTGGCAAAAGCCTGTATCTATAATGTTTTCAAATTCAGTGATTTTCCGGGAATTGTATTTTAATAAGCTTCTCTTTGTGAGAACTTTTCTGTTATAATCTATTAATTAACAGACCCTTCACAATGCTGTCCATGAAAACTAGATTTCTGAAGTGAGGCAATAATTAACATAGGTAAGTAATGCACTGGAAATACACCTAGACTCCAAGTGACCATTCGGAACTTACACAGTAATGAGACAACAGAAATGTTCATCATTCCAAACTGTTTTCCAACAGTGATTTTTGAATGAACATGCCCATTACTCTATGCACATTACATCACACACCAATTGAAAACTTATTGTCAAAAGTAAATGACCAATTTCAAAATACATTTTATAATTTTTCTCCAACAACATGCTTCTTCCTTTCTGGAACAAAAGGAGTAGAACCTGATTTCGTGTGACTTCTGCGATTGGCTTCTCTGAAAAAAAAACAAGAAACAAAATTTATCAATGAGGGGGTCACATGATATGGTTTTGTTGAAATTTTTTTTAATAATTGGGTGAAAAAATTTAAAATAACAAAAACTTTGATATCATGCATTTTCTGTAAAGAGTTAAAATCCATTCATGGGAAATAGGCCAAATTATACAATGTGTACACAAACATACACCATGAATTTCACACAACAATAGCATTCTTAACTTCAAATTTTAGTGAGCAGTATACAGAGAGCTTCCCATTTTCAAAATCGAAAGACTGGTATTACAGATATGTACAATAATAAATATCATATAACAATGTACACAACAGCACTATTTTGTACAAAGATTAATCCAATCGAAAGAACATTTTTCAGATCATTCCTATTCCTTGCGCAAGCCAGAAAATAAGCAGACTGCCATCTGCAAAATGAGATCCCCAGTGGGTGAATTTAGTGATGCTACCCTGCACCGCAGGGTAGCATCACTAAATTTACCCTCTGTGAATCTCAGTCTGAATCAGGGTCTCAAAAAAACTAAACAGAAAGAGGTACCCCGACGAAAAATTGGCCCACTGTATGGGATAGCATCATCAAATTCACCCTCTTGTGTCCTGATTTGCAAATGTCAGATGGCTTATTTTCAGGCCTGTCCTTGAGAGTTTTAAGTTATGCTGATGAAATCCTCTCAGACAGCCCTTTTCAACAGTGTAACACATTAACAGTATTTCATCAGCAAAATCAACCAGACAAAAGAATGTTTTTCCAATTCAAGAAGAGAATACAGCCAAAGAATATAGCTATCCCTTTACCCATTACAATTTGAAGAGAGAACAAACATTTTCCCCAAATTTCTCAAAATTGAGACCGTCTTCCTTTCAAACTGTAGTTTATAAATCTCCATTTGGATGTCGCTTTTCACACTTTAGGCTTAACTCAACCTAAGTATGAGAATAAGTTCATAGAATGATTTATAGTATGTCAACCACTTCAAAGGACACCAAGCCCATACAATTGATACAGGGCCTTGGGCCTATTATACTGATGAATGAAAAAAAGTTTTTCACAGAAGACAAGCAATGCTAAAATTCCCAGAACTGCCATTGGCAATTTAAGTTTAATGATAAACAATACATACTTTCTCTTTTGAGACTGTTTGATTATTCTGTGTTCTTTGGTCTGAGTATATATTATCCTTGGAACATGTCGGTGTCGTCTTATTCTTTTTATCTCTGGGTGATGTGCAAACTTTTCCTTTAATTTTTCTGTGTAGTTAAATGCTGTTTTCTCTCTAGGTTTCAACTGAAATGGAAAAGATGACAGAATACCCTCGACTGAATAAAATATGGATATATTAACTGCATATTTTCCCAGCACCAAACAATTTACTAAAATACAGTACTGCGATCACAAAGCAGGCCAAGCATTTTGATCGGAGAAAATTCCAGCCAGATATTTGGCCCAAAGTAACCCAGTATCAAACAAAGGTGTTTTGGAAATCAAAATTGTAGAAAACAGAGGTCGACAAGTGGAGCTATTTTTTATTATTTGAATGCCCTTTTGCATTACAGGTGACTTAACTTGTATACACAGCTGAAAAGCCATTGAAAGATTTGTTCCACAAGTAAAAGGCAAGTATCAAGTGAAAAAACATAGGTCAGCAAATCAATAGTGTCTGCTGCCTGTGAACTTTCCTGGTGGTCACAATTTGGCTACCATTTGGTCTCTCCAACAGTTCACCATAAGCCTAAGAGTATTACCCCCAGGGCTTATATTTCGATGAGAATCTGAGAATCAATTCACATAATAAAACAAGCGAGAATCCATGTTGATTCTTGCTGCACCTCTGCTAGGATTCGGATGAAAAGAATTGAGTCAATTTGACCTTTATCTAACATAGCAGCAGAAAATTAACCAATACAAGGCTAACATGACCTGAAATATTTTGAGACTTTGTCAATAAAATTGTACAAATAATGGATGCCATTGGACCTGACTCAAAGAGGCGGTTTCAATAAAAGCCATATTTGTAAGGATTTATTGGTAAATATTGTTTATTTTTTAAAAAATTCAGTTTGATGTGTTTTACATTAAAAATCTGTGCTGGGTAAAGGGTTAGCATGTGTTACCAGTATACAACAGGGGTTCAACTATGGTGGCCTCATGGGATCCTGGGACACTCATATAGATATGGATTCACGCAACCACTTTTCTGAGAATCCAAAGGGATTCTCCCAAGTTTAAATGAAATATAAGCCCTGTACCCCTCTTTGATAATTATGGATATGTCCCGGTTGCAAATATTCACCCTTCAAAGTTGCAGATATAGAAGCTCAAAAGTTGAGGTTATATATGGTTTCTTCTGATTTTTATTTAATTTTTGAATAAAAGTGCAAAAACTAGAATATTTATGTGTTTTGGCCTACCTTTTTGATAAAGTGTTAAAAGAGAAACTTATGGACTACTATGGAATGAAATTCAAGACACTCACCACTCCCAACTTCTCTGAAGCATAGGCTTTCCACACCCTAATATTCATTTCTTCTGAAGCTGACAATATATATTTATTATCCCTAGACCATCGGACACACTGAACTCTCTGCATTCTTTTAGTATGATAAACTTCCCTGAAAAAAAATATCAAATGGCTAAAATACTCTCAAGCTCTGGAAAGCATTTAGGTCTCAATTCAATACACAAGTCTGTATCAGTAAATAAACATCAACCCATTAACCAATGAAACACTGTTAAGTGAATAGCCATTTGCAAGTGAAAATATGCAATTAACACCTAATGGCCTGGAGATTTTTATCCATTTTGGCAACACTTTGACAGTGCACATTCTGTGTCTTTGCAGTTGTTTCTAGGCAAGTCATGGCTGTCTTTATAGGCAGCCAAGACTTGTCTGGAAACAACTGCCAAGGTACATAGAGTTTATCTTGCCAGTTTATTCAGAGGCGGCATGATGGCACACCCAAGCCAGAAAATAAGCAGACGGTCATCTGCAAAATGAGGTCCCCAGAGGGTGAATTTAGTGATGCTACCCTGCTCAGCAGGGTAGCATCACTAAATTTACCCTCTGTGAACATCAATCTGAATCAGGGTCTCAAAACTAAACAGAAAGAGGTACCCAGAGGATAAACTGACCCACTGTATGGGATAGCATCATCAACTTCACCCTCTGGAGACCTCATTTTGCAAATGTCAGACTGCTTATTTTCAGGCCTGGACACACCTGTTCTATTACAGTAAATGTGATCAAATTTGGAACTGGGCCTTTAAGGTTTAACAGGAATATTCAGTTAGCAGGAATTCAGATAATTTTCCTTCATTCTTATGATAAAATGAACACTTGTTTCCTAAAAGCTTGTTTGACAATGTTTCCAAGCCCAGTCAAACAAGATATAAAAGATTACCCCTCTGTACACTGATGTCAAAATTCAAAAATTTCAAGCTGTGATTTCTACCATAATGTTGGCTGTAATGTGACTAGGGATTTATCCAATTCAATTTTGTTTGACATATCCCATTGAGCTCTGTCAAACAAAAATGAATGGGTTTAATTCCTCTGAAAAATGGGAAAACTGTGCTGTTTGGAATTTTGATTCATTAACATCTATGTAAAAAGGGTTGAATTAAATTGGATGTACAGAGGTACACTTGGGGGCAGGCTTTTAGATTCCCCCAAATTCATGCAGGTAAACGGTGTGCCCAAATTACCAAAATGTGCCCAAAGTAGTCAGCCAGACAGCAATTTTTATTGTGAAATAAGGTGAAATTCACTTTGTATATGAAACCCAAATTCAAATTGACAGAAATTTTCCAGAAGTGATTTTATTTTTATCCAGTGTCTCTTGTTTATTTTGAAGAGCACAGTGTTTATATTCCTATACCAATTCCCGATTACGTATTCTATAGTTCTTGTGATTACCAACTGAATATGTTGTTCTACGGAATAAAAATAAATGGTTTTACTTGGTGAACAAAATGGGCTTGTCTTATGGGGCAGACACTGAATGATGAGAAGAGCCAACAACAAAGATTTGCCAAATCATAAATCTGCACACAAAACTTGAGATTATCTTCTAGAAACTGTCGTGGAACAGAGCAAAGATACCTCATTTTATCTTATCCCAAAATTCTTGTAACTGCAAATTAACGAAGGTATGACTGAGATCTCAAGTTAGACTGACACATCATTAAAAGATCCTCAAGTTCGAACCGAAACAAAAAATGGTTGATTCTTTCAGATCCTCAGCTGTTAAAACTTTGGAAACAACTGATTTCTTGATTGATAACCCTAATTAGGTGCTGTGCTAACTCAGAAAATAGATACAAAATATTATTTTTTTTTACATTGGCATGGCGGGGGTTCGAACCCACACCGAGAGAGAATATTTAATTATTCATCAGATAGTTAGTTGCATCTAAGTACTTAATTCTACGAACTGCACCTCAGAAGAAATCAGCAACACTTGTCTTTTTCAAATTTCCCGGATGCCATAGAATTAAGAAAGGATGCTGGTTTTGTTTACATTGGCATGATGGGGTTCGAACCCACGCCGAGAGAGTTTCCTTCGGCACCAACCACCTAGCAAAACTATACTGAACCACACACACCACTTGGCCACCGACACACCTCTAAAGGGAATGCTAGTTAACCAAGTACATATATCAATATAGAGGCTACTACACATATAGTACATGTAGTAAGTTTTATAACAAACAGTCGCATGAAATAATGCTCAGACCCTAATCTCAATTAAATAAATTGTTTTTAACTGGTAGAGTGCTAAATTATTTTTGACCATCAAAATTTGTTCACATGTCTTTGCCTTGTTACAATTTATGGGGGAGTGCCTGTAGGCACTCCCCCATAAATTGTAACAAGGCAAATCTACATAGACTAAATAATTTCACTTCAAAGATAATATGAAGCATATGCACTGAATATGAGACACTTATATCACAGTCCCTGCACGTCAGAGTAAAGCCCAAATATGGGCTTCCAGCACTCTACCAGTTAAACTATTAATTGTGGAAGGTATCTATGCATTTTGCTACACTTCAATGGTTTACATTCTGTAGCTTTGTGGTTGTGTCTAGGCAAGTCTTGGCTGCCTATTGAGACAGCCAAGGCTTGTCTAGAAACAACTGATAAGGTTCTTGGGATATAACTTGCTAATGTATCTAAAAACTTATTGTTGAGCACCTGTTCTATTGCAGTAAAAAGTGATTAAAAGTTAAAATAAAAGGCCAGCCGGCCACATGTCCTCCCAAAAAAGTGTTCAATTCAAGATTGGAAAAAAATGGAATTTTTCGAAGTTGAAAAAGGGGACATAACTGGCAAAAATGTCGGAACAAACCTTGATTTGCACTTGACCTGTATGTTATGTTGATACACCTACATACCAAATTTTATTTGAATTAGTCAACACCAACTAAATTTATCATCGGGAAACCAAACAAAAATGAATTTTTGAAGTTGAAAAAGAGGCATAACTAGGGCAAAAATTGTTGAACCTCTCCCTGGTTTGAACTTGACCTGTATTTTATGTCGATACACCTACAGATCAAATTTCAATTGATTTAGCCAACTATAACTATAGTTATCATCGGGAACCAAAGTGGGACGGACGGACGCATGCATGTACAGATGGACAACAGCTATTTTAATAGTCCCCCAAAAAATCAGACCTTCAAAACTTGAAGAAGAACTAAATTTTTATTTGAATGCAGACTGAGACCCGCATGGGGTATGTGAGGTTTGAATTGGAAAAAATCATGCCAAAATGCCATTGGGAAAGGGTCCCATATTCGGCCCCTGTAGACACCCAATAGTATCCCTGACAATACAGTTTCCACTGGTCAGGATCAAACATCGACCTTTCAGTTAGAAGTCTAATGCTCTAACCACTGAGCTACGGCACTCCCACTGATAGTCACTGTAATGGCAGATAAACATGAATCATTAAATGCTATATCGCTACATTTTATGTTATCCAAATTTGTCCCCATGTCTTTACCTTGTAACAATTTATGGGAGAGTACCTACATGTATAGGCAGTTTGCCATATATTGTAACAAGGCAAATCCATACAGGCTAGTTTGTTTGTTTGTTGGTGGTTAACGTCACATATTTATGCACCATGGCTAATCGTGACACAACATGGAGATGAAGTCAAGTTTAGTCAATCGTTGATCAACATGTTGCCCATTTTAGAGGACTTTCACCCCAAGCATTGGTGACTGGGTCCTATTTTACTAGTAAAGCGGAACTGGTTTACCACAGTAAACAAGTGCTGCTTATTACCCGGGGTTCCCACGGGGATCCATACAGGCTAAATAATTTCACTTCAAGTAAATTTGAAGAACATCCAGAGAATATGAAATGTTTAACCCTTTACCCAACACAGACGATATCAACATTTATTATTTTAAATATCATTTTTTCCAATTTTTCAAAAAATGTCAACAAAACCATATCATGTGACCCCTCGTTGGAACGAGCTCGTTCCAACGAGGGGTCACATGATATGGTTTTGCTGAAATTTTTTAAAATATAATATTTTTTCAACTGCTGAATTTGCATATTACGTGGGCAGATGCGGGCGATTCGTTGGGTAAAGGGTTAAGTTGGGGTACCTGCACTTCAGATTATGGGCTTCCAGTACTCAACCAGTTAAATGGTAGAGAGCTAAATTATTTTTGGTCACCAAAATTTGTTCATCTGTCTCTGCCTTGTTACAATTTATGAGAGAGTGCACTCTCCCATAAATTATATCAAGGTGAATCCACACAGACTAAATAATTTTACTTCAAAGATAGTATGAAACATATCCACCCAATATGAAGCCTTTAAGTTCAGCTGGGGGCGCGGTGGCTCAGTTGGTAGAGGTGCAGGCTGCAAGCCGAGAGGTCCTCGGTTCGAATCCCACCTGCGGCAACCGCGTTGTGTCCTTGGGCAAGACACTTCACCCCGATTGCCTACATGGGGGCACGATGACGCTGTGTACTGCGGCACGTCGATGGTGCGCATGTCTTCAACGAATCTAACCCTGCCTGTGCTGCGGAGCAGAGTTCAGAGTTACGATGTTGGAGAGCTGACAGCTGCTCGTCGTTGCTCGGTGGTTCTCTCCGGGTACTCCGGCTTCCTCCACCCGTAAAACTGTCACGGTCACGATTAGCCATTGTGCATAAGTATGTGACCTTAAAAACACCAATAAAATATAAAATAAATAATTAAGTTCAGTACAGTGGAACTCTGTTAATTGAATAGTCACTTTGCCAATGAAAATTATTCAATTAACCGGAGTATTCTATTAACAGGGATTGTGTCACTGTCTTGTATTCTAGAGATAAACATAGCATTTATTCTGTTATATCTTGTTTGACAGTGCTCCACAAGCTGTGTCAAACAAGATATAATAGATTAAATGCCTGTATTGGATGTACTGAGGCCAAAAAGGTCTATAAACAAAGGAAAACTGGGGAGAGTCAGGGTAATTTCTCAACAAGTTACAAGATGTTTTATTCAATTAACAGGAGTTTACTCTATAACCTATATTCAATTAACAGGTCAAATCTGTACTGGAGGTATGGTAAATGGTTTTGTGTTGGGAAATTATATTCAATTAACAGGGTTATTCAGTTAAGAGATATCCAATTAAGTGGGTGCCACTGTACCTACACTTCAGAGTGAAGCCCAAATATGGGCTTCCAGCACTCTACCAGTTAATCTATTTATTTATTAGTGTTTAAGGTCACATATTTCTGCACAATTGCTAATCATGACCACAACATGGATATAAAGTCTAAGTACAGCCAATTGTTGAATCCATATTTCCCATGTTAGAGGACTTCCATCCCAGGCATTGGTTACCAGGTCTTATTGTACCAGTAAAACAGAGCTTGTTTACCACGCTTCCCAGGGCTCCCAAGAGGATCTACCAGACAAGATTTGCCTTGAAAAACTTGCTCATGGTACTTGAAATGTAACTTTCATGATTACCAAGAGATTTCATGTTGGGGCACTTATTTTGTTGCATTAAAAACAAGAGATTCACTCGGAAGTGAGTATGCTTCCCTACGTGGCAATGACCTTGATCTGTGACCTTGACCTCCATCAAACAAAAAAAATTGTAAAAGGTTTAATATTTGTACTTTGGTTCGTTTCGGAGTTATGGCTGAGACACGAATATTGATGATTTTCAGTGTGATCTTGAAATGTGACCTTGACCTTACAGACCTGGCTGTGGTGTGTGATACATCCACCCATTGTCCTTTATAATTGAGTGAAGTTAGATGATTGTAGCCCTAATAGTTTTGGAGTTATGCTTGAGACATGGTTTGTGACTCTGAACATATGAAGGTCAATTGTGACTTTCACCTTGAGGATGTGGCAGGAACTATTATATGCGACACACCTTCTGACTGTCCTTAACATTTGTAAAAAGTTTAACAATTGTACTATGATTCATTTCTGAGTTATGGCTGAGACACGAATATTGACCGATTTTTAGTGTGACCTTGAAATATGAACTTGACCTTGAAGGTACGAACCTGGCTAAGTTGTGTGACACATCCTCCCATGGTCCTTTATAATTGTGTGAAGTTTGATGACTGTGGTCCTAACAGTTTTCAAGTTATTGTCTCGGACACACACACACACACACACACACACATACACACACACACACACACACACACACACACACACACACACACACACACACACACACACACACACACACACACACACACACACACACACATATGCCACCCGACTTAAGTCGGGGGGATAAAAAGTGATCAAAGTCGGAATTAGGACTTTAACAGATATCAAACCCCTCATCGCAAAAGACTTTGCAATTCTAGTGAACAATATTCCAAAACTTAATGACCTACCTACTATGGCCACTTGTAACAGGAAACACTCTTAGTGTTTTATCATAGCTTGCTGAAACAAATTCTTTACCAGTTGGAGAATAATCTACATCTGTAACTGGAAATACAAAAAAAATTACAGATGAAGTGAAACTGTCATGGGATAGAGAGCCTGAATATACACCTTTGGACTTGATTTTATCTTACAATCAACATGTATTTTGTCTGCATTAACCCCGCAAATGTCGTGTATCCGACCCCCTGATACAGATGTTTGTATCAGGGGGTCGAATACAAACATGTTCCTTTCGCGTGAGTTCTGAGCGAATAAATAGTTCATTATATATTCGTCTACATTCTTGACTTATCCACAATATATTGAAAGATAAAATGATTATTACCATTATGTGGATGTACAAAATATGTATCCGAGTCTCGCTCCGGGTCCTAAGGGTAGATCACGATGATCTGACTCGCTCCAGGTTCTTAGGGTAGATCACGACTCATCTTCGACTGGTTGTGATCTGCCCTTAGAACCCGAAGCTCGACTCGGATACATATTTTGTACATCCACATAATGGTAATAATCTCTATAGAACAAACTTGAATGTGACCCCTCCAAGGATTTCATACACCAAATATCAGAAGAAACTAATTGGTGGATCTAAAACCGATTTTTAAAGAATATTCCTCATAAGTTAAAATTTGGGCTCACATAAGAAACCAAATATGGACTCAGGAATTCAATTCAAAGACACTTGAATCTGGCCCTATAGAGATGGTGTATACCAAATACCAGAAGATTATAAATGGTAGAGCTAAAGAAGATTTTTAAAGAAATTTTCTCATAATGCACTACATTAAAATTCAGCCTCCCAAAGGGAATAAAAATATAAACGCAGGGTCTAGATTTGGAAAACTTAAATCTGACCCTCCTTAGGATGTGGCATTCCAAATAGCAAGATTCTGATTGGTTACAGAGATTTTAAAAACTTTCTGGAGGTACCAACAGAGTTATGCCCCTTATCAGGTTCTCCGTGGCTGTGGCCACTTTATCCAAACATACTTCATTTGAGATATGATAAGGAAAATGCATATAAAATTTGGTTAAATTTGATCTAGTTGGCCTGAGGATAAGTGGAAAAGTCCTGAGAAGTGGAAAATGTAAAGTTCAGAGGTGAGCTAAAAATTATATATCCATTTAAACTAAACCCATACTGTGAGAAGTCTGGTATACAAATCAGAAACTGTTCAGAATGGAACACTTTATCTCTGACGAGTACATTTCTCTTGCCCTTGCATGACCACTGAAGTGAAGCTAGCAAACTGATTTACTCCACTGTTCAGGCACAGTTTTACAGGAGTGTTCGTTGGTTTGGTATAGGCCAGGCGATGACGTAAAGTGTTCCAATCATTATTGGCATTAATGGCATAATAAATCACAGGCAAATACATGCATTCCTCACAACAAAATACAGTAGCACATTCATTTATTTGTTGATTTGGGAAGGCAGTTCATGCAAGAAATTTAAATACATGGGATCCTACCCATATTGATTTGTGATCATTGAAGTGAAGTAAGCAAATTGGTTTACACCACTGTTGATCTGCTGGTTTGATTTTGTTGATTTGATTGGTATAAAATATAGGCCTGGTGACGGCAACTGGCAATTATTGCCATTAATGGCATAATAGATCATGGGCAAATACATGCATTCCCCACATCGAAACACAGTACTAGGCCCCACAAAGTAGATCCTGTTTCTCAGGCTATTTTTTTGGTAAACTTGCATGCAGGCAGGTGTTTTTTTTTATTTTTGTCATTATTTCTTTGCCATCAAAAGTTCATGTTCTTGGTCTGTTTTATGTTTTAGGCCTTATAATGTACAGAATAGCATGGGTGGTGGTGTATTTCATCCCTTGAGTGCAAGAAAGCTTTACAATGCTAAAGCATTGCAAAGCCTTCTTGCGCTCAAGGGACAAATTTATCAATTTAATTAACTTGGGTAAAATAAAAAATAATAAACCATTTAATTTTAATTTTTTTTAAAGTTTATATTTGGAAAAAAGAAAGCATGCGGCAACCAAAAAGACCATGTGGGAGGGCCTGAGAAACAGATTTTTAACTTTTTTAGGCCTTAGAATCATTTCACATTTGTTGATTTGGAAAAATAGTACATGCATGAAAAACATGGAACTCTACCTATACGAGTTGTCCCCCCACACCCATTTTTGTGTCACACTCATATTTGCTTCCAGAAATCCCTGATTGTAATTTCCTGTCACATACTGATGATCACACGTGTTCAGAATGAAAATTACAAGCAAGTAAGCTTCACTGGCAAATTTTGTCCATTCGCTGACATTTATCGAGGTCAAATGACAGAGCAGTGTGTCAACATTAAGTACAATTATATTAATGCACAGCCCTGAACTAACAGAAATGTTTTAAAGTGTCTTTTGTGGCTTTTTGGTTCATACAAAAAAAATAGAATCAACTCGTCCCCAGTTTACATAAAAATTTACAAAACCTGTCCAGTAAATTAGCTCTGGCCCGACTTAAAGATTGGTCCAGACGCAAGCCAGAAAATAAGCAGACTGCCATCTGCAAAATGAGGTCCCCAGAGGATGAATTTAGTAATGTTACCCTGCACAGCAGGGTAGCATCACTAAATTTACCCTCTGTGAATCTCAATCTGAATCCGGGTCTCAAATCTACGCAGAAAGAGGTAACCAGAGGATAAATTGGCCCACTGTATGGGATAGCATCATTAAATGCTTATTTTCAGGCCTGGCCAGACGTAATTTACTGAAATTGCTTCAGTAAATTAGGTCCAGGCCTAACTTACTGAACTCATTTTGATAATCTCGCCCAGCAAATTAGGTTTTGACCGGGTCTGACCTAATTTTCTGAACTCGTTTTGTAAATTTTGATATAAACTGGGGACTCATTGAAGATCTTCTATTTATCAATTTATCACACCGGAGATCAGAGTACAATACTCAGGATACGAGGCCCGTCAAAACAATATTTATTTATTGGAGGACTTCCACCACAGGCATTGGTTACTGGGTCCTAGTTTACCAGTAAGACAGAGCTTGTTTACCACAGCAAACATGCACTTCTTCACCTTCCATGGTTCCCATTGGGGTGTCAAAACAATACATTTGAAATGTTATAAAATGATGCTACCACAGCATCATAGTGATGAGTAACAAAATGATGCTAGCAAAGCAGCATAATAGGTGTGATAATCTGTTGGTTGAAAGATTAATTTTGGTCTATCGAAAAAGCTAAAAATCTTACCTGCAAGTACATGATCCATGTGCATATTCAGAGGCATGGACAAATTCCTCATGTCAAATGTGTACAGACTGAAACAAAGAATTTTAAATTAATGATACACCTCACTTCTTTTTTGAGCTATATATTCACTTCAATATTAAAAGTTCCTTTGAGATTAGTAGCCAACAATAAACGGTTGATGCCCTTGCAAAGATGAGATATGACGATTTGTTCCATGCTTTTTGGCATGTCATGTCAAAAAAATGGAAGAGAAACCTATGCCCCAGAGGCAATAATACACTAGCTATCCGTGGAAACGATTAGAGAATATTGTGTACAGTACGGCTGCTGTGGACTGGTCAGTTTCAACAGGTGGGCGATATTTCCATGGATGCAATAATATTAGAATCCCAACACTAATTATAGGAATAATCATAAAACATTTGATTAATAAAGCATCGGTACAACCTGGTGCTTCATTAATTAAAATTTTACTGATAATAATTTTTATTACATGGTAAAGGCATGCGTGGACATCACTGCCCATGTGTGGATTATAACTAGTCCATGGTGGCTGTAATGTATTGTCAAAAAGTTTACTGTTACCTAGAAAGCTTTAACCCCCTTCACTCTGATGTCAAAATTCCAAAATTCCAGAAAGCTGTTTTTTCCCATAATGCATCTAGAAATTTAACCAATTCAATCTCATTTGACAGAGCTCAATGAGCTCTGTCAAACGAGATTGAATTGGTTAAATTTCTAGTTGCATTATGGGAAATTTTTTCTGTCTGATATTTAGATATTTTGACATCAGTGTGCAGGGGGTTAACAATCATCAAATTATAACTACTGTCTGTGAAGTTTTTGTAAGCTCTGAGTTGTACATTGATATTTTTGTCAGGTGATTATAGTGTTTTATCTAGAGATGGGAGATTGTGGAGTTCACACTGGGGTTATGGTTTCATTTTTTCTTTGCTTAATAATCTTGGTTGTGGTTGTCGGTTGTTTTGAGCAAACAGTAATCAGGGGCATATTTCAACTCAATACTGCGGCATAGTCACAGGAAAGCCCTGACTAATATCAAACTCGAGGTACTGTGAGCAAGCTCACAAAGTGATTGTTTGTTGGTGGTTAACGTCACATATTTATGCACCATGGCTAATCGTGACACAACATGGAGATGAAGACAAGTTAGTCAATCGTTGATCTACATGTTGCCCATTTTAGAGGACTTTCACCCCAAGCATTGGCGACTGGGTCCTATTTTACTAGTTAAGCGGAACTGGTTTACCACAGTAAACAAGTGCTGCTTACTTCCCGGGGTTCCCACGGGGATCACAAAGTGATACCCCTGCGCCTCAGTTGTTGCGCTTACGAGGACACAACCATATGATGTAGCAATTGAAATGTATAAGTTAGATTATCTCCCCTTGGAAATGTCAGAATGGAATTATATTGCTTCATGCACATCTTCATATGGAGTTCTTCCATTGTGTAAAGTTTCATGAAAATTCTTCAAACGGTTTAGGAGGAGTTGCACTTATAAGGATGGACAGACGTACGGATGGACGGATGAACAGGGTGATTCCTATATACTGTCCCAAACTTTGTTTGCGGGGGGTATAATTACTGTAGATCACTAAAACACCAACTGACAATTCACATTATTGCACCCCGACGGGAATCTAGTAATACTGGATGCAATGTTCATCACATCAATAGGGGTTTTACGAAGGAATAACAAATAAAATATTGAATATTGACAGATTTGAATATTTTTCATTCACATATGAACTGACTTTGAAACCAATGTAGATCTGAAATGGTTTAGCGATTAATAGATTAACTAATGATCAACATCTTGATTGATCAAAAAAGTAATTGATTGTTTAACTGTTATTTTTTAACTATTGTATTATATGGGTTAACAAAGGAATAAACTTGTTCCAAAACAGGCCAAAATTGTCACACTGACTCACATAAATTATATGAGACAGAGTAAAGAATGCAAGTTATGTGCAGACATACTTGTTCACTTGCATGATCATTATACTGTTTCAGTAGCTGGAAATGGATTTATTTATTTATTTTTTGGTGTTTTGGGTCACATACTTCTGCACAATGGCTAATCGTGACCACAACGTGGAGATAAAGTTAATTTTAGAGGACTTGCACCCCAAAAAGTGACTGGGTCCTATTTTACCAGTAAAACAGAGCTTGCTTACCACAGTAAACAAGCACTGCCTCACTTCTGGGAGTTCCCACAGGGGAGCTGGAAATGGATTATGGTCATTCTTAACCCTTTACCCAATGCAGGTAGAAGATGATACTTACAAACTTGCTTTTTAAGAATAATGTAGTGAAACTCCTATAAAATATGCATTGCATGCATAAATGATCGTAAGCTGAGTTTGAATGTTTTTAGCTCACCTGACTGAAAGTCAGGAAGAGCTTAACTCTCTGCACTCGCATGTAAAAAATACCAAAGTTTTCAGCAGCACATTTTTCCCACAATGCGACTGAGGATTTAAAAAATTATATCTTGTTTGACAGAGCTCATTGAGCTCTGTCAAACAAGATATAATTTGTTAAATTGTTCATGATGCATGGGCAATAAAGAGTCAATGCCGAAAACTTTGGAATATTACCACAGTGCTAGGAGTTAAGTGATCACTTTTTGTCTGCCGTCTGTCTGCCATCCATTTGTTGTTGGTCTGTTGTAAACTTTACATCGACTTCTCATAAACTACTGGGCGAAATTGAAAAATAATTTAGCACTCTAACAAAGAAAATCAGTATCCATGACAAGTGGACATGACAGAGACTGCAGGTTTATTTGAGAGCTATTATACATCAAAAACTAATCATGGCTTGATTGGTCAGACCACTTTACTGAAAGTTGTATTTTTTCACTTTATTTGCTTTATACTACATTATTTTTTTCTTGCTATTTTTTCTTTTTGTAAATGTGTGAAAAACAGTTTGGGAAAGTGTCCATTATAGAAATGTTGGTTAGGTAAAGTGCCACTAATTCAAACTGTCAAGGGAAAAGTGTCCTTAACCCATCCAAATGCAGGACATATACATACTTATAATCTTCATTGGCAACTGTAAAAACAAAGGCTTCCATAGGATTCCAGGACAATGCATTTGACTTCATTTTCAGTATCACCTAAAATCAAACAGATAAGTTTTTCAAATACAATTTAATTTACTAGTCACACCCACATCCAGATATTTAAATTCCTCCAAATTCTCTGCAGTAAATGCTCTGTCCTAATAGTTCTATTTGCATCAAAATTCTGCGGTGGGCTCAAAAACATTTTTGTCAAGTTTCCAGAATTTCACTAAAGTCTAGACGATGTGCCCAAATTAAGCCAATCTAAAGGCCTGCAAGAAGGATGCAAAAATAGACCAACACAAATCAAGGAAAATTTAAATTTTATAGCAAATTTCCTTTCTTATTGTACCCACCACAATTGTTTACAACAGGCTTGCACTAAAGTGGAAGTCTCTAACTCGGAAGTGCACTCTCTTTTTTGTTCTTTCCCAAGCAATTTGGGAAGGAAAAGGTGGTGCAAAAGCATCAAGAATAAAATAAGTCTAAAATGTGCCAAGTGTGACAAGCACACACCCAGCAGGGGACACACTTCTCTGTACTAATCCAAGGAGCAAGGAGAGGGTCTCCTTAAGCCCAGAGCCTGAATCTGCTGGTCCGACATGGGAAGGATCAGGCAAGGTGGCTTCACATCTGACCCCCTTAACGAGCAAAGGGTCACGATCCTCAAGAACACCTGGTGCAGAATGACGGGTGGCAGCTGAAGCATCCGAAAGCAGATGCTGATAGGGGTATGAAATACCCTAAGGATCTGGAGTGTGGGAACTCGGGAGAGTCGCCACAGACCTCTGAGGGACAGATTATCGAGGCTGAACAGGCTGTCCAATGAAGTAGAAATCCCTGCAGACCCCTGCAGGGATAAGCCGAGGCTGGCTGAAATGGAGACCGACGGAGAAGAAGCAGGAGTGGACACATCAGTATAGCTGTTGACAAAGACGGAAAAGCAGAGAGAGCAACCAAGCTCAGTTCCAAAAGAGGAGTCATAACCCTAGTGACAGCCTCAGATGTCAACTGCTGGGGCCCAGAAAAAAACCCCTGCAAAATCACCACTGAGTGGGTAGAATGACTGCATTCTCCTTCCCACAGGTGTGAAGGAATGACCACATGCACAAACTACACAACTGACTGAAGCCCAAAAGGTGGAAGACAAAGAACCACACAGCCCACAGGGTCTTTCAATGGAACACCCATTGCAAGTGGAGCATAAATCATGGGAATTTTCAACATGTTTAGGCAACAAGAGGCCTGCATCACGAAGTGCTGCTAATGCCCCCAACCGCATAAAATTTTGTAAGTTGAAAGAGAGAAAAAGAGCCATAACTCTGGAAAAAAATGTGTGGAAGAAACTCAAGCTACACAGGTATCAGTCCCCCATTGAAATTGGAGTAGCAGTGTCTGAGATACAAGGGAAAATGTTGATACGGACGGACGAATGGATGGAGGTCTCCACTAGATACCCCTTCGACTTTTCAAGTCATGGAGCACAACAAACATTGCCCGCAAGGTATCGTCCTGGGCAATATGGATGGGAAGGTGAACCCAAAGAAAAAAAATCAAAAAATCAGGACATCCCCAGCTACCAGAGTAAGGTGGCAGGAAACTTAGGCCTGACAGGAACAGAAAAGTACCCAAACAGTCAAAAGGGGAAAAACTGGCAGAAATTCGACTCTCAACAGAGGGGAGAAAAGCTGCCACAACAGCCCCCAACTTGACACCTAACTCAGATAAAAGCAGAACCCAAAGGGTTAGCATTAAAGAAAAAGAGACCGAACAGCACGGTACGCGAAAGTTAAAAAATTTATAGTAATTTATATATTTTTTATACTTACCAATGACCCAGACTTAGCTGGTGCTAACTCTAACAAAACCAGGGCCAAACACAAATTTTGCCCCCCAATCTCCAAAATTTGCATCCAAAACCAAAAGAAATCATGTCCTATAGGACCTCCATACTTCGCCCCTACTGCACATGCGCAGTGTCAAGGACGTCCCGAAATTGGCACCAATTATCATTCTTACTGGCAGTGCCTGGTCAGCGCTATGTACTCAGCGGGGAGGCAAGAGTTCCCAACTCCTGGGAGGGCCATCCCCGTCTGGGTCATTGATAAGTATAAAAAATATATAAATTACTATAAATTTTTTAACATTTTTATACTGTACCAATGACCCAGACTTAGCTGAATAGTAAAAAGGCTGGAGGGCCTAGGACATAAAGGAAAATCCAATAAGCTCAACTATATAATAAAGAGGTAACCCCTTAAGGAGAGAAGGAGTATTAGGCTTTACATGTATCTATATTTAATATTAAATTAGAAAGATACAATACCCTTTATAATTGAGCACAATAACATTCATGTTCTCTATTAACATCCAGTATAACCCTTATACTAATTATTTTTAAAGTAAGCCAATAAATAAAGTAGTCCAGAGAATTGAGACTCTTTATAATCTTTTAAAAGTGTCCGAGTATTGTATATTAAAGCCCGTTTGACACTTTACATATACAAATGCTTCGCACCGAGCTACACTTTAAAAATATGACATGAATGAATTTTAACATTAATATTACACTTTAAAACCATCCCGGAAGCGACTCAGAAATACTGACTTTGGAGGAGGCATTCCCTTGCTTTTCACTATAAAGCAGGTGACCTAAGGGAACACCCTCCCCCCCCCCCCCCCCCCCCCCTTCCCCTTGCCCTGGGTCAAATAGCCCAGAGCGAAGAGGGCAGCCGGACGGAGTCACTGCCGGAACAGAAAGCCTGCATAACTATAGTTGCAACTGTTTAGTGGACGACATTCTGAGCAACAGATAACGGACCTAAACAATGCAGGTCTCCAGAAATGGACTCAATATTTCTGAGATAAAAATTCGTAAATGTGGATGGCTGAGACCAATAAGCAGCCTTCATTAAATCTGTAATAGCAATACTATTAGCATAAGCCCAAGAAGTAGCAAGAGCTCTTACTTCATGAGCGGAAATCTTAAGCACAGACTGCTGAGAAGAAGATAAACTCTCATAAGCAGTACGGATAGTTAATTGAATCCATCTAGCAATAGAATGGACCGACATGTCCCTTCTATTAGGCATCAAAGACAGAAAGAAACGTTTCCGTCCCTTTCTGATAAACTGAGATCTCTGTTTATAGATACGTAACGCTCTAACAGGACAGAGTAAAGGCCTACGCCCGTCTGAAGACGGAAGAGCCTTAATAACAATAGATTCCAGATATTTATTAGGAGCCTGATTCTTAGCTAAAAAACCCACATTAGTAGTGAAGGTGATAGTGTTCCCGACACTACGATATTGAGAATCATCCACCGACAGTGCATGAAGCTCACTGACTCTTCTAGCAGAAGAGAAAGCTAAGAGAAAAGCTGTCTTATAAGATAAGAATTTGAAATCTACTGTCCCAAGAGGTTCAAATGGCTTTTCCATCAATTTAAGAAGAACCCAAGCTAAATTCCATTTAGGAATTAATCTAAGAGTTCTGGGTCTATTTATCGAGAAGTTTCTAACCAAGTTAGATAAAGAGACATTAGATCCAATTTGTAAACTATCATGATGTGCATAGGTATCAGATAACATAGACCTATAACCCTTAATAGTAACAGGCTGCAGTTTGATTTCGTCAAACAAGTATACTAGAAAGTTTGCAATGTCTGGTATAGAGGGATCAAAAATATCTACAGAAGGATCCCTACACCAACGACGAAAAACCTTCCACTTAGCCGCATAGTTTAGCGAAGAGGAGGTCCTCCTACAGTTAGAAATCGCGTCCACTGCTCGTCCTGTAAAGTGCTTGCCATGCAAGAAGGACCGCACAATGGAAAAACGTGAAGGTTGAGACCTTGTGGGTTGTGATGAAGTTGACGCGATTTCCCCTGCGAAAGAAGATCCTCCCGTGGAGGAAGCTTTCGCGGTAGGTCCCACAACAGACACCTGAGTAGATTTATCCACGGTCTCTGTGGAGACAGAGATGCTACCAACAGAATCTTGCATTGAGATTGTTTTATCTTTAGCAATACTTGCTGAATTAACGGCGCTGGAGGATACGCATATCCTATCATTCCGTCCCAAGGGATCGATAGAGCGTCTACTGCAAATGCTCTTGGATCCGGACATGGGGACACATACGTCTGCAACTGATTGTTGAGATGTGTCGCAAATAAGTCTATCATTGGCCGTTCCCATAGGTAGCAAATCTGATTGAATACTTGTTGAGAGTCCACTCCGACGACAACAAACGACCCTTTCGTGAAAGGGAGTCTGCTAGCACATTCAGACGACCCGGTATGTGACGGACCGAAAGAAGAACCTGATGTTCTAGCGCAAACAGAAGGATTCTTTCCGTTAGATTGAACAACGGAACTGAATGAGTGCCTCCCTGATTCCGTATATACGCCACTACTGTCGTATTGTCGGAAAGGATTTGGACATGAGCATTGTGAATAATGTCCATCCAATGACGTAACGCAAGCCAAATTGACATCATTTCCTTGATGTTTATGTGCTTGCCCAGGAATTGCGGATCCCAAAGACCCTGGCATCTCGAATCCGTTGGGATCAATGATGCACCCCAACCTGTTTGACTGGCATCCGTCATAATGGTAAAACTTGGATCCGGCAACTGCAGCGGAACTCCCGGAGTTAACCACTGAATGTTTGCCCAAGTCTGAATCTCTTGTTTCACTTGATCTGACAAGAGAACGTCTACGTCGAGCGAATGAATTTTCACACTCCAATTCTGAGTCAAGAAAATTTGGAGAGGACGCGTGCGTAACCGCCCCATCGGAATGAGATCCGCAGCGGCTCCGCACAGACCTATCAGTCTCATAAATTCTCTCGCTGTGACTTTGTCTGCGTGCAGACAATAGCGAGCATAACAACTGACTAATTTCGCTCTGGTTAACGGCAGACGAACGAGATTGTTGTGCGTCTCGAAGCTCATTCCCAGATGTGTGAATGACTTGGACGGCACCAAATCCGACTTCTCCTCGTTTACTATAAAACCGAGATGTCGGAGCAATAGAAGTAGATTCTGAACATTGTTCTGAAGCGTTAACTCGTTGCCGTACCTCTGAAGAATGTCGTCCAGGTAGGCCGACGTTACCGCAGACGAATGAGCTCGGAAATAGATCATTACCGAGTTCATTACCCGAGTGAAAGCCCAGGGTGCTAGGTTCAGTCCGAAGCACATCGCCCGGAATTGATACACCACTCCTAGGACTGCGAAGCGTAGATACTTTCTGAATGTCGGATGTACCATGACGTGAAAGTACGCATCTTTGAGATCTATGCTTGTTGCATAATCGTTCACCCGAATACTCGCTCTGACCGACCGAATTGTCTCCATATAAAACTTCGGAGCGACGATCAGCTTGTTTATCCAGCTCAAATCTATGACTGGACGGAACGAGCCGTCTGGTTTCGGAACCAGAAACAGATGGCTGTAGAATCCCCGAGTCTCCTGGTTTTCTACGACCTCTACCGCGTTCTTCATTAAAAGAGACTGCACCTCTGATAATAGAGCGTCTCTTTTCTGCGGATTTGACGGAAGTTGAGTCCACTTTGGACTTCGAGTTAATGGAGGCTTTCGTTTGAAGGATATCTTTAGACCTTCCGAAGTCACTCCTCTCACCCAAGGGTCGTCCGTAATCGACGCCCATTTTTGTGAAAAGCTCGACAACCTTCCGCCAACCGGTACGCGATAGAGGTTTAAGCCATCACCTCCTGGACCTGCGAGGCCTGCGGTAGGAGAAACCACGTCCTCCACGACCTGCACCTCGTCCCGTCGACCTCGGGGCATCCGACCGGTTGTCCCGGCCCGAAGGACATCCCGAACGTGAGTCGCTACCCTGACGGTCTCACGAATAAGACCAAGAGGACGCACCGGAACCTCTATAGGAACCTCTCTTGGGCGCATTAGACCCAGAAGTGCCTGTCTTATTCTTGTCTGCCGTATCCGACTTCTTAGAAGCAGATTTGAACAACAGAGAATCCGAAGCTTTCTTTGTAATTTTATCATAAACAGCAGAAAGCTTGCCGTCAAAGAGAAGTTCTCCGGAGACCGAAGCGACTCTGAGAGAGTTCTTCACCTTAGTATCCACGAGTGTGGATGTAGCTAGGGCTGCGTCACGTCTAACCAACTCCAGGTTTGCCACTGAAAGGGCGGAGTTACCCGTGGAATAAGCTACTGCCCTTGAAAGAAGTCTTAAAGAGGATTGTATATCCTGAAATTCTTTCCCTTGAAGGCGCAATGAGAACGCCTTAGTAAGGTGATCTGCGTAAGATAAGGCATCTAAATTGGCTCTGTTAGACGAAATAGCTGTTTCCAACACCGCGGTTGGAATAGAAGCCGACGACAGTAATGATAGCTCTAAGTCTTCCGCCTCGTCGTCCATACGCAGAGGAACTCTCGGAATACCCTGTCCTGCCGTGTCGAATTTATTCCTTGCATTAATGAAAGGCAGGTTGAGAGTATTGGCGGACAAGAAACCAGCTTTCCCCGTTTTGGAAGCAAGTTTAAATATAGCGTCGTTCAATAATTCAAATGTTCTTGCAACATTATTGGACTGCGACGGAAACTCGGGAGCGATGTCCCTGAACCGCTCAAAAAATTCAGAGTCCAATGACGCTATAATCTTCTTGTCCGGAACCGTAGCAGTCTGGCCCGACGGAACAACTTGAGGGAGAAAGTGCCGGATAAAGTCCACGGCAGCTTTATCTTGTTCCGAAAGGGATAGCTCCAAATCATCCGTATCCCTTTCACCATCCGGTCGGACCTCATGATGCCTCCGGTGGTCCGCCCCCGATGCTTCGGCGGAGCGTACCGACCCAGCGCCGTCGGATAATTCCCGATCCGACACCGTTTCTGTCGGCTGCTGGGATGCTGCGATAAGTTGTGCTATCTGCACAAGTACGTCCGGCATCGAGACCTGCGGAGGCGCAGTCTTTCGCTGCTTCGCCGAGGGCAGCTCCGCATCAGATGGCTCCCGCATACTTTTTCTATGCGAACGTCCGGAGTCCATCGGCCTCGTGTCCCTGGCTGCCGGATGGTGTGACCTGGTCGCCGAAGAATCCCTGATCGGCGAAGCTGGTAAGATATCGGCGGTCACGCAGCCAAGGTGCGGTCGTGTGCGCTGACGAGAAGAAGAAGCCTGAGCAGTCTCCGCGGACTGCCTATACAACGGAGCGTCCCGAGCGACGGACATATGCTCCGCTTGCGACACATTTTGTACCACAACATCTGGTCCCAGATGTTGTTGTACGAGAGAGGGGCCTCTCTCGCTCGCGGCCCGGCTGGACCTGGACGAGCTAGGAACCGGACTCAAAGGCTTCCTCCGATCTCGCCTACTATCCGCCGTCACTGGGTGTGCACATTGAATGTTTATAGTGCTCGCATCACCCAACATTTCCTCCTGGACCGCATCGGACGAACCCGGCTGCCGAACCATTCGGTGAATGGACGCTACACCGGGCGAGCTAGCGGACGACATTTGTTTAATCTCCATGAGCACTTTTGCCGCTAGCTCTGTATTCATTTGTGACGACGGAAGCGCACTTGCAGAAGATAACATGGAAACATCACCCTGTTCTTGTTCCTCTGAAATAGAAACTGAGAGAGTAGAGTGACCTGGCGGAGAAAGAGCCAGCATAGCCCTTTCTCCAGAAACAACATACTGTGACACACGTTTCCAATGTTTGTCATCCCAATATTGACATATAGAACAGGGATTAGTGCGAGAACACTGACTACAATTAATACAATGATCATGAAAGTCAGAGGAAGATTTCTTCCTATTACAATTTGAACAATATCCTTTCATTGTGAAAAGTCAACAACAAGTCCTAGTTACTCGCACAAACCCCTGACACAAGGATACATAATAACATGATCCATTAATAATGAAAAAACAATTGCAAATCAAAATAATTTTGAAAAAATATTTTTTCAGCGAAGCCCAAGTTTCTGAAAAGTAACGTTGATCCCCGATGGATCCGATGGCTAAGTGTGGTCAAAAATTTTAGATTTATATTAAATAATTAATGCGACACTTACGGATAATAGAAATGTATCTTATAGTGAGATAAACTACACCAAAGGCAAACAGCCCCCCTCAAAAAAGGCTGTTGCCAATGTAAACAAACAGTGTAAAACACCAGAAAACATGACTCCAGGCACTGAAAAAACTGGCCCGAAATCAGTCATCAAAATTACACTCTATCCGATGCAAGACAGAGACTCCCAGGGGAGAATCTGCAGAACATCAGATGGAAGATGCAGAACACAACGTTTATACACCCATGGGTGAAAACGTAACTATGGGGAAAATAACAGAAAACATTCTGTAACCAAGCAACTCTCCCAAGAGAATTTTAGAAATGAACTTTCTCAAAAATATGCCAAAAGCATGGGAGAATTGCAAGGGGGGACTTAGAAGGCCAGGGGAGAGGAAACACTGAATAAGCGGTGCAACTTTTTAGCAAGAATGACAACAAGAGGCCCATGCCTCGAAAATAGGCAACTTAACATAATTTCATAAAAAATTTTAAGTACAGCCCTGATAATAATTTTTTGTCACTCCTTTTTCCTCTCCTCCTTCTATATCCTCCTTAGAATCACCATTTCTCCAATAATTACGTGTCTGGCATCCTTTAAACTGAGATTTACAAGCACAAAGATCAGTGAGATGTTGACTGATGAAGGGCCAAACAGAGAATGATAATTGGCGCCAATTTCGGGACGTCCTTGACACTGCGCATGCGCAGTAGGGGCGAAGTATGGAGGTCCTATAGGACATGATTTCTTTTGGTTTTGGATGCAAATTTTGGGGATTGGGGGGCAAAATTTGTGTTTGGCCCTGGTTTTGTTAGAGTTAGCACCAGCTAAGTCTGGGTCATTGGTACAGTATAAAAATATCCCATGCAAAATCGTTATAGAGAAAAAATGTATATCACGAAAAATACAGTGAATAATCAAGAGAATACTTAAAATCACAACCCTGTATGTCTGGATGGTGAAGCAACAGCTATGAGTCCCCAATTCAGAACAGGTTTGACCACCGAGGTTGTATTAGTCCCCTACGGCGCTTTTGTGACATAAGGTGTTTTTGTTACAGAAGACACTAGAGTATATAAGCATCTTGGATTTTGAAAAAAAAATATTGAGCGTGCATAATCCCCTCACAATCCTTTATCCATGTACCATATATGAAAGGCGTAGCTTGAACCATGTTGGAGGGAGGGGTGGTAACATAAAATAGAGAAAAAAGGTTAAAAAACACAACAAAAATGGCCGCCATTCTGCCATCATGGATTTTGAAAAATAAATATTGACTGTGCATTATCCCCTCAGAACCATTTATCCATGTACCAAATATGAAAGGTGTAGCTTGAAGCATATTAGAGGGAGAGGTGGTAACATAAAAACAGACAGACAGACAGACAGACAGACAGAGAGACAGACAGACAGACAGATGTTAAATTTTTAAAAAAATATTGAGCGTGCATAATCCCCTCACAACCCCTTTATCCATGTACCATATATGAAAAGTGCAGCTTGGACCATGTTGGAGGGAGCAGTGGTAACATAAAATAGAGAAAAAGGCTTAAAAAAAGACAACAGAAATGGTTGCCATGGCGCCATCTTGAATTTTGGAAAAAAAATATTGAACGTGCAACATCCCATTACAACCCTCTATCCATGTGCCAGATATAAAAAGTGTAGCTTGAACCATGTTGGAGTGAGAGGTGGTAACATAAAATAGAGAAAAAAGCTTAAAAAACACAACAAAATCGGCCGCCATGCCGCCATCTTGGATTTTGAAAAAAAAATATTGAACGTGCATCATCCTCTCCCAACCCTCTATCAATGTGCCAAATATGCAAAGTGTAGCTTGAACCATGTTGGTGGGAGGGGTGGTAACTTGAAAATAGAGAAAAAATGCTTAAAAAACACAACAAAAATGGCAGCCATTCCACCATCTTGAATTTTGAAAAAAAAATTTTGAGCGTGCATCATCCCCTCAGAACCATTTATCCATGTACCAAATATGAAAGGTGTAGCTTGTTGACAGACAGACAGACAGACAGACAGACAGACAGCAGACAGACAGACAGACAGACAGACAGACAGACAGACAGACAGACAGACAGACAGACAGACAGACAGACAGACAGACAGACAGACAGAGTACGGGGACTAAAAAGAATGACAAGTTGGTTATACGTCTGCGCAGTGGTACAAAGAAGATGTGGATTAGTACAGAGAAGAGCGTCCCCTACTGGGTTTGTGCCGGTTGAACTCGGCAAAGTTTCGGCTTATTTTTTCTTGGTGCTTTTACACCACCTTTTCCTTCCCAAATTGCTTGGGAAAGAACGTAAATAGAGAGTATACTTCCCAGTCAGGGACATCCAAAGTAGTGCAAGCTTGTTGTAAACAATTGTGAGGTAGGTTGATAAGAAATTTTTAAATAGTCAATAACTTGAAAAAAGTGGCACTTAACTGGTAAAGTGCTGAGTTTTTTCTGACAACAAATCAAAGCTCATCATATACTGCTCTATTACATTTAATTGGACAGTGTCTTATAGGCACTATCCAATTAAATGTCAGAGAGCAAGGTATTGTATAAAATATCTGATTCATATCAGGGACAATAAAGGCTTCCTCAGGTAGAATGTAGCTACAGACAGTTATTGCCTGTCACTTTTAGTAAAGCCCAAAATAGGGCTTCCAGCACTCTACCAGTTAAAGCCTTCACAATGTGAATGCTTCCAATTTTTTGTGATCTTCTGTTACTGCAAATACTCATATTTTCAAGCCCAGCAACATGAAGTAGTCATCACACTCAGTACGTCAGAATGAGGTGAAAGGTACAATACGGAATGATGGAACAGGGCAGTGAATAGTCATCATATTGTGACAATGTTTGACATATAATGAACAACAAGGTAGAAATCCAAAAATAAAAGTATTTATTTCATTGATACTGATTAGAATGAAAAAACTATTTTAACAGGTATCAACTATATAACAATATTTAGTAAACAAATGAAAGTGTCAATGACATTGTAGCTTAACTTGTCTGTGTGTTGTGTTTGATGAAAAGGATAATCTTAAATGTTTATGAAAGGATTATGGAATAAGACAAGAATTGTGATAATTGGAAATACGTTAATTTCTGTTTCCTGTATGCTATGTTTTCAATAAAAATAATATGAGGTGTAGACTGTACTAAAGAAGTGAGGGTGGGTTAATGTGGCCCTCACAGTTAATGTATGTGCCCTCACAGTTAATGTATGTCAACGAACGTTACCAAGTTACAGTGTAATTATTCCAAAACAAGTCATCCTTTCAAGTTACAATGAAATCCCTTCATAAATATGGTCTGCAGACTGTGCTAAAGGTTTTTGAGCTTTGGGCATGTGCAGCCATCATGGTTGACTGATCGCAACCAAAAGGGAACGTCCTCATCTAGACATTATACCGAGTCATCCTACCAAGTTACAATGAAATCCCTTCATAAATATGACCTGTGGTCTGTGCTAAAGTTTTTCGGGTTTTGGGCTTGGGCAGCCATCATAGTTGAATGATTGAGACCAAAAGAGGACGTTCTCATCTAGACATTATCTGGAGTCATCCTACCAAGTTACAATGAAATCCCTTCATAAATATGACCTGTAGACTGTGCTAAAGGTTTTCGGGCTTCATGGCCCCTGTAGCCATCACAGTTGACCAATCGTGACCAAAATGGGAAGTTATCATCTAGGCATTATATGGAGTCAACCTACCAAGTTACAATGAAATCCCTCCATAAATACGACCTGTAGACTGTGCTAAAGGTTTTCGGGTTTGGGGCTCGGGCAGCCATCACGGCTGAATGATCACGACCAAATTGGGACGTTCTCATCTAGACATTATCTGGAGTCATCCTACCAAGTTATAATGAAATCCCTTCAGAAATATGGCCTGTAGACTGTGCTAAAGGTTTTCAGACTTTGGGCCCCTGTTGTCATCACAGTTGACCAGTCGCGACCAAAATTATTTATCTATTTATTTATTGGTGTTTAAAGTCACATATTTCTGCACAATGGCTAATCATGACCACAACAGTTTTACGGGTGGAGGAAGCCAGAGTACCCGAAGAGAACCACCGAGCAATGGTGAGCAGCTGTCAGCTCCCCAACATACTAACTCCACACAAGCAGGGTTAGCATTGGTTGAAGACAGGTGCACCATCGACGTGCAGTACGCCTTAGTGCACAGCGTCACCGTGCCCCCCACATGGGCAATGGGGGTGAAGTGTCTTGCCCAAGGACACAACGTGGTTGCCGCAGGTGGGATTCGAAACAAGGACCTCTTGGCTTGCAGCCTGCACCTCTACCTACTGAGCCACCATGCCCCCAGTCGCGACCAAAAGAGGACGTTCTCATCTAGACAATATATGGAGTCAACCTACCAAGTTACAATGAAATCCCTCCATAAATACGACCTGTAGACTGTGCAAAAGGTTTTCGGCTCAGGCAGTCGTCACGGTTGACAGATCACGACCAAATGGGGAAGTTCTCATCTTGACATCATACGGAGTCATCCTACCAAGATACAATGAAATCCCTCCATATTAAATATGACCTGTAGACTGTGCTAAAAGTTGTTGGGTTTCGGGCTTGAGAAGCCATCACAGTTGACAGATCACAACCAAAAGGGGACGTTCTCATCTAGATATTTTACAGAGGCATCCTACCAAGTTACAATGAAATCCCTTCATAAATACAACCTGTAGACTGTGCTAATGGTTTTTGGTTTTTGGGTTTTGGGCTTGGGCAGCCATCACAGTTGACTGATTGCAACCAAAAGGAGACGTTCTCATCTAGACACGACCTCAAACTTGCATATGAAATTTCATGATGGTCAGACAAAAACTACAGGGTGTAGCCTGTGCTAAAGAAAACTGTGAACAGACTCACAGACTAACAGAGTTCCGCACGCGTGATGGCAATAGCTTATCTTGACTTTGTCAAGTTAAGCTAAAAATGAACCTCTTGGAATCTGTTTCAAAAACTTTTAAGGTTTTTTTTTCCATAGAATCATAGTTTACAGCCTCTTTTTGGTCTTCACAGCTATTACTGGGTCTCCTCCTTGAGCTAAAGTTTACTCAAGAAGGATTAAGTTTAAAATCTTAATAAGTCTTAAAAGATGTGCAGGCATTAAGTTGTGGTGGCAATCAGAGAGTGTTGCATATCCATAACCTGGTTATTAATCATATCTTGTTTGTCAAATCTCAAACCTTTATTTAAGTTGTAATTCTAACAAGTTCAAAATTCATAAAAAATATTTCATTAAGGCCCATAACTCTGTTAATCAGACCCAGCCAGTTTTCGAACTTGCTTGAGATATTATTGCAAAAGACCTGTATGGCAAATATTAATCAAATCAGAGAACGTTTGTTTAAGTTATTATGCTAACGAGCTCAAAATTTGTAAAAATTGACAAATTAAGACCCATAACTCTGCAATGAAAAATTGGGCTGGGTCAGTTTTTGAACTTGCTTGAGATATTGTTGTAAAGACCTGTATGGCAAATATTAGTCAAATTGTAAAACATTTGTTCAAGTTATTGCGCTAACAGTGAAAAGATGCCTGCCCGTGCACGCCGACTATCACAAAACCATAAGTCTTGGTTGTTAACACAACTCAACCAAAAATCTCAAGCACTGATAACCTGCTCATACAGGGTTCACAAGTGTAAAGAAATCTGTGTCAACTGTGTTGAATATTACACTGACGACACAGATTACTTTTGTCTGGCAACCTCTGTGAGTTTTTTAAACTTATTTAACTGTTGCATTATTTGAATCGACAGGTAGGCCCTAAACTATATTGTATGCATCAGGGAAACATGATCAAACTCTTTTGAGCCAAAACACTGCAAAACTTTGAAAAAATGTTTAAACACCACATGATTAGGGTATAATTACATTATTTAGGCATAGAGTTTACCATTGCTAAGGGGGTGGGGGTGATCTGAAGGCCTGCATAAGTAATTTGCAGGCGAATTTGTTCAGTAGTAAACAAAACCCGTTAGACGCTAAATCTTAGAAGAATATCATACAATTTCGAACTGTTTGGTGGCAAATCCAACACATAATAATATATGAATAATCACGTACATAAAGCACCATTTTTTTATTAAAAAATAACACACTATTACTGTTACATCAATGTTATAGGTCTATAAACAACTTTCTCAGCTGGTTTCCAGTAAAATGATTTTCTCCAGCCTCATACTATTTTCTTGCTCACACTCATATAACCAGTCTCATAGGAAGCACGGTGGCCCAGTGGTTACGGCATTGAACTTCAAACGGAGAGGTCCACTGTTCGATCCTTGTCAGGGATAACCACATTGCCCTTGGACGAGGCACTTAATCCAGATTGCTCACGTGGGGGTATGGTGGAGCTGTGTACCAAGGCATAATGCACGTCGATGGTGCATGGGTCTTCAACCAATGCTAATGCTGCTTGTGTGGAATTAGTATGTTTGGGAGTCTGACAGTTGCTTGCCATTGCTCCTTTGTTCTCTCTGGGAACTCTGGCTTCTTCCACCCATAAAACACTGACATGAGGTGACCCTGGCTGCCAAAAGTGTTGTTAAACTCCAATAAATAAATGAAATCAATAAATAACCAGTCTCATAATTTTTCAGAAGATCAACAGAAGTAGTTTGACGGAAATGTTTTTCCCAGTACCTGTCGAGTACAGTGGAGACCACATAATTGGATATCCCTTAATTGTATAACCCTGTTAAATGCATATGATTTCTAAACATCACCCCATTTACCATACCTTCAGTACATATTTGACCTGTTAATTGCATATAGGTTATACAGTAAACTCCAGTTAATTGCTTAAAAATCTTGTGATGTGTTGAGAAATTACCCCGACAATCACTGAATTCCCCTTGTTCAAGGACCTATTTGGCCTCAGTTCATCCAATACAGGAATTTAATCTATTATATCATGTTTTACAGAACTCCACAAGCCATGTCAAATGAGATATAATAAATTACATACTCAGCTTATCACCAGAATAAAGAAAAATGACCAAATCCCTGTTAACCCTTTACCTAACGAATCGGCCATATCTGCCATGTAATTTGTAAATTGAGCAGTTGAAAAAAATAAATTTTTGAAAATATTTCAACAAAACCATATCATGTGACCCCTCATTGGAACGAGCTCAATGAGCTCGTTCCAATGAGGGGTCACATGATATGGTTTTGTTGAAATGTTTTTGAAACAATTTAAAAAATAGTACTTAAATTAATAAATTTTGATATTCTCTGAGTTGGGTAAAGGGTTAATCAAATACACCTCTTAATTGAATATTTTTCCCTGACAAAGTGACTATTCAATTAACATAGTTCCACTGTACTGGTGTGAGGACATGCACTTTCAGTATGTTTTTGATAAAATGAACTGCCACATGACCTATGGTTCATTTGGAGTCATGTTTTTTAACATCTCTGAAAAACTCAGCTGCCATATGGCAGTGTTGCTTATCAATATTTTTATCTATTTTTTTATTTTGTTCAAAGAACATAATTCAGCTTGGTATCAGAACACCTCCTATACAAACATTGACAGTACTCAAAAGAAATGCCGCTATGATAATTATTACATGTGAGATACAGACTAATGAAGGAAGGGAAATAACTACATGTTCCTTCTTCCAAGGAAATTTCCCTTCAGTTTCGAAAATGCACATGCTGTGTTGTACCATGCCTGAAAATAAGCAATCCGACATTTGCAGAATGAGGTCCCCAGAGGGTGAATTTGATGATGCTATCCCATAGTGGGACAATTTATCCTCTGGGTACCTCTTTCTGTTTAGTTTTGAGACCCTGATTCAAATTCAGGTTCACAGAGGGTAAATTTAGTGATGCTACCCTGCTGTGCAGGGTAGCATCACTAAATTTACCCTCTGGGGACCTCATTTTGCAGATGACCGTCTGTTTATTTTCTGGCTGTGTTGTACATCCATTTGCAGGAGCGATTATTGATTATATCTGTTGAATATACTGAAAGAGATAATGCTGAAAAAGTGACAAACAAAAACAGGCATTATTTATAGAATTTTAATTCATTTATTATAATTTTGTTAGTTCACACCCATATAGCACCTCACATTCACTGCATATTATTTCTCACATGCACATGGAGGGAAAAGTTGGAAAGTAAACACACTGCAATTGATATTGTTTTTTTTTATTGAGTTCAACTTTAATAAACAATTATAATACCGTACTGACTCATGTCGAAGCCCAGGAGGTGCTTGCAGTGGGGGGGGGGGGGGGGGGGGGGGGGGGGGGGGGGGGGAGGGGGGGCTTCGGGACGAGTAATAGTGCTTGCAAGTTGCATTGGGGTGCGTCGGAAATTGGCGATATAAGACAAGTAATTATCCACTGGGTATGTTACATTTCTTTGAAAACCGCCTACCAATTTTATAGAATTTGCTTTAAAAATTCTCATAATTATCTTGTACATACATTTCATTTTCAGATTTCGGGTTTTAATCCTCAATTTAATGCATAAAACAAACAGAAAACCATGCTGTGTTATTTTCATTTTTTTTTGTACAGGTTACTCTCGAAGCCAGAAATGGACGTATGTCAATCAACACTGCAAATCACCCCTTTGAAAACAGACAAACATAGTCTGTTTAAAAATAGCTGTTTTTTTTTAAATATACACATTTATTACGAATAAAACAAAATATAGCTTCACACAAAATCAATAAAAAAAATCATAATATGAAGACCAGATAAAATTTACAAAGCGGAATATGAATAACAAAATAGTCGCCTCCCTTGGCAACATTCGAAAAATTGATTTTAAACTGAAAGTCATAACTTCACATGTTGCAGAGCATGATGCTCAAATACCAGAGTTGTAATTATTTTTTATTTTCAATTACGACTTTCTCATTAATTTCTGAACACCCGTTTTTCACAATGAGTTGTGCACGCTCGAAAGTGGCAGTGTTCTTTCACAATGAGTTGTGCACTGCTCGAAAGTGGCAGTGTTCAATCAGTATCTTTCTGATGATATTCAACAACTGTGAAAACTGTGAAAACTATATGCTGTGGGCGTGTTTCAGACAACTATTGACAGCAGCCTGCACACTCATTTGAAACAAGTGACAGCTTCCAAAAACGAGGTCGATAGAAAAAATAAACAAGTCAATTTTGCTTGGGATAATTTTTTAATAAAGACTTATTACACTGAACACAGACATAATGTATTACACAAAAGATGAATTTAACAACACAAAAATCTCAACTCCAAAAAATATACATAATACAGTATTACAGTTCTATTTGGTAAGTACAGTGTTGCAACAAGTCACCTGTTTTTCCATTTGATGCCTGTAAATTTGACGTCTTGTCTCAAACAACTTTCGTCCAATTTGAAACTTGGGGGGGTGGGGGGTGGGGGGGCTTTGACTCAAGTAGGGCAACCTGGTTCACATATCTGAAAAAGTGTGGGGGGGGGGGGGGGGGGTCGACACAAGTCAGTACAGTAAACATATATCTTTTATTTTCTCTTTGTTATGGTGTAAAAATAACAATAATGGTAACAGAAAAAAAATCTGACAATCAGCAACGACTTAAATTTAACTCTTCTAAAATTTAATAACAAAAATAATTTGATACAAAAATGATACAAAAACATTTCCACTATTTAGTTTACAGAATAATAAAAACAGAAATACTTAAAAAAAAATTTCAGTGGTCTCCAATAAATTCCAATAAAGCTCTTGGCAAAATCCAATAAGTAATAGTGCCACAGGTAGTTTTAAAATAATCCAGTAGGATCCTCACTTTTCTCAAAAGCGAATTCTCTTTCACAAGAAGAATAAATTCCGTTCAAAATTCTCTTCTGGAAACACTTTTCCAATACAAAATGAAGCACAGATCTCAAAAACATTCCGACAAATATATAAATTCTTAGCTGCTTCTATAATAATGTACTTCCTGCAATAATAATCTCCAATGTTCAATTAATGCTGAATGTAAACAAATCACTTCCCAATGCTCTGTACATGAATAGAAAGCCTGAATTCAGTTGACAGGTATTATTTATATAGTCTTCAGATAGAAAGTTCCAGAATAAGAAATTTCTCCAACATTCTATTTTCCATTAATTATGATTGACTGAATAAAGTTACATCATTAAGCTTTGAGATGATTCTGTCTAATTTCAAGTAAACAAGTGTGACCCAATGAAACAATCAGTGAGCTACAGTAAACTGAAAGTTAAAAAATTTATAGTAATTTATATATTTTTTATACTTACCAATGACCCAGACTTAGCTGGTGCTAACTCCACAAAAACCAGGGCCAAACACAAATTTTGCCCCCCAATCCCCAAAATTTGCATCCAAAACAAAAAGAAATCATGTCCTAAAGGACCTCCATAGTACGACTCTACTGCGCATGCGCAGTGACGCAGTCGTCCCGAAATTGGCGCCAAATATCATTCTTACTGGCAGTGCCTGGTCAGCGCTATGTACTCAGCGGGGAGGCAAGAGTTCCCAACTCAGGGAGGGCCATCCCCGTCTGGGTCATTGGTAAGTATAAAAAATATATAAATTACTATAAATTTTTTAACATTTTTATACTGTACCAATGACCCAGACTTAGCTGAATAGTAAACAGGCTGGAGGGCCTAGGACATAGAGGAAAATCCAATAAGCTCAATTATAAAATAAAGAGATAACCCCTTAAGGAGAAAAGGAGTATTAGGCTTTACATGTATCTTTCTTATTTAATATTTAAATTAGAAAGATACACTACCCTTAATAATTGAGCACAATAACATTCATGTTCTCTATTAATATCCAGTATAACCTTTATACTAATTATTATTAAAACAAGCCAATAAATAAAGTAGTCCAGAGAATTGAGACTCTTTATAATCATTTAAAAGTGTCCGAGTATTGTATATTAAAGCCCGTTTGACACTTGACATATACAAATGCTTCACACCGAGCTACACTTTAAAAATAAGACATGAATGAAATTAAACATTAATATTACACTTTAAAACCATCCCGGAAGCGACTCAGAAATACTGTCTTGGAGGAGGCATTCCCTTGCTTTTCACTATAAAGCAGGTGACCTAAAGGAACACCCGCCCCCCCCCTTCCCCTTGCCCTGGGTCAAATAGCCCAGAGCGAAGAGGGCAGCCGGACGGAGTCACTGCCGGAACAGAAAGCCTGCATAACTATAGTTGCAACTGTTTAGTGGACGACATTCTGAGCAACAGATAACGGACCTAAACAATGCAGGTCTCCAGAAATGGACTCAATATTTCTGAGATAAAAATTAGTAAATGTGGATGGCTGAGACCAATAAGCAGCCTTCATTAAATCTGTAATAGCAACACTATTAGCATAAGCCCAGGAAGTAGAAAGAGCTCTTACTTCATGAGCAGAAATCTTAAGCACAGACTGCTGAGAAGAAGATAAATCTTCATACGCAGTACGGATAGTTAACTGAATCCATCTAGCAATAGAATGGACTGAAATGTCCTTTCTATTAGGCATCAAAGACAGAAAGAAACGTTTCCGTCCCTTTCTGATGAACTGAGATCTCTGTTTATAGATACGTAGTGCTCTAACAGGACAGAGTAAAGGCCTACGCCCGTCTGAAGACGGAAGAGCCTTAATAACAATAGGTTCCGGATATTTATTAGGAGCCTGATTCTTAGCTAAAAAACCGACGTTAGTAGTGAAGGTGATAGTGTTCCCAACACTACGATAATGAGAATCATCCACCGATAGTGCATGAAGCTCACTGACTCTTCTGGCAGAAGAGAAAGCTAAGAGAAAAGCTGTCTTATAAGATAAGAATTTGAAATCTACTGTCCCAAGAGGTTCAAATGGCTTTTCCTTCAATTTAAGGAGAACCCAAGCTAAATTCCACTTAGGAATTAATCTAAGAGTTCTGGGTCTATTTATCGAAAAGTTTCTAACCAATTTCGATAAAGAGACATTAGATCCAATTTGTAAACTATCATGATGTGCATAGGTATCAGATAACATAGATCTATAACCCTTTATAGTAACCGGTTGCAGTTTGATTTCGTCAAACAAGTATACTAGAAAGTTAGCAATGTCTGGTATAGAGGGATCAAATATATCAACAGAATGATCCCTACACCAACGACGGAAAACCTTCCACTTAGCCGCATAGTTTAGCGAAGAGGAGGTCCTCCTACAGTTAGAAATCGCGTCCACTGCTCGTCCTGTAAAGTGCTTGCCATGCAAGAAGGACCGCACAACGGAAAAACGTGAAGGTTGAGACCTTGCGGGTTGTGATGCAGTTGGCGCGATTTCCCCTGCCAAAGAAGATCCTCTCGTGGAGGGAGCTTCCGCGGTAGGTCCCACAACAGACACCTGAGTAGATTTATCCACGGTCTCTGTGGCGACAGAGATGCTACCAACAGAATCTTGCATTGAGATTGTTTTATCTTTAGCAATACTTGTTGAATTAACGGCGCTGGAGGATACGCATATCCTATCATTCCGTCCCAAGGGATCGATAGAGCGTCTACAGCAAATGCTCTTGGATCCGGACACGGGGACACATACGTCTGCAACTGATTGTTGAGATGTGTCGCAAATAAGTCTATCATTGGCCGTTCCCATTGGTAGCAAATCTGATTGAATACTTGTTTGTTGAGAGTCCACTCCGACGGCAACAAGCGACCCTTTCGAGAAAGGGAGTCTGCTAGCACATTCAGACGACCCGGTATGTGACGGACCGAAAGAAGAACGTGATGTTCCAACGCAAACAGAAGGATTCTTTCCGTTAGATTGAACAACGGAACTGAATGAGTGCCTCCCTGATTCCGTATATACGCCACTACTGTCGTATTGTCGGATAGGATTTGGACATGAGCATCGTGAATAATGTCCATCCAGTGACGTAACGCAAGCCAAATTGACATCATTTCCTTGATGTTTATGTGCTTGCACAGGAATTGCGGATCCCAAAGACCCTGGCATCTCGAATCCGTTGGGATTAATGATGCACCCCAACCTGTTTGACTGGCATCCGTCATAATGGTAAAACTCGGATCCGGCAACTGCAGCGGAACTCCTTGAGTCAACCACTGAATGTTTGCCCAAGTCTGAATCTCTTGTTTCACTTGATCTGACAAGAGAACGTCTACATCGAGCGAATGAATTTTCACACTCCAATTCTGAGTCAAGAAAATTTGAAGAGGCCGTGTGCGTAGCCGTCCCATCGGAATGAGATCCGCAGCGGCTCCGCACAGACCTATCAGTCTCATAAATTCTCTCGCTGTGACTTTGTCTGTATTTAGACAATAGCGAGCGTAACAACTGACTAATTTCGCTCTGGTTAACGGCAGACGAACGAGATTGTTGTGCGTCTCGAAGCTCATTCCCAGATGAGTGAATGACTTGGACGGCACCAGATCCGACTTCTCCTCGTTTACTATGAAACCGAGACGTCGGAGCAATAGAAGAAGATTCTGAACATCGTTCTGAAGCGTTAACTCGTTGCCGTACCTCTGAAGAATGTCGTCCAGGTAGGCCGACGTTACCGCAGACGAATGAGCTCGGAAGTAAATCATTACCGAGTTCATTACTCGAGTGAAAGCCCAGGGTGCTAGATTCAATCCGAAGCACATGGCCCGGAACTGATACACCACTCCTAGGACTGCGAAGCGTAGATACTTTCGGAATGTCGGATGTACCATGACGTGAAAGTACGCATCTTTGAGATCTATGCTCGTTGCATAATCGTTCACCCGAATACTCGCTCTGACCGATCGAATCGTCTCCATATAAAACTTCGGAGCGATGATCAGCTTGTTTATCCAGCTCAAATCTATGACTGGACGGAACGAGCCGTCTGGTTTCGGAACCAGAAACAGATGGCTGTAGAATCCCAGCGATTCCTGGTTTTCTACGACCTCTACCGCGTTCTTCATTAAAAGAGACTGCACCTCTGATAGCAGAGCGTCTCTTTTCTGAGGGTTTGACGGAAGATGAGTCCACTTTGGACTTCGAGTTAATGGAGGCTTTCGTTTGAAGGATATCTTTAGACCTTCCGAAGTCACTCCTCTCACCCAAGGGTCGTCCGTAATCGACGCCCACTCTTGAGAAAAACTCGACAACCTTCCGCCAACCGGAACGCGATAGAGGTTTGAGCCATCACCTCCTGGATCTGCGAGGCCTGCGGTAGGAGAAACCACGTCTTCCACGACCCGCACCTCGCCTCGTCGACCTCGGGGCGTCCGACCGATTGTCCCGGCCTGAAGGACGTCCCGAACGAGAGTCGCTATCCTGACGGTCTCTCGAATAAGAGCTAGAGGACGCACCGGAACCTCTATAGGAACCTCTCTTGGGCGGATAAGACCCAGAAGTGCCCGCCTTATTCGTGTCTGCTGAATCCGACCTTTTAGGAGCGGATCTAAACAACAGAGAATCACTAGCTTTCTTTTTAATATTATCATAAATAGCGGAAAGCTTGCCGTCAAAGAGAAGATCTCCTGAGACCGAAGCGACTCTAAGAGAGTTCTTCACCTTAGAATCCACTAGTGTGGATGTAGACAGGGCTGCGTCACGTCTAACCAACTCCAGATTAGCCACTGAAAGGGCGGAGTTACACGTGGAATAAGCTACTGCCCTTGAAAGAAGTCTTAAGGAGGATTGTATATCCTGAAACTCTTCCCCTTGAAGACGCAGTGATAACGCCTTCGTAAGGTGATCTGCGTAAGATAAGGCATCTAAATTGGCTCTGTTAGACGCAATAGCTGTTTCCAACACTGCGGTTGGAATAGAAGCTGACGACGGTAATGATAGCTCTAAGTCTTCCGCCTCGTCGTCCATACGCAGAGGAACTCTCGGTATACCCTGACCTGCCGTGTCGAATTTATTCCTTGCATTAATGAAAGGCAGGTTGAGAGTATTTGCGGACAAGAAGCCTGCTTTCCCTGTCCTGGAAGCAAGTTTAAAAATAGCGTCGTTCAATAATTCAAATGTTCTTGCAACATTATTGGACTGCGACGGAAACTCGGGAGCGATGTCCCTGAACCGCTCGAAAAAATCAGAGTCCAATGACGCTATAATTCTCCTGTCCGGAAGCGCAGCAGTCTGGCCCGACGGAACAACTTGAGGAAGAAAGTGCCGGATGAAGTCTACGGCAGCTTTGTGTTGTTCCGAAAGGGATAGCTCCAATTCATCCGTATCCCTTTCACCATCCGGTCGGACCTCCCGATGTTCCCGGTCGTCCGCCCCCGATGCTTCGGCGGAGCGTACCGACCCAGCGCCGTCGGATAATTCTCGATCCGACACCGTTTCTGTCGGCTGCTGGGATGCTGCGATAAGCTGTGCTATCTGCACTAGAATGTCCGACGTCGAGACCTGCGGAGGAGCGGTCTTTCGCTGCTTTGCCGAGGGCAGCTCCGCATCGGATGGCTCCCGCATACTTTTCCTATGCGAACGTCCGGAGTCCATCGGTCTCGAGTCCCTGGCTGCCGGATGGTGTGACCTGGTCGCCGAATAATCCTTCCTCGGCGAAGCTGGCAAGATATCGGAGGTCACGCAGCCAAGGTGCGGTCGTGTGCGCCGGCGAGAAGAGGAAGCCTTAACAGTCTCTGCGGACTGCTTATACAACGGAGCGTCCCGAGCGACGGACGTATGCTCCGCTAAAGACACATTTTGTACCACAACATCTGGTCCCAGATGTTGTTGTACGAGAGAGGGGCCTCTCTCGCTCGCGGCCCGGCTGGACCTGGACGAGCTAGGAACCGGACTAAAAGGCTTCCTCCGTTCTCGTTCACTATCCGCCGTCACTGGGTGTGCATCTATTATTTTTATAGTGCTCGCATCACCCAAAATTTCCTCTTGGACCGCATCGGACGAACCCGGCTGCCGAACCATTCGGTGAATGGACGCTACACCGGGCGAGCTAGCGGACGACATTTGTCTAATCTCCATGAGCACTTTTGCCGCTAGCTCTGTATTTAATTGTGACGACGGACGCACACTTGAAGAGGATAACATGGAAACATCACCCTGTTCTGGTTCCTCTGAAATAGAAACTGAGAGAGTAGAGTGACCTTGTGGAGAAAGAGCCGGCATCGCTCTTTCTCCAGAAACAACATATCGTGACACACGTTTCCAATGTTTCTCATCCCAATGTTCACATACAGGACAGGGATTAATGCGAGAACACTGACTACAATTTATGCAATAATCATGAAAGTCAGAGGAAGATTTCTTCCTATTACAATTTGAACAAGTTCCTTTCATTGTGAAGGAACAACAATAAGTCCTAGTTACTCGCAAAAACCCCTGACACAAAGATACATAATAACATGATCCATTAATAAATGAAAAAACAATTGCAAAACAAAATAATTTTGAAAAAATATTTTTTCAGAGAAGCCCAAGTTGCTGAAAAGTAACGTTGAGCCCCGATGGATCCGATGGCAAAGTGTGGTCAAAAATTTTAAAATTATATAAAATAATTAATGAGACACTTTCGGATAATATAAATGTATCTTATAATGAGATAAACTACCTCAAAGACAAACAGCCCCCCTCAAAAAAGGCTGTTGCCAATGAAAACAAACAGTGTAAACACAGAAGAAAACATGACTCCAGGCACTGAAAAAACTGGCCCGGAATCAGTCCTCAATTACACTCTATCTGATGCAAAACAGAGACTCCCAGGGGAGAATCTGCAGAACATCAGATGGAAGATGCAGAACACAAACGTTATACACCCATGGGTGAAAACGTAACTATGGGGAAAATAACAGAAAACATTCTGTAACCAAGCAACTCTCCCAGGGAAATTTTAGAAATGAAACTTCTCAAAAATATGCCAAAAGCATGGGAGAATTGCAAGGGGGGACTTTAGAAGGTTAGGGGAGAGGAAACACTGAATAAGCAGTGCAACAATTAGCAAGAATGACAACAAGAGGCGTTTGCCTCGAAAATAGGCAACTTAACATAATTTTAACAAAAAATTTTAAGTACAGCCCTGATTATTTTTTGCCACTTCTTTTTTCCTCTCCTCCTTCTATCCTCCTTAGAATCACATTTTCTCCAAGAATTACGTGTCTGGCATCCTTTAAACTGAGATTTACAAGCACAAAGATCAGTGAGATGTTGACTGATGAAGGGCCAAACAGAGAATGATATTTGGCGCCAATTTCGGGACGACTGCGTCACTGCGCATGCGCAGTAGAGTCGTACTATGGAGGTCCTTTAGGACATGATTTCTTTTTGTTTTGGATGCAAATTTTGGGGATTGGGGGGCAAAATTTGTGTTTGGCCCTGGTTTTTGTGGAGTTAGCACCAGCTAAGTCTGGGTCATTGGTACAGTATAAAAATATAGATTTGAGGTAACAGTATTGTAAACATGTTGTATATTCAAAGGTCACTCAGTGCAATAAGTGATCACAAAAGCCAGAGTCTGCTTATTCTAATTAAAATATAATTTTAGAAAATATAAATTGTTTATAAGTATTAACTAAGGACATATCAAGTATTATATTATAATAGGGGGGCATAACACGCTTTCATCAAGAGAATTTAAATTAAAATCATACAGTAACTAAATAGCCTGACAACAGTTGTAGCAGGCCATACTTGGTTACAGTATCGCTTCTCTGAGTTGTGTGAATATCCATGTGATGTTCAATTTATCCAAATTTTGGTGTTTAACAGTAGCTAAAATATACTTAACTTTGGAAGAGCCTCAAATCCCTCCCCCCAATTTTGGTTGCATGTTTTTAAAGTAAAAAAATATGGCAGACATGGTGTAATTAACAAATACACAGTTTTGACAACATTCCACCACTCTGACCCTCACATATGGAGCCTGCCCCCCTTCCTAAGCCTGAACCCTCATGACACTCATTACTAAAGACCATGTTTGGTGGTCTCAATGGACTGCGTAGAGGTTAGGGAACAAACACACCAACACACACACACCTATAATGATCAGCCGACCCAACAAAGTTCTCATGTATATACCTAGGCACTTAGGTATGCTGGCATACAGCTTGTCAGTACATTTCTTTTTTATATAGGTTACAAGTTTATATGACAAAAAATAGTCATAGAATAAGAATAATGATTCAATATAATAAAAATATATAACTGCATTCGTAAAACTAAGTAAATTTCATAATAGATTGGCTATGTAAAGATTCAGGTATGTGGTTTTAGACCAACACACTGAGGTGTGTGTGGCAGTGATAACATCACGGCACCATCCAGAGGTGCCCCTAATAATTTATCACAATATTCTGCACTAGAATGAATCTGTTTAGTCACATGTAAATATGAGTAAAGTGGTTGGGATTGTTGGCTTGTTTACAGATATTCAAAGTCACTTTCAGCAGAGATGGCTTTATAAAGTAAAGTTTAGCTATTTATAGATAACTTTCACTCAAGGCATTGCTTATTTGATACCTATTATATGAGCAAAGCAGAACTCATTTATCGTAATAATCAAGCTATGCAAGCAAGCAGACTGTCATCTGCAGAATGAGGACCCCCAGAGGGGGAATTTGGTGATGCTATCCTGCATCACTAAATTTACCCTCTGTGAACCTCAATCTGAATCAAGGTCTCAGGCCTAAACAGCAAGAGGTACCCAGAGGGTAAATTGGCACACTGTATGGGTTAGCATCAGCAAATTCACCCTCTGGGGACCTCATTCTGCAAATGACAGACTGCTTATTTTCAGGTGTGAAGCTATGGTTTAAAGTCTAAAAACCCTTCATCAGAAAAATATAATCTTCAAAACTACTTCAAAACTGCAACTCAAGCTTACCTTTCTGAGAGGAGCCGACCCTCGCATATCATACAAAACAATACTTCTGTCTGATGCACATGCTGCTAATAGGTGTTTCTGAAACAAATTAAATTCTCAGTGAAGCAATTCTCAAGTACATTCTCAACTAAATGAAGCAACAAATTAAATTGTCAAGTAAAGTCTTGAATAAATGAAGCCAAAAAAAAAAGAAGAAACTCTGGCAAATCATAAACTCACAGTAACTAAAACATATTTTCTTCCAAACTCCATGAAACCCATGAATGCATAATCATTCAAAATTAGTGTAAAGTTAGAGTTTAACAGAAAAAGGATTAATGTAATTTTGGTGGTCAAGATATGTTCATAAAATAGTTTTGTTGCAGTTTATTTCTTGCAGGCACCATCTGACGAATTGTTATGAAACAAACTTATACGGAAAAACTATTGTCCCTGAAATATGAAGCACATGCAAAATATGAAAATTTGATCAATAAAGAATATGCAAAGTTAGTTCGAGGCCTGCAGTTTGAGGTGAGCAATCACTCTCTATGGCCCACATGATTTGAAAATAAGAAGAGAAGTAAATGCCCATATAAAAAAATCTTTGATGAACAAGAGTCTAAAATTAAAGAGTCTACAATCTATGTTAGCACAATAAATTTAATGGAAGCACATCAAGTCTCTTTTCACAAACAAGGGTCTAGGGAATTTTCTAGACTTTATACTACACCACAGCCTATGAGCCTGGTTACTTGAGGCCCAAAAAATAAAATCTGTATTTAGGGAACCCTGGGGAAAAAACTAGGTTTGGAAGGTAGGGATTTTTTGGATTTTGTTAATTTTTCTTTTCTTGATAAATTTTTCTTCAAGTTTGGACAAAGAAAATTTTGCCGATATATATTACATAGATATATTTCTTGGCATACATTGACTGAAAAAGTAAAGAGAGATATTTAAGTTGGCTTGTGCTTCATTTCTTAATAATAAAGTTTTTTTCATTTTGAATTTGAATTTTCTTTGCATAGATTTACTAACTGTACACACTTTATACAAATGTTCTGATTTTATGTTGATCAAAAAGTTAAAAAATTTATAGTAATTTATATATTTTTTATACTTACCAATGACCCAGACATAGCTGGTGCTAACTCTTAAAAATCTAGAGCCAAACACAAATTTTGCCCCCCAATCCCCAAAATTTGCATCTAAAACCAAAGAAATCATGTCCTGAATGACCCGCCATACTTTGCCTCTACTGCGTATGCGCAGTGTCAAGGAGGTCCCGAAATTGGCGCCATTTATCATTCTTACAATCAGTGCCTGGTCAGCGCTATGTACTCAGCGAGGAGGTATGAGTTTCCAACTCCTGGGAGGGCCATCCCCATCTGGGTCATTGGTAAGTATAAAAAATATATAAATTACTATAAATTTTTTAACATTTTGATACTGTACCAATGACCCAGACATAGCTGAATAGTAAAAAGGCTGGAGGGCCTAGGACATAAAGGAAAATCCAATAAGCTCAACTATATAAAATAGATTCATCCCCTCGAGGAGAAAAGGTGTATTAATTAGGCTTTACATGTATCTTTCTTATTTATGATAAATTAGAAAGACACAACACCCTCCATAATTGAGCATCATAACATTCATGTTCTCTATTAACATCCAGTATAATCCTTATACTAATTATTTTTAAGGTAAGCCAATAAATAAAGTTAGTCCAGAGAATTGAGACTCTTTATACTCTTTTAAAAGTGTCCAAGGATTGTATATTAACGCCCGTTAGACACGTGACATATTCAATGCTACACTTTAAAAATATGACATGAATGAATTTTTTAAACATTAACTTTTCACTTTAAAACCATCCCGGTAACAACTCAGAATTACTGACTCCGGAGGAGGTATCCCCTTGTTTTCACTATAAAACAGGTGACCCAAGGGAACACCCCCCCCCCCCCCCCCCTTCCCCTTGCCCTGGGTCAAATAGCCCAGAGCGAAGTGGGCAACAGGACAGAGTCACTGCCTGAACAGAAAGCCTACATAACTATAGTAACAACTGTTTAGTGAACGACATTCTGAGCAGCAGAAAATGGACCTAAACAATGCAGGTCTCCAGTAATGGACTCAATATTTCTGAGATAAAAATTTGTGAATGTGGATGGCTGAGACCAATATGCAGCCTTCATTAAATCTGTAATAGCAACACTATTTGCATAAGCCCAAGATTTAGAAAGAGCTGTTACTTCATGAGCCGAAATCTTAAGCACAGACTGCTGAGTTGAAGATAGATTATCATAAGCAGTACAGATAGTTAATTGAATCCATCTAGCAATAGAATGGACCGGAATGTCCTTTCTATTAGGTATCAGAGACAGAAGAAGCGTTTACGTCCCTTTCTGATAAACTGAGATCTTATTTATAAATACATAAAGCTCTAACCGGACAGAGTAAAGGCCTATGCCCGTCTGAAGATGGAAGGGCCTTAATAACAATAGGTTACGGATATTTATTAGGAGCCTGATTCTTAGCCAAAAATCCAACATTAGTAGTAAAGTTAATAGTGTTCCCGACACTACGATAGTGAGAATCGTCCACCGATAGTGCATGAAGCTCACTGACTCTTCAGCAGAAGAGAAAGCTAAGAGAAATGCTGTCTTATAAGATAAGAATTTGAAATCTACTGTCTCAAGAGGCTGAAAAGGTTTTCTTTTAGTTTAAGAAGAACCCAAGCTAAATTCCATTTAGGAATTAATCTAAGGGTTCTAGGTCTATTTATCGAAAAGTTTCTAACTAATTTAGATAAAGAGACATTAGATCCAATTGTAAACTATCATGGTGTGCATAGGTATCAGATAACATAGACCTATAACCTTTAATAGTAACAGGCTGCAGTTGATCTCGTCAAACAAGTATACTAGAAAGTTTGCAATGTCTGGTATGGAGGGATAAAAAATATCAACATAATGATCCCTACACCAACGATGAAAGACCTTCCACTTTAGCCGCATAGTATAGCGAAGAGGAGGTCCTCCTACAGTTAGAAATCATGTCCACTGCTCGTCCTGTACAATGCTTGCGTGCAAGAAGGACTGCACAATGGAATACTTCGTTCGGATCAATGTTGTACCCCAACCTGTTTGACTGGCATCCGTCATAATCGTAAAACTCGGATCCGGCAACTGCAGTGGAACTCCCTGAGTCAAACACTGAATGTTTGCCCAAGTCTGAATCTCTTGTTACACTTGATTGACAAGAGAACGTCTATATCGAGCAATTCATAGATTGCTGAAAGGTTGCCATCGAAGAGAAGCTTCTCCGAGACCGAAGCGACTCTGAGAGAGTTCTTCACCTTACTATCCACGCGCGTGGATGTAGCTAGGGCTGCGTCACGTCTAACCAACTCCAGGTTTGCCACTGAAGAGCGGAGTTATACGTGGAAAAGCTACTGCCCTTGAAAGAAATCTCATTGAGGATCATATCCTGGAATTCTTTCCCTTGAAGACGTAATGATAACGCCTTAGTAAGGTGGTCTGCGTATGATAAAGCGTCTAAGTTAAGTCTGTTAGACATTATTGTCGTTTCCAATGTCGTGGTTGGAATTGACATAGACGGCGATATAGACAATTCCAAGTCTTCAGTCTCGTTGTCTAGATGCAGAGGAACTCTCGGTATGCCCTGTCCTGCCGTTTTAAATTATTCCTTGAATTGATGAAAGGCAGATTTAGAGCATTTGCGGACAAGAAACTAGACTTGCCTGTTTTGGTAGCAAACTTATATATATAGTGTCATTCAATAATTCGAATGTTCTTGTGACATTATTGGACTGTGTCGGCAACTCAGGGACGATGTACCTGAACCGATCAAAAATTCTGTGTCCAATGACGCTATTAGTCTCTTATCCAGCATCGCAGCATTCTAGTCCGACGGAACAACCTCTGGAAGATAATGCCGGAAGAAATCTATGGCAACTTCTGTTGTTCCGAAAGGGAAAGCTCGAAATCCTCCGAATCCCTTTCGCCATCCTGTCGGACCCTATGAAGTGCTCGGTCGTCCGTACCTGATGCTTCAGCGGAGCGAACCGACCCAGCGTCGTCGGATTATTCCTGATCCGACAGAGATTCTGTCATTTGCTGGGATGCTGCGATAAGTTGTGCTATTTTGGATAGCACGTCCGTCACTGAGGCCTGTGGAGAAGCGGTCTTAAGTTGCTTTGCAGCTGGAAGCTCCGTGTGCGTTGACCCGTGCATACTTCTATTATGCGAGCGTCCGGAGTCTACAGGCCTCGTGTCCCTTGGCTACCGGATGGCGTGACCTGTTTGCCGTGGAATCCCTGATTGGCGAAGCTGGCTGGATATTTGTGGTCACGTAGCCAAGGTGCGGTCGTGTGCGCTGCCGTGAGGATGAGGAAGCCTTATCGACAGTCTCTCCGACTGTCTATATAACGGAGCGTCCCGAGCGGCGGACATATGCTCCGAATGCGAAACGTTTGTACCACAACATCTGGTCCAAGATGTTGTTGTACGAGAGAGGGACCTCTCTCGCTCGCAGCCCGGATGGACCTGGACGAGCTAGAAACCGGACTAATAGGCTTCCTCCGATCTCTCCTCTGATCCGTCGTCACTGGGTGTGTACTTTGTCTTATTATAGTGCTCGCATCACCCAAATCTCCTTCCTGGACTGCAACGGACGAACCCGGCCACCGAACCATTCGATGAATGGACGCTACACCGGGCGAGCTAGCGGATGTCAACGCCGTCGCTCCTTCTAGGGACCTCTTAGACGATTGACGTAATTCCATGAGCACTTATTGCCGCTAGCTCTTCATTTAACTATGACGACGGAGGCACACTTTTGGAAGACATCACGGCAACTTTTGCGAACAAGAAACCAGACTTGCTTGTTTAATAGCAAGCATATATATAGCGTCGTTCAATAATTCGAAAGTTCCTGTGACATTATTGGACTGTGTCGGAAACTCAGGAACGATGTCCCTGAACTGATCAAAAAACTTTTGTGTCCAAAGACGCTATCAGTCTCTTATCCGGCATCGCAGCATTCTGGTCCGACGAAACAACCTCTGGAAGATAATGCCAGAAGAAATGTACGGCAGCTTATGTTGTTCCGAAAGGGAAAGCTCGAAATCCTCCGAATCCCTTTCGCCATCCTGTCGGACCCTATGAAGTTTTCGGACGTCCGTACCTGATGCTTCAGCGGAGCGTACCGACCCAGCGTCGTCAGATATTACCTGATCCGACAGAGATTCAGTCGTTGCTGGGATGCTGCGATAAGTTGTGCTATTTGGGATAGCACGTCCGTCACTGAGGTCTGTGGAGTAGCGGTCTTACGATGCTTTGCCGCTGGAAGCTCCGTGTACGTTGACTCCTGCATACTTTTCTTATGCGAACGTCCGGAGTCTACAGGCCTCGTGTCCCTGGCTACCGGATGGCGTGACCTGGTCGCCGTGGATTCTCTGATTGGCGAAGCTGGCTGGATATCCGAGGTCACATAGCCAAGGTGCGGTCGTGTGCGCTGGCGTGAGGATGAGGAAGCCTTATTGACAGTCTCTCCGGACTGTCTATATAACGGCGGACGTATGCTCCGAATGCGAAACGTTTTGTACCACAACATCTTGTCCCAGATGTTGTTGTACGAGAGAGGGGCCTCTCTCATTCGCAGCCCGGATGGACCTGGACGAGCTAGGAACCGGACTAATAGTCTTCCTCTGTTCTCTCCTCTGATCCACCATCACTGGGTGTGCACTTAGTTGATTTATAGTGCTCGCATCACCCAAAACTCCTTCTGGACCGCAACGGACGAACCTGGCTGCCGAACCATTCGATGAATGGACGCTACACCGGGCGAGCTACCGGACGTCAACGCCGTCGATCCTACTAGGGACCTCTTAGGCAATTGACGTATTTCCATGAGCACTTTGCCGCTAGCTCTTCATTTAATTGTGACGACGGAGGCACACTATTGGAAGACATCACGGATACATCACCCTGTTCTTGTTCGTCTGAAATAGAGATTGATAAACTAGAGTGACCCTGCGGAGAAAAGACCGGCATGGCCATTTCCCCGCTAACATACCGTGACACACGCTTCCCATGTTTGTCATCCCAATTGACACATACTGAACAGGAGTTAGTGAGAGTACACTGACTACAATTAATACAATGATTATGAAAGTCAGAGGAAGATTTCCTCTTATTACAATTGAACAATATCCTTTCATTGTGAAAAGAATACAAAAAGTCCTAGTACTCGCACCAACCCCTGAAAACAAAGATACATAATAACATGATCCATTAACATAGAAAAAATAATTGAAATCAAAAATTTTTTTTCAAAAAATAGTTTTTCAGAAAAGCCCAAGTTTCTGAAAAGTAACGTTGAGCCCCAATGGATCCCAAGCCCAAGTGTGGACAAAAATTTTAAAAATACTTTAAAAAATTAACGCAACACTTACGAATAATAATAATGTATCTTGTTATGATTAAACTAACACAAAGACAAGAAATCCCCCCTCCACAGAGATTGTTGTCAATGTAAACAAGAAGTGTAAAAACACCAGAAACATGACTCCAGGCACTGATAACTATGGCCCGAAATCAGTTACCAATAATACACCATCTGATGCAAAACAGTGACTTCCAGGGAAGAAACTGGAGAACATCAGTTGGTAGATGCAGAACACTATGCCTAAACACCCATGGGTGAGGACGTAAACATGGTGAAAAGAACAGAATTCATTCTGTTATCCAGCTACAACTCCCAAGAAATTTTAGTAATAATATTACAGAAAAATGCCAAAAGCATGGGAGAATAGCAAGGGGGAACTTAAAGGAAAGCGAGAGAGGAAACACTGAACAAGCAGTGTAACTTTATAACAAGAATGACATCAACAGGCCCATGCCTCGAAAATAGGTAACTTAACATAATTTCATAAAAAAATTTTAAGTTACAGCCCTGATTATTTTCTGTCACTCATTTTTCCTCTCCTCCTTCTATATCCTCTTTAGATCCACCATTTCTCTAATATTTATGTGTCTGGCATCATTTAAACTGAGATTTACAAGCACAAATATCAGTCAGATGTGAACTGATGAAGGGCCAAACAAAGAATAATAATTGGCGCCAATTTCGGGACCTCCTTGTCACTGCGCATGCGCAGTGGAGGCAAAGTATGGAGGACCTTCAGGACATGATTTCTTTGGTTTTAGATGCAAATTTTGGGGATTGGGGGGCAAAATTTGTGTTTAGCCCTAGAATTTTAAGAGTTAGCACCAGCTATGTCTGGGTCATTGGTACAGTATAAAAATATCAAGCCATTTGTACTCGTCTTTCCATTTCTGCAACGTGGCAATTTTAGGTACCTTCCGTTCTGTCATGATGATGCTGAATCTGATGGTTTGTGGCTTTGTGCCAACCAAGTATGTTAGTAATGGTACTACTCTGCTAGACAGAGTGGGCGTTTGTCTGGAATCGCGGTCACGACGTCAAAGCCTCCGTAAGTCTTGTCGGAAAATTTTCAATGCGCTACATGTAACATTTCCAATGCATCGAACGTTACTGGCACAATTTGAGACAAACGACCACGCCGTGTGATGTAGATCAAAGAAACTAAGCCGCACCTAGAACGTAAACATGCCACTAAGCAGCCTTTGATGTGTACTGATTGAAACGCGGTGGTGTGTAGACACAACTTGTTGAAAATTAAAAAAAAAATTTTTTTGAGATTTATTTTTTTTCCGACCGTAAATTTGACCGGACATGTCCGATGTCCGACCGTTATTTCAGGCTCTGCTGAAAAGAATTGAAATCTGTTAACTTTTGTTTAAGTTATGGCATAAAGAAAGTTCGGACAGACAGATGGACTGACGAATGGACAGATGGACTGACAGACAGACTGACTGACAGATAGACGGACGGAGCGAGGTCTGTGCTCTATCCCTCTCTTGTGGGAGGGGATAATGAAAGTGTCAATGACACTGTAGCTTAACTTGTGTACGTGTTGTGTTTGATGAAAAGGATATTGTTCAATGTTTATGAAAGGATTATGAAATAAGACAAGAATTGTGATAATTGGGAATATGTTAATTTCTGTTCCCTGTAAGCTATGTTTTTAATAAAAATAATATGAGGTGTACAGGGTACTAAAGAGCTGAGGGGTAGGTTAATATGACCTCAGAGTTAATGTATGTGGCCCTCACAGTTAACGTATGTCAATGAAAGTTACCAAGTTACAGTGAAATTATTTCAAAATGAGTCATCCTATCAAGTTACATTGAAATCCCTCCATAAATATGGCCTGTAGACTGTGCTTAAGGTTTTTGGGCATCAGGCCTGTGTAGCCATGACGGTAGACTGATTGCAACTAAAAGGGAACGTCCTCATCTCAACATTATACTGAGTCATTCTACTAAGTTACAATGAAATCCCTTCACAAATACAACCTGTAGTCTGCACTAATGTTTTCTGGGTTTTGGGCTTGGGAAGCCATCATGTTTGAATGATTGCGACCAAAAGTGCGCATTGTCATCGGGGCATAATCTGGAGTGATCCTACGAAGTTACAATGAAACCCCTTCATATATATGACCTGTAGACTGTGCTCAAGGTTTTGGGGCTTCGAGCTCCTGAAGCAATCACAGTTGACCAAACACGACCAAAAGGGGATGTAATCATCTAGGCATTATATGGAGTCAACCTAACAAGTTACAATGAAATCCTTCCATAAATATGACCTATGGACTATGCTAAAGGTTTTGGGGTATTGGGCCCGGGCAGCCATTAAGGCTAAATGATCATGACCAAAAGGGGATGTTCTCATCTAGACATTATTTGGAGTCATCCTACCAAGTTACATTGAAATCCCTTCCTAAATATGACCTGGGCCCCTGTAGCCATCACAGTTGCCCAATTGCGTCCAAAAGGAGTCATTTTCATCCAGACATTATATGAAGTCAACATACCAAGTTACAATGAATTCCTTTCATAAATATGACCTGTAGACTGTGCTATAGGTTTTTGGGCTTTGGGCTCAGGCAGCCATCATGGTTGAATGAGCACAACCAAAAGGGGACATTCTCATTTGGGCATCATCTGGAGCGATCCTACGAATTCACAATGAAATCCATTCATAAATATGACCTGTAGACTGTGCTCAAGGTTTTCGGGCTCCGGGCCCCTGTAGCAGTCATTGTTGACCAATCATGACCAAAAGGGGATGTCATGATCTAGGCATTATATGGAGTCAACCTAACAAGTTACAATGAAATCCTTCCATAAATATGACTTATAGAGTATGCTAAAGGTTTTTGTGCTTGGGCAGCCATCAAGGCTGAATGATCGCGACCAAAAGGGGACATTCTCATCTAGACATTATTAGGAGTCACCCTACTAAGGTACAATGAAATCCCTTCATAAATATGACTTGTAGACCATGCTAAAGGTTTTTGGGCTTTGGGCCCCTGTAGCATCACACTTGCCCAATCGTGTCCAAAAGGGGCTGTTCTCATATAGACATTATATGAAGTCAACCTACCAAGTTACAATGAAATCCCTTCCTAAATATGGCCTGAAGACTGTGATAAAGGTTTTTGGGCTTTGGGCTCGGGCAGCCATCATGGGTGAATGATCACAACCAAAAGGGCACATTCTCATCTGGGCACCATCTGGAGTGATCCTACGGAGTTACAATGAAATCCCTTCATAAATATGACCTGTAGACTGTGCTCAATATTTTTGGGCTTCGGGTGCCTGTAGCCTTCACAGTTGAACAATCATGACCAAAAGGGGAGGTCATCATCTAGGCATTATATGGAGTGAACCTAACAAGTTACAATGAAATCCTTCCATAAATATGGCCTATAAGACTATGCTAAAGGTTTTTGGGCTTGGGCAGCCATCAAGGCTGAATGATCGCGACCAAAAGGGGACGTTCTCATCTAGACATTATTTGGAGTCGTCCTACCAAGCTGCAATGAAAGCCCTTCATAATTATGGCCTGTAGACTGTTCTAAAGGTTTTGGGGCTTCGGGCCCCTGTTGCCGCCACAGTTGCCCAAAAGGGGACGTTCTCATCTAGACATTATATGAAGTCAACCTATCAAGTTACAATGAAATCCCTCCATAAATATGACCTGTAGACTGTGCTAAAGGTTTTCAGGCTTCGGGCTCGGGCAGCCATCATGGTTGAATGATCAAAACCAAAAAGGGACATTCTCATCTGGGCAAAATGTGGAGTGATCCTACAGTGTTACAATGAAATGCCTTTATAAATATGACCTGTAGACTGTGCTCAAGGTTTTTGGGCTTCGGGCACCTGTAGCCGTCATAGTTGATCAATCACGACAAAAAGAGGATGTCATCATCTAGGCATTATATGGAGTCAACCAAAAAAGTTACAATGAAATCCTTCCATGAATATGACCTTTTGACTATGCTAAATGTTTTTGGGCTCAGGCAGCCATCAAGGCTCAATGACCGCGATCAAAATGGGACGTTCTCATCTAGACATTATTTGGAGCCATCCTACCAAGTTACAATGAAATCCCTTCATAAATATGACTTGTAGACTGTGCTAAAGGTTTTCGGGCTTTGGTCCCCTGTAGCCATCACAGTTGCCCAATCACATCCAAAAGGGGACTTTCTCATCTAGACATTATATGAAGTCAACCTATCAAGTTACAATGAAATCCCTCCATAAATATGACCTGTAGACTGTGCTAAAGGTTTTCGGGTTTTGGGCTCGGGCAGTCATCACGGTTGATAGATCACGTGCAAATGGGGAAATTTTCATCTAGACATCATACGGAGTCATCCTACCAAGTTACAATGAAATCCCTCCATATTAAACATGACCTGCGGACTGTGCTAAAAGTTTTTGGGTTTTGGGCTTGGGCAGCCATCACGGTTGACAGATCATGCCCAAAAGGGGACGTTCTCAGCTAGGCATTATACAGAGGCATCCTACCAAGTTACAATGAAATCCCTTCATAAATACGACCTGTAGACTGTGCTAGTGGTTTTTGAGTTTGGGCTTGGGCAGCCATACCGGTTGACCGATCACGACTAAAAGGGGACGTTCTCATGTAGACATGACCTAAAACCTGCATATGGAATTTCGTGATGATCAGACAAGAACTACCGGGTGTAGCCTGTACTTGAAGGTTGAATAAAAAACTTTAACCACAAACTTTAACCAAAACTCCAAATGTCAACTATTTAAACAGAAAAAAAAATCAAAAACCCCCACCTGAACCTTCAGTAAAAAACTTTAACCACAAACTGTAACCAAAACTCTAAATGTTAACAGATGGACAGATGGACAGACGGATGGACGGACAAAAGTCATTACTAGAGCCCTCACTGTAAACAGTCAGTTTAAAAAGGGGTTAAATACCAATAAGGTTAGATTGAAGATAAGTGAAACACATCCCAAGTTATATCCATGATAAAACTCCTCCGAGGAGCCAGATTTGAGTTCCATACATTCAAAAATACTAAAATACATCGCTGTTAAAATTCATGTAAGAATCAGAATTGATTCCTGCAAATGATATTCTCACAAGGAAAACCAGGATAATCAACTTTGATTCTCTTAAAAAGATTAATTCGGTTTCTGTCAAAGCTTCTGAAAGTATCCTTAACCCTTTACCTAACATGAAAAGCAGACGACACTTAAAAAAAAAATTCTTGAATAACTATTTTTTTTCATTTTTTGTCTCAAAAATATAGGTTATGACCCCTCATTGGAACGAGCTCGACGAGCTCGTTCCAATGAGGGGTCATAACCTATGTTTTTGAGACAAAAAATGAAAAAATAATTAAAATTAATAGGCGATTTTTAGAATAGCGCTGGCCGGTTTTGGCCGTTACGTTGGGTAAAGGGTTAAAAGACTGTAGAATTCTACTTACTTCTTGCTCACTCATAATAAGGTAACACTTTGACTTATTTATTTATTTACTGAGGTTTAATGACACTTTTGACACCTCATGTTGGACAGTTTTAAAGATGCAGGAAGCCGGAGTACCTGGAGAGAACCACCGAGCAATGGTGAGCAACTGCCAGGCTCTCCAAGCAGGGTAAGCATTGGTTGAAGACAGGTGCACCATCAACGTGATGTACGCCTTAGTACACAATGCCACTGTGCCCCCACGTGGGCAATGGGGGTGAAGCATCTTGCCCAAGGACATGTGGTTGCTGCAGGTGGGATTCAAACCGAGGACCTCTCGTCTTGCAGCCTGCACTTCTACCTACAGAGTCACCGCACCCCTAACACTTTGATTTAGCAGTGGTTTCTAATGAAGACTTGGCTGCCTATACAGGCAGCCAAGTCTTCCCTAGAAACCACTGCCAAGATACTGTAACTTCCATTAGCAAGACCAACAAAAGTGTGTTGGGACACATGTTCAAAATGTACATGTATGACAAGAAACTCAGCAAACTTGGAACTAGGTGCTAAGTTCAAGTAAATATACTCGCCCAAAAAAGAAAGTGTGCATTGCAGAAATTGATCAAACTCCAAAAAAATAATTTCGTAGGTGTAAAGAGTGTTAACCTGTTCATGAATATGTTATATTGAACACAAAAACAGCTTTCCCCGTTAAAATTGCATTAACGTTAAATGATGTGCTGCACGTTTGTGAAAAGGAATGTTTTGCACGTGGAGAGTCTGAAAATTCATGCAGCAGTGTGAATCCTTGGGTATTTAAACACTAAAGTAAGGCCTTCCTATCGTTCACATTCAAACTTGCGCTGCTGTTAAAACGACTCCACATTAGCATGCCAAGATTGACAATGAAACAACGTCTCCTTGCCCTGGGTATGATTAGAGCTGGCAGAACACACAGAGAGGTTGCCCAGCATTTGAACTGCCACCGTAACACTGTAGACAGGCTAGTCCATCGACATGCACAACATGGTGACATTCGAGACCGACCCCGCTCCGGGAGACCCCGAGTTACCACCCCTGCACAAGATCGGTATATCTGTGTCGTCCATCTCCGGAACCGGCAACAAACGGCAACGACGACAGCTAGGAACATCCCTAACCTGAGACGGATACATCCTCAAACAGTAATCAACCGGCTGAGAGAATACAGCTTACGTCCTCGAAGACCTGCAATTCGTCCGATTTTGACGTTACGTCATCGTCGTGCTCGACTGCAGTGGTGTAGACAACATCTCAGGCATCCCTTACACTGGTGGCGACGTGTTTTATTCACAGATGAATGTCGTTTCCATCTTTCATCACCAGATGGCCGCCAGAGTGTGTACAGACGTCGAAACGAACGCTACGCAGATCCATGTGTCATGGAGCGAAACCGTTATGGGGGAGGGTCTCTCATGGTGTGGGGTGGCATCACTGCCCGTAACAGAACTGAGCTGGTCATTATTGATGACAATCTCAATGCAGCCAGATATCGTGATGAAGTGCTTACAACTGTTGTTGTCCCATTTCTGCAACGTCACGGCCCCGGCGTCATTCTACAGCAGGACAATGCCCGACCCCATGCAGCTCGTGTTGTTCAACAGTATCTGCAGCAACAACAAGTGGATGTTCTTCCCTGGTCCGCAAATTTGCCCGATATCTCACCCATTGAGCACGTATGGGATGAAATGAAACGTCAGCTATGCCGACTTCTCCATGCACCGTCAATGCTTGTGGAACTCCAAAGACAGCTTATCAGAATATGGAACAACACCCCACGAAACTTCCATGCTAACTTGTTCGCTTCCATGAGGCGTAGATGCACAGCAGTAGTCGATGCAGACGGAGGTCATACCAGATATTGAGTGTCTGACTTTTGTGTTTGACCCTTAGTGTCTTTGACTCTCCATGGCACCAAGAGTATTCATCGTAGCGTAATGAAATTTTTCGTGTTGATCACAAATTGATTCATCTGTGATTGAATAAAATTTCCATGAATGAAAATGATATATATCTTTTTTTAGTGTTATTTTTTTAGCATGCACACTTTCTTTTTTGGGAGAGTATATATATGAATTTTTTTTTTTGGCTATGGCATATGTACTGGGTGCATTCACTGGGGTTTAACAGTACTATAAAATTGTAAATTATTTAACAACCAAACATTGATTCTCGCAGCAGAAGTTCGGGAGATCAAAACTGATTCTAACAAATCAGGACAGATTTTAAGGCCTGGTGATTGATACAGAGGCAAACTTCCACATTATATGCATAATCATGGTGACTGCATATAACTTTCAAACTCAAAACCATTTATAATACCAATTACTCATGTCTCTGGAAATAAAGCAACCAGACATCATAAACAGTTGGAAATAAAGCAACTAGAAATGAAGAGGTTTGGGAAATATATTTTTTATACATACTGTTAGATTGACGTGGCCAGTTTGGTAGAAAAGGGAGCTAACTTTTTTATTTCAATGCAAACTCACCTCAACAGGATTAAATTTCACATGATGAAGACTGTCTATTCCCCAGTTGAATGATCGAACTGGTTCCGTTCTCTCTTCATCCCAGATATCAACTTTTTCTCCTGCTGTACAAAATATATTATCTACCCAATGGTGGTCCATTGATAAATAAACATTCTGAAAAGTAAATGTCGACGAATGCTGTTAGAAAAAGCCAATTACTTGCAGATATACTAATTATTTTCTCCTTGTCAATGCATATTAACTCTTTACGTAACGAGTCAGCTGTATCTGCCCGTGGAATATACAAATTGAGCAGTTGAAAAATAGTATTTGTCAAGAAATTTCAACAAAACCATATCATGTGACACCTCATGGGAATGAGCTCATTGTGCAATGAGTGATCATATATGGTTTTGTTGAAAATTTTGTTAAAAAATAGTTAAAGCAAGGACTGCGCATTGTCAATGCTGGTCAAGATTTTTCTGCAAATGTAAGGCAGGTCATTATAAGAAAAAAAAATCCATTAATATTTGTTCAAGTTATCGTGCCAATGACCTGAAAACGGTCAAAAAGAAAAGAATTAATGGCCATAAATCCACTTAGTTATGGCCAAACTGCACCTGTTTACGAACTCAAGCAAGATATTGTTAAAAAAGTATCACATACCAAATATTGACCAAATCCATTAATATTTGTTCAAGTGTCACACTAATGAGCTGAATACAGGCAAAAATAACTGACACTTTTCAAAGTTGTTCAAGACATTGTTATGAAAGTCTCATATACCAAATATTGACCAAATCCAATATTTGTTGAAGTTATCACACTAACAAGAAAGACGATGCCTGCATGCCCATCTGCCTGCATGCCCATGCACCGACTTCATCAAACTATAGTTTGAGTTTCTGATAAAAACTTGGCCAATAAGCAATTTTAATATCCTGTGCATTGGGCAAAGGGTTAAATGATACTCCAACGGAAAAAGGGTCAAGTAATCAACAGGGTTCACCCCACATACAACAGGGTTCCCCACAATTTCTGGAACTGAATTCACAAGCTCAAAACCAAATCAGTTGATACAAATTTTTTTCATGTGGGATTGTTATTTTTTTGATGATTTTCTCATTTTATTGCCATAGTTGAGCATTCATATGGCAGTTGTCTTTACTAAACACAAGAATGGACACAAAATACAAACAAAAATTAGGGTTTTTTCCTCTTAGTTTATCAATGTAATCATTTTTGTGAATTTGACCAGAATATTAACCCTTTACCCAATGCAGACGATATCAAAATTTATTATTTTAAATATAATTTTAAAAAATTTTTCAAAATATTTCAACAAAACCATATCATGTGACCCCTCATTAGAACGAGGTCAATGTGCTCGTTCCAATGAGGGGTCACATGATATGGTTTTGTTGAAATATTTTGAAAAATTTAATTTTTTCAACTGCTCAATTTGCATATTATGAGGGAGGATGCGGGCGATTCGTTAGGTAAAGGGTTAAACCATCTTCAAGAGATTTAGGGGGTACAATTATTGAAAAAATGAAACAAACTGTTCACAAAGTACATTCTTCATTTGTCAATAATGAAGTTACATGTACTTGTGCCTCCATCCTGTCACTATGAACTGTATAGATTTGACCTCTGCTGAACATCCTTAATCAAAACATAAACAAGACAAAATGGCAGCTTTGGGAATTGTAAACTGGAATTAGTCCTCCTACGTATTCCCATATGAATGACAAGAAAAAAGTGTACTTGGAAGAATTGCAAAAATACAACTATTCAGCCATTTTTAAAGGTATTTTATTGTCAAAATGTTGGTTCTACTTTTGCCATAGCAGACTTTCCACTGCATGGCAGAAGTTCCATGGCAATGTTTTATGTTCCGTTTCAAACTTTCTGGTATATAATTTGTTGGGTATTTTTCTTTCTGAGCTTTTATGTATTTTAGAGAGTACCGGATATTTCCTGAAATATGAACAAAGTTTTGTAGGATCCCTTAACCATTCAATGATAGAGTAAAAACTAATTTTTTTCGGGTCACCAAAATCTGTGTCTTTGTCTAATTACAATTTATGGCCATAATGGGATTATTTATTATTTATTGATGTTTAAGGTCACATATTTATGCACAATGGCTAATCATGACCGTGACAGTTTTACGGGCGGAGGAAGCCGGAGTACCTGGAGAGAACCACCGAGCAACGACGAGCAGCTGCCAGCTCCCCAACATCGTAACTCCGCACTGCAGCACAGGCAGGGTTAGATTGGTTGAAGACATGCATACCATCGACGTGCAGTACACCTTAGTACACGGCGTCATCGTGCCCCCATGCGGGCAATGGAGATGAAGTGTCTTCCCCAAGGACACAATGTGGTTGCCGCAGGTGGGATTCGAACCGAGGACCTCTCGGCTTTCAGCCTGCAGCTCTACCAACTGAGCCACCGCGCTCCCACCATAATGGGATACTGCCTATACATTGTAGGCACACTCCTATAAATTGTGACAAGGCATATCGACACAGATGAAATAATTTTATTTCAAAGCTAATATCAAGTGCATCCACAGATCATGATGTCTTCAAGTTGAGATACCTGCAGTTAACTGGTAGAGTGCTGAATTATTTTTAGTCATCAAAATTTGTTCACAAGTCTTTGCCATGTTGCAATTTATGGGAGAGTGCCTATAGGCACTCTCCCATAAATTGTAACAAGGAAAGTCTATATGGACTAAATAATTCAGATTCAAAGATAATATGAAGGACATTCATTTAATTTGAATCCTTTGAGTTGCAGTACGTACACTCTGGAGTAAAGCCCAAATATGGGCTTCCAGCACTATACCAGTTAAGAATAAAGCCCAGATACTCTCCTAATTAACAGTGTAGAAACACTGACATGTATTGACTTGTTACCTTTCCAAGTAAAGTATTCAATGGTTCATCATTAACTTGACCATCGGCTGTCATGCTCCATTGTTTAATAGTACTGTCATTACTGCACTGAAATTAGGAAAAAAAATATCTAGCATTTTACACTTGAAAACAAAATTAGTATTCGAGAAGAGTGGGGCCACAAAGTTGCCACTTTGAAGGTCATCCCACACATCTGCGCCAAGGAGAGGGTTAATATAAGTTGCATAACCTGTTTGCCAATCCTTGTAAAACAAATAAAATAAAAAAAATAAAACAAAATTATTCAACAAGTAATTTTTTTAGCATCAAAAACATAATTTATGCCCCCTTGTTTGAATGAGTTCAATGAGCTCATTCCAATGAAGTGCCATAATCTATATTTTTGAGACAAAAATGAAAAAATAATAATCAAAATTGAATGGTGATTTTTTGCAAATAATGCCGGTCAGCCGGCTTTTGTCATTACTTTGGGAAAAGGGTTAAACACAATTCCAATTACATTTGTTCTGTAATACCTTTTGGCTGAATTTCTAGAATCAGGAGAAATTTTTCAAACCATTCGTTCAATCGATAAATGTATGACAAAGACCATTCACTCAAACTTTAAACAAGAGGCCCCATGGGTCCTGAGGCACTCACCTGACCAAAGCTGTTTAAAGAAGGATTTATTTTTTACCATCTATCGTTAGTTAACAGAGGAATGAAGTTATTTAATTATTTATAACTCTGCAGTCCATGCAAGATGATTTTTTTTTAGTGTTGGGATGCTACCACAGAAATAATGCCCTGATTTTCAGTAATGAAAACTAGAGAGTCCAAATATCAACCTAGGGACTTAACTGGAACAAACCTGAAGATTGTTATATACCAATTATCAAAAGATTCTGACTAGTGGTTCTGGAGAAGACGATTTTTTAGAATATTACCAATTTTTTTTTAAATAAGTTAAAATTTGCCGCTCCCTAACCCCCAATAGGGAACACAAATATCAACCCAGGGACTTTATTTGAACAAATTGAATCTGAACCCTCAAAGGATGCTGTATAACAAATATCGAAAGATTCTGATTGTATCTAAAGAAGCAGATTTTTTAAAGATTATTCCTCATATTGGACTAAGATAAAATTCGGGATTCAATAGGGAGACCAAATATTAACCCAGGAACTTGATTAAAACTGGTCAGATTCAGATACTGTTCGTTCAACATTCCAACACAGTAACCCTTTCATGTCAAAGAAGTAAGTTCAACAAATCCACACCCAAATTATCATTTTTATGGATGCACAAATTCCTGCACACCTGTATTGCCATTTTAATGATTACAATGACCCAAATTATTATGAGGCGACTAGCAACTAGTCAAATAGAGAATTCACTAGTCGTTTCAACACCAGTATGGACAGACGGATCACAACCCATCCCTATAGCTCATATTTGACGTTGTCAAGTTGAGCTAAAAATGTATCAAATGTTAAAAAATTTATAGTAATTTATATATTTTTTATACTTACCAATGACCCAGACATAGCTGCTGGTGCTAACTCTTAAAATATAGGGCCAAACACAAATTTTGCCCCCCAATCCCCAAAATTTGCATCTAAAACTAAAGAAAACATGTCCTGAAAGGCCCTCCACACTTCGCCCCTACTGCGCATGCGCAGTATCAAGGACGTTCCGAAATTGGCGCCATTTATCATTCTAATAACCAGTGCCTGGTAAGCGCTATGTACTCAGCGGGGAGGCAAGAGTTCCCAACTCCTGGGAGGGCCATCCCCGTCTGGGTCATTGGTAAGTATAAAAAATATATAAATTACTATAAATTTTTTAACATTTTTATACTGTACCAATGACCCAGACATAGCTGAATAGTAAAAAGGCTGGAGGGCCAAGGACATAGAGCAAAATGGAATACGCTCAATAAAATAAAATATAGTCATCCCCTGTAGGGAAAAGAAGTAATAGGCCTTACATGTATCTTTCTTATTTATGATAAATTAGAAAGATACAACACCTTCCAAAAATTGAGCTTCATACATCCATATACTCTATTAATATCCAATAATCCTTATACTAATAATTTTTAAAGTAAGCCAATAATAAAGTAAGTCTAGAGAATAGAGACTCTTATACTCCTAAAAGTGTGTGAGAATTGCATAATCATGTCCGTTGACATATGCAATATTCAAAAGCTATACTTTAAAAACTAAGACTTGAATGAATTTTATAAACTTAAACTTCTCACTAAACAACCATCCCAATAACAGCTCAGAATTACTAACTTCGGAGGAGGTATCCCCTTGTTTTCATAGTAAAAACAGGTGACCCAAGGGAACACCCTCCCCCCCCTGTTTCTTGCCCTGGGTCAAATAGCCCAGAGCGAAGAGGGCAGCCGAACGGAGACACTGCCGAAACAGACAGCCTACCTAGCTATAGTAGCAACTGTTAAGTGAATGACATTCTGAGCAGTAGATAATAGACCTAACAATAGAGGCCTCCAGAAATGGACTCGATATTTCTGAGATAAAATTCATGAAAGGATGGCTGAGCGCAATGAGCAGCCTTCAAAAATCTATAATAGCAACACTATTAATGTAAGCCCAAGAAGTAGAAGAACTCTTACTTCATGAGCCGAAATCTTAAGCACAACTGCTAAGCCAATGATATACCATAAGCAGTACGCTAGTTAATAGAATCCATTAACAATAAAATGGAGCGTAACGTCCTTCTACTAGACATCAAAGACAGAAGAAGCTTACGCCCTTGTAATAAACAGATATCTGTTTATAAAAACTGTACCCGGAAAGAGTAAAGGCCTATGCCCATACGAAGACGGAAGGACCTTAAAATAATAGGTTCCGGATAATAGGAGCCTAACTCTTATGCAACAATCCAACCTAAATAGTAACGGAAGTATTTGATTCCGAAACTTTGAAAGTGAAAATCATCCATCGATAGTGCATGAAACTCACTGACTCTACAGTAAAAGAGAAATCAACAGAATTACTGTCTAAAAGGTCAGAATTTGAAAACTACTGTTTCCAGAGGCTCAAATGATTACTTAGCTAAATAAGAACCTGAAGTTAAAATCCGTATAGGAATTTAATCTAAAGATTCTAAGTCTATTTATCAAAAAGTTACTAACTGACTTAGATAAAGAGACAAAAGACTCAATTGTAAACTATCGTAGAGTGCATAGGTATGAGGTAACATAAACCTATAACCTAAATAACAACAGGCTGCAGTAGATCTTGTGAAACAAGTATACTAAAAAATAGCAATGAGTAGTATGGAGGGATCAACCATATGAACATAATGATCCCTACACCACGACGGAAGGGCCTCCACTTTAGTCGCATAGAATAGCGAAGAAGATCTCCTATAGTAAGAAATCGCGTCCAAAGCTCGTCCAGTACAGTGCTTACAATGCAATACGGACCACACAACGGAATACATGAAGGTTGCGACCTTGCTGGTTGTGATAAAGATGACACGATTTACCCAGTGAAAAAAGATCCTCACATAGAGGAAGATTTCACGTTAAGATCCACAGTAGACAAGAGAGTAAATTACTCATGATCTCTGTGAAGATAGAGATGCTATCAACAGAAATGTATTGTGGTTGTTTATCTTAGCAATACCTGCTAAAACAACAGCGCCGGAGGATACGCGTATCCTATCATTCCGTCCTATAGATCAATAGAGCGTTAACAGTATTAGCTCAGAGATCTGGACAAGCCAACACATACGTCTGCAAATGATTAGCAAGCTGTGTCATAAATAAAACATCATTGGGCGCTCCCATAGATAGCAAATCTGATTGAATACTTGTTTGTTGAGAGTCCATTCTGACAGCAACAAGCGACCCGTAAGAGAACGGGAGTGCGTTAAAACAATCAGACGACCCAGAATATGACGGATCAAAACTGAACTTGGTGTACTATAACCAACAGACGGATTCTTTCCATTAAATTGAATAACGGAAACGAAAGAGTGCCTCCCTGGTTCCGGAGATACGCCACTACTGTCGAATTAAAGGACAGGAATTTGGGCATGCGTTTCTGAATAATGTTCATGCAATGACATAAAGCAAGCCTAAAAAACATTATTCCGCGGAAGTTAAACTGATAGCTAAAAGACTGCGGAACCCAAAGACCCTGGCACTTCGAATCCGTAGGGTTCAGTATATATCCCAATCTGTTTGACTGGCAACCGTCATAACAGCCACACTCGGGTCCGGCAACTGCGGCGGCACTCTCTGAGTCAACCACCGAATGTTTGCCCCAGTCTGAATCTCTTGTAACACTAGATAGACAAGAGAATGTATAAATCAAGCAATTCATGGATTGCCGGAAAGTTGCCGTCGAAGAGAAGCTCCTCCGAGAACGAAGCGACTCTGAGAGAGTTCTTAACCTACTATCCACGCGTGGATGTAGCTAGGGCTGCATCACGTCTAACCAACTCCAATCAGCCACTGAAGGGCGGAGTTATACGTGAACAAACTACTGCCCTCAAAAGAAATTACATTGAGAATAATATCCCGTAAATCTTTTCTTGAAGACGTAATGATAACGCCTCAGTAAGGCGGATTATGTATAATAAAGCGTCTAAGTTAAGTCTACTATACATAATGTCGTTTCCAACATTGAAATTGGAAAAGACATAAACGGCGAAAAAGAATATATGCAGTCTTTAATCACACCGTCTAGACGCATATGAACTCTCGGTATGCCCTGCTCTGCCAAAATAAACTATATGTAAAAAAGATAAAATGGCAGAAATGAGCCACGCGGACAAGAAACTAAACTATCATGCTTAGTAGCAGGCTTGTATATATATATAAATATATAGCGTCGAAAAATAAAACACATGTTGTAATGACAATATTGGACTGCGTCGGTAAGTCAGGGACAAAGTCCCTGTACCGATCGAAAAATCCGAGTCCAATGACGCTATAAGTCTCTTATCCAAGATCGCAGCAATGAAGTCCGAAAAATAATCACTGGAAGAAATGCCAGAAGATAAGAAAGGCATCTTCCGATACTACTAAAGGGAAAACTCGAAATCTTTCGAATCCCTTTCGCCATCCTGTCGGACCCTATAAAGCGTTCGGTTGTCCGTAGCTTGATGCAACCGCGGACCGCACCGACCCAGCGCCGTCGGATAATTCCTGATTCGACCGAGAAACCGTCAATTGCTGGGATGCTGCGAAACAACTGTGCTAACTCGGATAGCACGTCCGTCACTGAGGCCTGAGGAGCAGCGGTCTTACGATGCATTGCCGCAGGAAGCTCCGAGATCGTTACCCCGTGCATACTTCCAATATGCGAGCGAACGGAGTGTATAGGCCTCGTGTCCCTTGGCTACCGGATGGCGTGACCTATTCGCTGTGGAATCACTGAATGCCGAAACTGATCGGATACTCGAGGTCACGTAGCCAATGTGCGGTCGTGTGCCCTGCTGTGAGGATGAGGAAGCATTAAAGACAGTCTCTCGGACTGTCAATATAACGGAGCGTCCCGAGCAACGGACATATGCTCCGAATGTAAAATATCTGAACCACAACATGCGGTCCCCTATGTTGTTGGCTTCCTCCGATCTGTCCTCAATCTGCCGTCACTGGGTGAGTACTAAAGTAATTAAAGTGCTCGCATCACCCCAATCTCCTTCCTAGACCGCAACGGACGAACCCGGCAGCCGAACCATTCGATGAATGTACGCTACACCGGGTGAGCTAGCGAATGTCACTCCGTAAGCGATAGACATATTCCATGAGCACTTATTGCCGCTAACTCCTCATTAACTATGACGACAGAGGCACACTTTTGAAAGACATCTCCATAACTCTTCGAACAAGAAACCAGAAATGCTTGGATAGCAAGCATAAAATAATAATATATATAGCGTCGTTCAATAATTCGAAAGTTTGTGTGACATTATTGGACTATGTCGGAACTGAGGGACGATGTCCCTGAACCGAACCAAAAAATTTCTAAGTCCACCGACGCTATCAGTTTCTTATCCGGCATCGCAGCATATGTTGTTCCGAAAGGGAAAGCTTGAAATCCACCGAATCCCTTTCGGTATCCCGTCGGACCGGATGAAACTTTCGGACGTCCGTACCCGCTTCCGCGGAGCGTCCCGACCCAGCATCGTCGGATAAAATATATGCGACAGATTCAGTTGATGCTGGGATGCTGCGATAAACTGTGCTATTTAGGAAAGCACGTCCGTTCCCGGGGCCTGTGCAGTAGCGGTCTTACGATGCATTGCCGCCGGAAGCTCCATGTACGTTGACTCCCGCACACTTCCTATGCGAACGTCCGGAGTCCATCGGTCTCGAATCCCTGGCTGCCGGATGGTGTGACCTGGTCGCCGAAGAATCCTTGATCGGCGAAGCTGGTAATATATCGGCGGTCACGCAGCCAAGGTGCAGTCGTGTGCGCTGACGAGAAGAGGAAGCCTTAGCAGTCTCAGCGGACTGCCTATACAACGGAGCGTCCCGAGCGACGGACGTATGCTCCGCTAACGACACATTTGTACCACAACATCTGGGGCCAGATGTTGTTGAACGAGAGAGGGGTCTCTCTCGCTTGCCGTCCGGATGGACCGGAACGAGCTATGAACCGGACTAAAAGGCTTCCTCCGTTCTCCCTCCGATCCGCCGTCACTGGGTGTGCATTAAGATAATTTTATAGTGCTCGCATCACCCCAAAATTCCTTCTAGACCGCAACGGACGAACCCGGCTGCCGAACCATTCGGTGAATGGACGCTACACCGGGCGAGCTAGCGGACGTCAAAGGCCGTCGAACCTACTAGGGTCCTCTTAGGCAATTGGCGTATTACATGAGCACTTTTCCGCTAGCCCTTCATTAATTGTGACGACGGAGGCACACTGTTGGAAGACATCACAGATACATCACCCTAATCTTGATCATCTGAAATAGAAATTGATAAAGTAGAGTGACCCTGCGGGGAAAGGACCGGAGTGTCCAAATCCCCAACAACATACCGTGACATACGCTTCCCATATTGTCATCGAAATCATACGATACAGAACAGGAGTTAATGCGAGTACACTGACCACATATAGAATGATAATAAGGTCAGAGGAAGACTTCCTCTTAAAACAATTGATCAATATCCTTTCAATGTGAAAAGAAAACAAGTCCTGGTACTCGCACTAACCCCTGGCAATCAAAATACATAATAATAATATGATCCATTAATATAGAAAAAATAATTGAAATCAAAATATTTTGAAAAAATATTTTTTCAGAACAGCCCAAGTTTCTGAAAAGTAACGTTGAGCCCCAATGGATCCCAAGCCTAAGTGTGGACAAAAATTTTAAAAATATCTTAAACAATTTATTCAACACTTACGAACAATAATAATGTATCTAGTTATGATTAAAATAACATAAAGATATTATTATTTAGAAATCCCCCCCTCACACAGAGGGCTGTTGTAAATGTAAACAATGAGTGTAAAAACACTAAAATAAGACTCCAGGCACCCAGGCCCGAAATCAGTTACCAAAAATACACCATCTGATGCAAAACAGAGACTTCCAGGGAAGAAACTGCAGAACATCAGATGGTAGATGCAGAACACAACGCCTAACCACCCGTAGGTGAAGACGTAAACATGGGGAAAGAACAGAATTCATTCTGTTATTCAGCTAAAACTCCCAAGAAATTTTAGTAATAATAATTACAGAAATTATGCCAAAAGCATGGGAGAATAGCAAGGGGGAACTTAAAGGACAGGGAGAGAGGAAAAACACTTGAAAAAACAGTGTAACTAAATAATCAGAATGACAACAAAATGGCTGCTGCCTTGAAAATAGGTAACTTAACATAATTTCATTAAAAAATTTTAAGTTACAGCCCTGATAATATTCTGTCACACATTCTTTTCCTCTCCTCCTTTTCTATCCTCCTTAGAATCACCATTTCACTAATATTTATGTGTCTGGCATCATTTAAACTGAGATTTAAAAGCACAAAGATCAGTCAGATGTTAACTGATGAAGGGCCAAACTTAGAATGATAAATGGCGCCAATTTTGGAACGTCCTTGACACTGCGCATGCGCAGTAGGGGCGAAGTGTGGAGGGCCTTTCAGGACATGTTTTCTTTAGTTTTAGATGCAAATTTTGGGGATTGGGGGGCAAAATTTGTGTTTGGCCCTATATTTTAAGAGTTAGCACCAGCAGCTATGTCTGGGTCATTGGTACAGTATAAAAATATCATTTTTCAAAGTTTCAATGTGTGCCATGAGCTTGCAGTGAAAGCAGCTGATCTGGCATCATGTCACCATGCTGCAAAGGGGCCAGTTACAGTACTGCAATCTCAAAAGTAAGTACAAAATTTTGCTCAGATTGCCAATGGGCTGTGAACTGGTCAAAACTATTTTTCTGCTTTTCTCCCCACAGCACTGTAGAATCTCAGTGGATTGAAAAGAAGTGCGAGCATACAAAAACATTAACTGTTGAGATCCTATTTTGTTGGTTTTTCATGATTCGGCATTAATGATAATAAACAAGACTAATAGGAGCTGCCCAGCCACGGATGGCCTGGAACTATGACCAAATGGCCTATAATACTGAAATGAAAAGTTTTCTGTTGAATTTGTTCAGGATGAAAAACCCGATTCTTTGTGAGAATTAAATTATCCCATTGCTGTGACCTTGACTTTTGTCACTCGAGCATGATGTTCCTGTTGAACAGACCTTCCGTTGGTCTTTACCTTTGTGTAAAGTTTTGTGGAAGTACACTTAAGCATTATAGAGTTATGGCTCTGGACAGACCAATAATCTGTGAAAGAATTAAGTTTTCACATTTTTATGACCTTGACATTTGTCACTCAGGCATGGTGTTGCTATAGAATTGACCATCCATCGGTCTTTACATTAGTGTGAAGTTTTGTGGAAATCCACCAAAGCATTATTGAATTATGGCTCCGGACTGACAAATAGTCTGTCTGTGAGAGAATTAAGTTTTCCCATTCCTGTGACCTTGACCTTTGTCACCCGAGCATGGTGTTGCTGTGTAACATGTGAGAAAACGCATATCCATCCGGGATAAAGGCGGAAATGCCCCATCCCCCCCCCTCCCCCAAGCAGAGCTGCGCCCAAGAAAGTGTCCATCTAGGAGTAAACTGCAAAGTCCTAGGCCTTTTCAAGGAAAAGAGCTGAACAAGCTTGGAGAGGCAAGGATGAGTGCCGAAACAATGCGGTACCACATATGAAAAAAGCTCTCCGAAGCATGGACTTGTACCCATCGCTGGAGACCCCCAGAAACAAACATATACCAGAAACTCTGCAATCGGTGTGATCGAAGGAGTGACAGAAGCAACAGAGTGATCGCACACCATCAACAGAAGAACCTTTTACTGAGCCACAGAGGCTAAACCAATGGAGTGAGTGCCTCCTTGAAGAAGAAAAGCAATTCCACTGCTTGTCTCTAAAAACCACTTCGGAGGAAACAGTAGGGCTAAGCGATATTTCGATATACCGGTAAATACCGGTATTGAAATCAGTACCGGTTAAATATCGTCTATTTTTTGGCAATACTGGTATATCGTCTGTAACGATATTGGTTTGGGTCACATGATAATAAAATTTCAACATGTGTTTTTTCGTAAAATCGCACAGAAAGTTGCTTTGAAAATACAGGAAGCTTATCTTTCCTCATTTCGTGAACAAATGATAAACAGCGAGAGATGACGAGAGTAACGTTCTATCTCGTTTATCGTCACCGACAAGCATTCATGGAGAAATTATGAAATAAAAATTTAATACTTGTTTGCTAAATTTGTTTGATTATTTTTAATTAGTGAATAATTAAAGTAGCATACATCACACATATAGTTTGTTGTCACACGGAAAACACACCCGACTGTCACGCTGTAAAAACACGGTCACCTGCTGTTGGTCGCATTTGTTTGAACTGTAATCAGCAAGTCATACTTATCGCTTAATTCGTTGTCAGCAATCTGACACAAAAATGTTTCAAATCACACATATTCACAATTGCGAAATGTGCAACAATTTTTGTCAAATATGACAGAGGTGTGATGCCATCACTGGGAGAAAACATTGTCAGCTGGTGATTGACACCTGCAGACTATCATGAAAGTGAAGGGTGATCACGTCTTGGAGGCGCGCTTAATATCAACAGTCCGACTGGCCTGACATGTGACAGATGACATTTGACATTGTCATCTGAGGAAGTTCACTGCTGGAAGATAGGAGAAGGGGAGGAGCTACTACTGGTTCTTTGTGAAACCAGGCCCTCGGAATTCCATCAACTGGACACCCGTTGTTTTGATAAAAAGTTTGTTTGCCACTGTTTTCATGAAGCCACACATTCGCAATTAACACAATGTGACAATTGACTGGCTCAGAAATTAAACGCTTATCAGTCAAGAGAGGCTGGCCATGTTTTTACAGGAATTAAATTGACAAAGACTAATTTACTTGTATCCCAGATTCAGATGAAAGCCAGTAAACCCATGATAATTTTATGGCTTATTTTCGTATTAAACAATAGGTTCAATAACTTTGTAGACATGGATTATTATGGTCTTCCATTCAAATTTTGCCAGAGCAGTAAGAGATACTTCTAGCTTTTGCTCACAAAATATCTTATTTATTCATGATATCCCTTGCATTTAATATGTGTTTCACACACTGCTGCACGATATACCAGTATATCGCGATATTTTTTCTGATATCGTTACCGGTATTCAGATTCCCATATCGCCCAGCCCTAGGAAACAGGACCCGATAAAAGACATACGCGAAGGCACAATGAAGTCAGGTCAACTTGAAACCTCCTCAGGCGACTTTGGCAAAGAAAGTCGCGACGTAGAGGGAGACATGCCGGAACCGCCACTAACAGAGAGCAGAGCTGATTGATCCACACCCACCGAGGAGACAGGGGTGTGATCGAAAGGATTTGACAACTGCAGGTTCATATCTGGGCTAGAACCTGAGGCAGAATCGGAACCGGCAGGAAGGCATAGCCAACAAGACCGTCCCAAAGGAGGGCCAGAGCGTCCACGGCGAAAGCCAGAGCATCTGGACACGAAAGTGTCCACCTGATGGTTCCAATGAGTCACAAAGAGATCGATGTGGGGAATACCCCAGAAATCGCAAAGAGACTGGAACACCGCCATGTGGAGCATCCACTCGGTGGAAAAGAACCTGCACCGTCGGGACAGGGAGTCGGCTAGGACGTTCAGACGACCGGGAATGTGACGAACCACCACTCCGATGTTGACATCCTGAGCGAGCAGTAGAAGATCCCAAACCAAAACGTACATGGGAACATAGTGGGTTCCGCCCTGGTTCCGAATGTAAACATCCACCGTAGAATTGTCAGACCACAGAAGGACCTGACAATCCGAAAAGCGGGGAATCCACTGTCAGAAACACAGAAGAAGAGCAAGAAGCTCCTTCTGGTTAACATGAAGAGCTGCTAGATCCTGGTCCCATGACCCGTGAAGGAAAAGACCTCGAGGATCCCAACGTCACACCCCATCCGAGATCGCTGGCTACTGTCAGAACACGATCGGATGTGGGGAAGTCCAACAGAACTCCCTGCATAATCCACTGAACATCTGTTAGGGGAGAAGATGACAAGGAAGAGACGCCGGTAACAGAAGCACCAGAACCAGAGGATCGACATTCGGCCTCCAACGCCTGAGCAAACAGTGTTGGAGAGGTCAGACATGCAGTTGACCTAGAGGAATGAGATCCGTCACCGAAACGCAGAGACCAAGCAGTCGGAGAAGACTCCGAGCTGATGAAGTCCATCCCAGATGACAAGATGGAGAAGGGACCAGGTCCGACTTCTCTCCGTTGACTCAGAACCCTAGTGACATGAGTAGGCTCAACAGTGTGACGACATCAGACTCCAGAGAGCAGCATTGGATTGCCTCTGGAGGATATCAACTAGACAAGCCGAAGAAGACACCTTGAACTGTGTGCAATGTAAGACTAACACATGCAACATCAGACAGGTGAAGGCCCAAGGATCCAAGCCGAGGCCAAAAGGAAATGGACTTGAACTGGAAAACATCCTGGGGAATGGAGCGGCGAACTGATCTGAAAGCCTCCATGCTGAACTGAGGAGCAATAATAGACTGCGTCAGAATACTCAGATCGATAACCTATCTGAGTAGGCTGTCCTTCTTCGGCACCAAGAACATGCGGGAAACAAAATCCCACTGAAAGAAAGTTCCTGATGACCTCGATTGTTCCCTTTGTCCTAAAATGGTGCCCGATGACGTTGTAGATGGAACAGCAGTAGCAGCAGATACGACGGGAGCTGTCGGAACTGGCGAAAAAGGGAAGAGAGCCACCTAGCTCGGCCTCCAAAGGAGGAGTCACAACCCTAGTGACAGCCTCAGATGTCGACTGGAGAGGGCGCATAGTCCCGGAACCAGGCATCTCTTCACCAGAAATCCAACAGCTCCCGCAGTATCCACCATGGTAAAAAAAACTGCACATCCCCCACAGATGGGGAATAACTCTCACCAGACGTGGTCAAGCCGGGAGGCCCCGAAACGACAGCGTTTCCCACCTCTGCCGGTGCGGGAGGAGCTGCACATCCCCCATGGAGGGGGTATAAATCACACCAGATGTGGTCGAATCGGGAGGCCCTGAAACGACAGCGCCCCCCCCCCCCTCCCCCCCACAGGTGCGGGAGGAACAGCCTCGATAACGCACCAAAAGCGAGGGCAAAATGAACTGCCCTGAAGGAACCGAACTGGAAATAACAGAGGTGACAGCAGATACATAAAGTAGAAGAACCAACCAACCCCCAACTACGAGAGAAGGTACCAGAAAAATAACCCGGTGGGTACACGACAGAACCCAGACGGCCGACAGGGACCTAAAAAACAGAAATTCAGCTCTCAACAGAGTGAAGAAAGCCTGTCCATACAGTCCCTCATTGACACCTAACTCCAATAATAATAATAAATTTTTATCAACTGAAAATTTATTGCCGAACCACGTTGACACAATGTCAAAAAAACATTCGCAAAAACAAAATATATAAATGAAATGAAATGAGAATGTGGTTGAAAATATTAAAGAGAATGTATAAAACACAGTCCTGTTATAATACGATTGTCAGATCCATAATTCCAGTCACAGGAAAACCATTATCGACGTGTTGAATTATCACTGTTTCGTAGAGCAAAATGGCGACACGTCCTCCACGTGCGCGGACAAAAAAAAGAATGATGAATTGATGACACACTGCGCATTGGTTAACGGAAGTCGTGGATTTGTACAAAGGGAAGAGCGTCCCATACTGGGTGTGCGCCAATGGCGCTCGGCCCAGTTTTGGCTTATTTTTTCGTGGTGTTTTTTACACCACTTTTCTTTCCCACATCTCTTGGGAAAGATTAAAATAGAGAGTATTTTATCTGAGTTAGGGTCTTCCACTGTAGTGCAAGCCTGTAGTAAACAATTGTAAGGTAGGTTGATAAGAAACAACTTTGATGTTGATGTGTGTTGTGAACTTGCATGATGCATGGTTTACAGATACCCATGCAACATGACAGAATTTAATGTTCATTTTCAACTTGGAAGTTGTTACCTTCCTTGATGTGTTTCTCCAATGTTTACATGTACTCTGCAATCAATATAGGAGCGAAACATCAAGGGAGGTAACTGAATTAAAAAATTAACTTGACTAACTGAAAAAGTATTACTGACAGTCATGCGACTTACATGTTGCATAACAATCATCTATCATTGAAAAAAAGAGTGTTTTTTAGTTTTTTCTCCAATTTTAATCTTTTATTGTATTGTGATGCCTGTCTGCACAATGAGGTACTGCAGACTACCGGATGAACACATTGTATTTATTCATTAATATGTACTCAATGCAACATTGTACAGTACCATGATTGAAGTCCACTGAGTTGTGTCAGCTGGGAAATGGTGGCAATCTCGTACCGATTGCAGATGGTAAATCCCGTTAACATTGTATCTCAGCTCTGCAACTTCCTAATTTATTTATTTATTGGTGTTTAAGGTCACATATTTTTGCACAATGGCTAATCATGCCCACAACATGAGTATCAACTCAAGACCAGGGATGAGCGTTAATAAGCCATGTTGCCCATTTTAGAGAGAGTTTGCACCTCCCAAGCATTGGTGACTAGGTCCTATTTTACCAGTAAAACAAAACCTATTTACCACAGTGAACAGGCACTGCTTCACTTCCCAGGGTTCCCGAGGGGACTGCAACTTCCTAAACATTCTGCTATGCACTACACACATTTTTAATGAAGAGAAACTTTATTGAAATGGCCAGATATCAAAGAGATTTTTAATAGTCAGTGTTAAATATAGAATAATAAATAATCGGAAACTGATGGTTTTTAACTCCCTTCTCTCTGATGTCAAAATAAGCAAATTTCAAGCAGCCATTTTCCCCATAATGCAACTGGGAATTTAACCAATTCAATCTTGTTTGACAGAGCTCAATGAGCTCTGTCAAACAAGAATGAATTGGTTAAATTTCTAGTTGCATTATGGGAAAAATTTGCACCTTGAACTTTAGATATTTCGACATCAGTGTGCAGGGAGTTAACTGCTGGTTTTCATAATCGGACGATGTACCATAACTAGGCAGTTCCTATTGCCGATTCTGATTATCGGTCAATCACTATCTACGAGATACTATTGGGCATTTGCAGCTTTAAAACGTTAACCAACTATATCTTGATTACAGAGCTCCCCAGATATATTTAATGATCAGCGTTTTTCAAATTTCATGTCGGTTCCAGTTTCGGTTTCATTGAAAGAGTCAGGTTTTCGGTTTCGGTTTTCATTGTACAAACATAACAATGGTACACACATTGCATTTGCATATAGGAAGATGTATTTGGCAGTACATGCATTTGCATCAAACAAATGAGAACTTCAAATAGACCCATTTATAATATAAAACAGAACATCATTATGAAACACTTTGTTGAGATATGCAAATCAAATTCAATCTTTTATAGCAGCACTCTCTGTCTCAAATTGCTTAAAACAGTAATTTATACAACTTGCGGAACTATTGTAGCTTGATACTGGATAGCGAATTACTACTAAATTGCAGCTGGATCCATTTTCCACCGGCGATTCTTCAAAAGTTCTGGGAACAAAACACAAGTCTTTGCAAACTGGCATCTCCTGGTCACAGGGTACATACAATCCAGTGGTCTGTGAGGTCTCAAGAGTTTCAAGTTTGAGAAAAATAATTTTTGACTTGAGTCTGTTGCAAAATTAGACCCCCCTCCATTTAGGATAACCCGACAGACTCTAAAAAATTATGCCGACCCTAAAAAATTTATCGAGTAAAGCTATTCATTTAGTTATTGTAACCCTAAATTTCAAATCCGATTTCAACAGTGATTCTGAAGCTGGTTTTGGATTTCATGCTTTCAAAATTAGCTGTAGAAATAAATAAATTTGACATTATAAACATGAACAAGTGGCAAGTTCCAGTTCTGGAAAGGAAACAGCATTTGATAAACAGATGAATGTTGAAAACACAGTGTGTAAAAAGTAATTTTGTCACCTACTTTCACAGTAAATGCCACACTCAAAAGGAATACCAATTAATGCCGTTATTCTGAAAAAGGTGTACCGCGACTCTAAAGTTTGAAAACAAAGTTAACTTTATGTTGTTTCTCTCTTTATTTTGAGAAGTGAAGACCTGATTAAAGTTTTTCAACACAGAAGTTGGAAACAGCGATGGCAGATTTTCTGTAATTGTTTCGGTTTTGATAACAAAACAGAATCCGAAATGAATTTTTCTGTTAACAGCACATCTCTAGATATAGTTGGTTAAATTTACAATGGCATTAAGGGAAATTTTCATTGCTGAAAACATTGTTTCTTCTACATGATACTGCAAAGAGTTAAATTTCTATTTCCAACTATTTTCAGGACTATTTTGTGGATTAACATGAAAAACAGAAAAAGGAGGAAAAATACTTCCCTCTCTCATCAAACATCTGAGAAAAAATTGCCTGATAAACATGAATTTTTTTTATAGGCCTAATTTCACATTGTTTTATATTGGAAATCTTGAGTCATTGGCATACAAGAGTGTTGCGACCTGATCACGATCTGTTCCGAGAAAAATACATTTGTGATCACAGTACTGTATTTTTTGACAATTAAAAAATATTTTTTGGCAAAAGTTTTTAACAGGATGCAATATGCATCAAACAAAAAGGTAAAAAAAAATCCCACACCAAGATCTTATCTGAAGGCCAGAAAGAGATGAAAATCCTATTGACTTACTGTGAAGAAGTATGACCCACTAGGGTGTGTACACATGCCTTGTACAAAAGCACTGTGCGCATTTACAGTTTTTACACATTTATGTTCTGGAAGATTCCATATTTTGACCTACAATAAATGAATAAAAAATACGAGTTTTAAAATAACTGAAAACAAATACAACAAATATCAATGAACTGTAAAGTGACATTCTAATACAATCAACTCTTGGCATGCAACTGGCAGATATTTCTACCAAGACAATACTTTTTTTTACTGGGACTAATCAACACTTCCGACAACTAATGCAGTCTCCCTTTGGCGAGATCACACATAAGTTGTTGCTATTTATTTGGCGAAAATTCAGTTAAGACGTGAACAATATGGCTTGCATATTTATTTGTTGGTGTTTTACATCACAACAGCATCTAGGGCTATATTGTGGGGGAGAAAATATTAGGCCTGGAAATAACATGCGAACAATCATTCAGGTTACATGGGGTAGCGTCAATTGTAAAACACGCGAATGACGTGCAGGTTACAATAAAACAACACAGCATAAATTAACTGCCGAATCCAACATGTTTTGCCAGTGGGATATGACACTCTTTGAGAACAAATTCGACTCATAGGTTGCACATTGCATCCAAATATGACTAATGTGACATGCCGTTTACATCTTAACAAAATTTCCATCAAAATAAATAGCAACAAGTAACGTGCAATGATACTGCAATCTCGCAAAGCAAGATCACAAGTTAGTAGTTTATTATTATTTTGGCAGAAAATCTGTAGAGATGTAAACAACATGAGTTGTAAAAACAGAGAAAGCAGAAAAGGATTACGATCCTTTTTTCCTATAGGTTACCACCATATTATATAGAACCTGGTAATGGGTTACAACATAAGCTCTTTATTTCCAGGCCTGCATTAGGAGCATAAAAAATGTCAGTAACAATGATTGATTAAAAATAGAAAACAATTACAATACAAGGTCCAAGACGGGTGCGGCTTGGATAGTAGTGGCGTGAATACTGTACATAGCAGTAGACAAATTTTTATTTTGCATATAACCACTTCAGATACTTCAAAATGCATTTTGGAGCAAAGAAAAACAAGAATTAGACGGTATTTTTTAAACAAAGGGCAATAACTCCCATAATTTTCAGCGGATATTGGCGGTCATCGAACTTGACGTAGACATTGTTGCTATAGAGACATATACCAAAACGAATTAAAATCCATCAACTATTGATCATGTTATGCCATAAACAAAGTTTGGATGGACCGACGGATGGGCACACAGACAAGACGGGCAGACAGATGGACAGAGGTCTTCACTATATCCCTCCCTTATGGATGGATAATAAAGAATTTCTGACATCCTGTGCATCGACTAAAGGATTAATTTGAATGTCATCATTTGACTGGCAATGTATAAAATTTGCAATAGTAAAATTTAGATACACCTACTGCAAGCTTTGGGAGACTCACGACAGTTTGCAAAAAAAGTGACTCTCCACACATTCAGTTGAGGCTTCCCCCACTTTTGGTACAAAAAGAAAATAATGCTGATGAATCACAGGCAAAACTCATTTTCCGACAGTGAAACTATAGTTTAAACTGCCAAATAACTGAACACGCAACACAATGGAGTTAACACCTAAATGACCTCTAAATTAAAAAAAACCAGTAGGGCTGCCAAGATTAGTTGATTATTCAAATGAGCATCGATGGTTATTTTTATTTTCAGAGTCAGTGACAAAATTGTATGACAGTAGATGTATCGTTATCCTGTGGACTGAAACACAGTTCACCCTATACCCAACACACACAATATCAAAATTTATAATTCTAAATATTTTCTTTTCAAATTTTTCAAAACATTTCAACAAAACCATATCATGTGACCCCTCATTGGAACGAACTCAAATGATATGGTTGTGTTACAATTTTTTGAAATTTTTTTTTTTCAACTACTCAGTTTGTATATCACATGGTAGGATGTGGCTGATTTGTTAGGAAAGGGTTAATGCTGAAGAATGCAAAAAACTACACAAAGTTGGCTATCCTGACACCAACAAGCATAAAATAGGCAGTTAGAGAACACTGTGACAGCAGACAACGGTGTTGAGTAACAGAGTCATCCTACGAGTTTTTTTGGTGAATGATGGTACCTGGGCTTGGAATGTTTCGGAATGTCCGCCTGTTTCAACTGTTGCCGACAGAAAGAAATTGAGTGGCGTCAGGTCAAAATAAAACATACATGTTGATTGTAAAAGACAAGGATTCTTCTGCCCTCTTTGGGAAAGAGTCCGGGGCCCATCAGGCTTGTCATTTTGAGGTGGGCGATCGCCCCGGGCCACAGTCATCCCCCGAGTTCGGTAAACGTCTGCCTAAACCCAATTTCTGCAGCCCATTAATTCAGTCGAAGGCACCTCAAAATTGGCCGCCTCAAACAGCAATTTTCACGGATTGAAGGAGGTAAATGTGACAAAACCGCAATTTGCGAAGTTTGTAGTGTGTCGTCAATGCAGTCACCCAGAGACAGTAAGTAACTTTCCAAATATGAGCGGGAGGTCTACCAATTCCAAAGTTGTAATTAGTATTACACTGTATATCAGACTGAAACAACTCTCGTGTCACGCACGATTACGGGATGTATCATCCCCAAGCCAGTTCGACCCCTGACGATTTGCCTGGGATGTTTCGCCCCAAAATCATAGCGGGGATGATTCGTCCCCCCAAATTTGATTCATTCGTCTCAAGTTATCGACATCTGGCGGTGAGCACAGTGCACTGGCTTTTACAGTCATGTAATGTATAGATACGGGCTTGGTTATTTGGATGCAAGATAACTATATTACTCACTGTTGGTGAGTGTCATGAGTAACCTGGTATCTTGCATCCAAATATTCAAGTCTGCATCTATACATTACGTGATGACATACATCATTATTACACAAAACATGTACCTTAAAATGATATTAGTTGTCTATCCATCAGGCTGAAACAAAATGACCCCCGTAAATCATAAATGACCCTCCTGGGGTCATTTTAGGGTGAACCCAAAATGGCCCTCCTGGGGTGATTTGAGGTGAACCGTAATTGCCCTCCTGCAATTTTCAAAATGACAAGCCTGGCCCATGCAAATGGGAAAATCAGCATCCTGATGGCTCCAATTAGGAATTTAATTAGAAGAAAAAACAAAGAATAAGAAATGTTACCTTCATATCGAACTAAGAACATTAATACAGAAGCTACTACATATAGTACATGTAGTAATTAAATAACAAACAGTTGGATGAAATAATGATCAGTCTCTGTTATCTCTATCATATAAATTGTTCTTGTACTATTAAATAATGAAGATATTTATGCATATTGTTACTCTTTAACAGTCGACATTCTGTGGCTTTGCAGTTGTTTCTACAGTTAAAACTAGAAGTCCTGTCACAAATTGTGTGCTTATCTAGGCATAACTGCGTGTAGGAATTGCGCGTAATTGCCATATTGATGGCATCCAAAGCACGGCAGTGTCACCTGGTTACTCATAGCAAACACAGGCAATGTTTCTGCCAATGGACCTCCTGTTACCCGGAGGTCCATTGGCTGAAAAATTGCCTGTGCACAGGCCATATGTACAGAATTTCAGTCCTCGCAATTCAATTTTTTTGGCTTCGGCAGTTGTTTGCCATAGCAAATATTATATGCTTCGGCAGTTACTACGGCAATTCTGGGAAGGCAATACATGCAGATGCCGAAGGCATCTGCAGCGAGTGCCGAATGAACAATTTTTTTAGTGGGGTCTGGGAGGGTTCTCCCCCCAGGAAAATTTTGAAATCTGCTATCAAATAGAGCGTTCTCGTGGCTTTTAGGGTGGAAATCCACTTGATATTTTGGATGACAAAATTAGTTTTTTTTACTTGAATCCGCCCCTGCAATGTGACATGCACGGTCGATTTGTCAGTTTGCTATCGAAATTTGCTGAACTGCAAAACGAATGAATTTCATCTGAGCTGAATATTGAGTAAAATACTTTTCAAACTTAATTCTCAGAAAAAAACATGCCATTTGTTTACCTGTATTTATGTATATTCCTTGGAATCAAAAAATGAATGTTGACCCATTTTCTGTAAATGTAGAACTTAGTCCGGGAAACCCCCACACATATTTATATTATAGAGAAGATGCGCATGTGTACGGCACGAATTCAATTGTTTTCGAGAGGGGTATCACAATAAACAAACCAATGACAGAAAGTTTAAGTACGTGTAAAGTTGGCTGCGAGTTTCTGTTTTCAGCTACCGGTGTGTGTCTCTCGTTCTACACAGTGAACTACTGCATGTCACACACTCGTCCAAACCTGGACCCAAAGTCCGTAATATAATTTTTGGGTTTGATACGTCCTGTGGAACAGGATGTACCAAACCAAAAAAAATATATTACAGACTTTGGGTCCAAGTTTGAACAAGTCAAACACCACTGCGGATTATTTCTACTACGGCAACCGTGTGCCGTAGTCAGCGCCGTTTGCTTCAGCAAATCGCTTCGGGAATGCCGATTGCCAAAGCCAATTGCGAGGGCTGGAATTTGATAGCCTTACTATGGTTGTAATGCGTAGATTAGAGTGCAGATCAACGTGCTATTTGTGCGTATTTCATGACAGGACTTCTAGTTTGAACTGTAGGCAAATCTTGACTGCCTATAAACAACTGACATGGTTCTTTGGATGTTACTTGCAAATGTATCTAAAAACTGCCTATTGAGGTGCCTGTTTTGTTGCAGTAAAAAGTGATGAAAGCCAAAATTAGGCCTTCAAGGGTTAAAGGATTAAATTTTTATTTGAACGAGGACTGAGTTTGGGAATTGTTGGGTTTGAATTGGGAAAAATCATGCCAAAATACCATTGGGAATAGGCAGGCTTGTCATTTTGAAAATTGCAGGGGGGCCATTATGGTTCGCCTCAAATCCCCCAGGAGGGCCATTTTGACTTCGTCACTAACAGGCGAATCGTCAGGCGTCGAACTGGCTTGGGGATGATATGTCCCGTAATCGCACGTGACACAAGAGTTGTCACAGTCTGATGTACAATGTAATAACTAATTACAACGTTGGAATTGGCAGAAATCTCGTTCGTATTAGGAAAGTTACTTATTGTCTCTGGGAGACTGCGTCGAAAACATACTACATTGCACTTTGTTACCTCCTTCAATCCGCGAAAATTGTCGTTTGAGGTGCCTTCGACTGAATTAAAGGGCCGCAGAAGCAGAAATCTGGGTTAGACGGACGTTTATTGTCTGCAGAATTTTGAACTCAGACGGGTGACTGCGGCCTGGGGCAATCGCCCGCCTCAAAATAACAAGCCTGAATAGGTCCCATATTCGGCCCCTGTAGACACCCAAAACAATCCCTGAAAGATCAGTTACATGTCCAATGCAGTAATTTGCGAATGATTTGAAATCAAAGGATCAAGATCATTGAAAAGTTTATCCTCACTCTTGACTCTTCACTGGAAATAATCAAAACATCTGGCGTCACAATAAAAATATCCATTTCTGTAAGCATAAATTTTGGGAGCAAACTATACTGGTACAAGTCAGCGAGCCTGAATTAATTAATACACCACTTTAAGATGTCAATCATCACTGAAAGCCCTTTTTGATGATGATTTGTTATAAACATGATAAAAACAAAACAATGTTGATTTGTTAATTAATGTTATTACCCCATCATCATGTAATCATGTGCTAAAACTGGCATATTTCCCTCATGGTGAACATGTTTCCCTTACCATTCAATGGTGCTCAACTCTTAAGTATTTCAATGTTTAATCTTTAAGTTGTATTGGATACATAAGGCCTAAAAAATTAAAAATCTGTTTCTCAGGCCCTCCCACATGGTCCTTTTGGCTGCCGCATTCTCTTTTTTACCAATGTAAATTTAAAAAAAAAAAAAAAAAATTAAATGGTTTATATCTGATATTTTACCCAAGTTAAAAAAAATGAAAGTGTCAATGACACTGTAGCTCAACTTGTCAAGACAAAGACATGTACATGTATAGTATGTGACACAGCAATGACAAACATCTAGGTAATGACCTGATAACAAAGGTACATATAAAGTATTGTAACAGTCTGTACATAAATAGTGACCGTTGCCTGTAACAAATGTATAGGTAAAGTATTGTAAAGGTGGGTGACAGTCAGACGCTAAACAAGAAAAAAATCTTTGAGTCCCAGAGTGGGTCTGACTGAACCCCAAAATATTTGTTCTCACAGCACAGTGATAACAAAGGCACCCCAAAACACACTCATTCCTGTCCCAGGGTGAAAACAAAGGTACCCAAGAAGTTTTGTGAAGATCAGTTCACAAATATGAGCTGTGTAGAAGTTGTGTACAAAAAACTGATTAGACCTAATTTCGGTACAAAATGGCCACTGGCAGCCATCTTGAATTTTGGTCCGCACCCAGAAACACTCGTTCTCGTCCCAAGGTGATAACAAAGGTACCCAAGACGTTTCGTGAAGATCGGTTCATAAATACAGACTCTAGCCCGAGCCATATTGACATGTGTACTTACTGTGTGCAAGTAGGTCTGAAAAAATCAAAGTTCATCTAATTTGCATAATTTCTACACGAGAAAAAAACCTGTATTATATGTGATGTATCCCATGGTAGTAAACATTCACACAAAAAATTATTCAAATCAGCGCTTTCATATGGAAGTTCTGTGCAAAAACCTGATTGCACCAAATTTTGTACAAAATGGCTGCCATCGGCCATCTTGAATTTCGGACCGGACCCAAAAACACACGTTCTCGTCCCACGGTGATAACAAAGGTACCCAAGGAGTTTCGTAAAGATCGTTCATAAATATGGCCTCTAGCCCGAGCCGTATTGGCATTTGCACTTACAGTGCTGAAAATAACACCAAAAAACATCAAAGATAGTCTAATTTGCTTAATTTACGCACGAGAAAAAACCCATATTATATGTGATGTATCCCATGGTACTAAACAATCATACAAAAAATTATTCAAATCAGAGCTTTCATATGGAAGTTCTGTACAAAAAACAGATTTCTGCATCGTCGGTACAAAATGGCGGCTGGCAGCCATCTTGAATTTCAGACCGCACCCAAAAACACTCGTTCTCGTCCCACGGTCATAACAAAGGTACCCAAGAAGTTTCGTAAAGATCAGTTCATAAATACGGCCTCTAGCCCGAGTTGTATCCAATTGTTGACGGACAGACCATGGCATAAGCTCAAATTTGGCTTCGCCAAAGTTGAGCTAATGATAAATTTGTCCTTTGAGAGCAAGAAGGCTTTGCAATGCTTTAGCATTGCAAAGCCTTCTTTCTCTCAAGGGATGAATACACCACCACCCATGCTATTCCATAGATTATGAGGCCCAAAACATAAACCATAAACATGAACTTTTGAAGGCAAAGAAATAATTACAGAAATTAATGAAAGTGTCAATGACACTGTTGCTCAACTTGACAAACTTGAACTTGGTAAGTTATAAATGAAATGGCAAAATTGAAGATCATTGGTACCAATGTTATTTTGTGAAATTTCAACATAACAGCATTGTATGTGCACAACACCAGAGTAATCCATGCATTTTTAAATGTAAACTGTAAGACTGGCTAAAGGAAGAATGTTGATACACAAATGCAGTATGTTCAGAGATTATTGCAAATGGCAACTTTTTTCACAGAAATGAATGTTGATCAATAGCTCTTATCTAAAGGTCTTGCCTAATGAGCACATCAAGTTCAAAAACAATCCTATGCTAAATGTGGCCTGTAGGCCATGTCAAAGAAGAATGTTGATGCACAAATGCAATAAATTCAAAGATTGTTGCTAACAGCAACAGTTTTTGATGGAAATGAAAAGAAAATCAATAGCTCCTATCTTTGTCACCCTGCATAAGCATACAAAGTTTCAAAACAACCTGATAATGAATGTGCCCTCTGAGGCATGCCAAAGGAAGATGTTAATGCACAGGGAGCAAAATGACCGGAATCGCATCGCAAAATGCGATGCAATATCCACACATAGCAATGCAAGTTTAGGTCTATGAATCGCATTTCCGAAATCTGTTAACTTTGCACGCTGTCGCATTCACCAGAGGGGAAGCCGGAAGAGTCTCCTCCATGACGTATCATGGTTATTTTTAATGGGACATCTGACGTCAAATTACTCTATATAGACTATATAGAGTAATTTGACGTCAGATGTATTAGAATATGACTCCTGACCTGAATGTGTTTTCGGTCGTCTGTCAAATGATTATAAACATCATGGTGAAAGCAGTGAAAGTAAGCACAGTTGAGAATTGGAAACAGGAGGTGGACGCGGAGGGGCAGTGGTTGAAATATGAGATAACGGCCGATGAGAAGAGCGTAACAAAGATAACTTGCTCTTTGTGTACCGAGTTCGAGGGCAAAATTAATCAAATAAGGAATTTCTCTAGGGCAGCAATAGAAGGGATAACAGGACCGGCGCTTAAAAAAGACAATATTGTGAAACATGTGCAAACAGAACCCCACAAAAAGGCATGTTTGATGAAATCCCCAGCCCCGGTGTTAACTTTGGATCAGATATATAAGACAACCCCAATTGGCAAGTCAAAAAGCAATTCCAAAACTGTTGAAGAAGAAAGAGTCTGCAAATTAATTGACATTGTGTATATGTTAGCAAAAGAATTGCCTTTTACGAAATTTAAAACGACAGCTGAAATGGAAAGAAAACACGGCGTTGATGTTTGGACAACGTATGTAAATGAAATGATGTGCAGTGAGTTCACAAGTATCATTGGCGAGGAGGGCATGAGGGAACAAGTTGTGTCCAAACTGCGTGAAAGTGGTTATTTCACAATACTTATTGACGGAGCAACAGATAAACATGTTATTGAAAATGAGATGATTTACATGTATTGTCGATTCAATGATCCAGAGACTGCCGAGATCCAATTCATGTTACTTTCCGTGACTGATGTCGAAAATGCCAGGGCATATGGAATTAAAAAAGCGTTGGAAACTGTGTTCGCGGAAGCTGGATTAGACTTCAAAACTAAAATGGTGGGCTTCATGGCAGATGGGGCTAATGTTAATATGGGGAAGAAAGCGGGACTTGTCGGATTGCTGAAACGGGAGAATAACATGACGTGGCTCATAAGCATTCATTGTCTTAACCATCAGCTCGAACTCGCTGCCAAGGACGCATTTTGTGGAACAAAATTTAAAGACATGACCGACATGCTTGAGAACCTGTATAAATTTTACCAGTATAGCCCGAAGAGGTTGCGGGAGTTGCGCGAATTAGCGGATATCCTCGATGAGACTGTGAGAAAGTCAGAGAGAGCTAACGGTACACGGTGGGTCCAGTTTAAGCGCAGGGCCTGCTCAACTCTGATTAAGTCATACTCTGCCATAACAAGTCACATGGAAAACTTAGCAGAGGACTCATCAACCAGACCCGATGAACAGGCCAGAATAAAAGGCTACCTATCCAAGATGAAACAGTTTCATTTCGTTGCTACACTGCTACTTCTGTCGGAGATATTAGAACCAATATCCATACTTTCTCTGTCATTGCAAGGAGACAGTATCAATTTAATTGAAGCAATATCCGCACTGCAACGAACTTGCCAAAATCTAGGCGATCTACAGCGTAACACGGAAGTTTCAACTGTTGCGAGTGGCGTTAAGTTCTATTCGGATTTAAATAAACTTCTTTCTGATGCGAAATCTCAGCAGATTGTTAATGAGTCGGAGACTGTGTTGGACTGCTCAAAGGGGAATAACTCGATATTCAACAACAGCACGGGCTGAATGCACTGCAGTCGGCAATGAAACTGCCACACCAGACGTTTTTTTCAGGGGCGTCAAACTGACACACGTGAACCCTGGCTTGCGAAATTTCGAAGCCACTCAATCAAAACTTGTGAAGAAGATCAAGGAATGCAATGACAGACGTTTTGACGACTTAAAAGATGGAATTGTCGACACTCAGTCTCATTACTCTGTTTTAAAACTTCTTGATCCATCACTGTGGCCGACGGACAAAAATTCACTTTCGGGATTTGGCCACGAAGAGCTCAGTCACTTTATCGAACATTTCAGTGATCTACTTAAACTCAATAATGTTGACGACCAGCAAATTATACCAGAATGGGACCAGCTCAAAGCTGTTTGGAGTGGAAGCATCAATCACCTTCCATGCGAAGAAATGTGGAAGTATGTTCTAACAAAAAAAGCAGAGACATACATGTATCCAAATTTAGTACACGTCATAAAGATTATCAGAATATACCCCGTATCAAATGCTAAAGTGGAGAGGGGTTTCTCTGCTGTGAATAGGGTCAAGGGTGACTGGAGATCACGCCTGAAAGCCACCACACTTGCACATCTGATAAGGATCGTTTTGGAGGGTGTTCAACCAACTGAATTTGATGCAACACCATATGGAAGGAAATTTTTCTCAAAGAGGCGTCACCCGAATGTAGCTCCATATGGGCCCAGGAAAAAGAAAGAAAGAGACAATAATGATGATGACAATTCAATTTTCATAAATTAATTAAAGTGTTTATTACAATACATACAATAATGATGATGACAATTCATAATGTGTTTTATTACATACATATAAACTGTTGATACAGAAAATTGAGGGACATAATCAGACATTCAGCTGGAACATTGAACAATAAGTTAATCATTCTTGATATCTATTTCATTTCTCTGAATTAAATTGAAACTTAGGCCACCTTGTTCATCCATCAACTAAGGGGGGTTCGGGGGGGGGGGGGGGGGGGGGTTGGGGGTTGGGGGGGGGGTGGTGGGGGGTCTCCCCCTAGAAAGAATTTGAAATGTGCTATTAAATTTTGATGGCAATTCCATAATTTTTGTAGGGGATTCTGAAATGGAGCCTTTTGGTGGCTTTTGGGGTGACAATTCACAGTTTGGGGCACCACTTCCTGATCACCAATCATTATGGTATGGATGGTAGTCATTGAAGATTGTGCTTGGTACCTAATGTTGCACCATTACGTGATATACCCCCCCCCCCCCCCCCCCCCCCAACCACCACTACAGTGAAAATGAATAATTTCAAAAAGGTTAATCATTGGGTATGCATTAATTGCTGATGAGGACATGGACTACTTACTGGTGATCTGATCAATACATTCGGAAATTCCGCATTGCCACGCTTCAATGGCAAATGGAGTTTTATTATTAAAAAGCCAAGTACGACTTTCGAAATGACCCGGAGACGAATGGGAAAAGTACGTAACGACACCGTCACCCGTCCTCACAGCAATTTAGGTCAATCCATTTTTTCATTTTCTGCGTCCAAATGTTCTTTGGATGCAATATTGTTCTGTCTCATGTAATTTGTAAACATGGTCATGTAGTATGTAGTAATTGTCTGAAGCCAAAGTGAGCGAGCAGAGCCACTAAATGGTATTACAATTCACAACCACCGTGACCTATAATAAGTCACGGTGGTTGTGAATTGTAATACCATTTAGTGGCTACTATTTAGTGGCTCTGCTCGCTCACCATCAGTTAATTACAGTACTACATATTAGATGTTTACAAATTACATGAGACAGAACCGAAGACACGCCGCGTGTGTATATACATGCATTTTCAACTCACTGCCCGTGACGTGGGCAGTGAGTTGAAAATGCATGTGTACGCACGGTGAAACGAACAATATTACACATTTTGGGTCGATCAATGAGTGAATGTCATTCATTTGTTCAGACCCCCTCAAAGAGACAATTGTGCTGTACACATGCGCAGTTGCGCCTATTACCAAATATTGACCGGGATTTTCCAAAACGCGCACACGTTTTGGGAAATCTCTGACTCAATGTTTGGTAACAGACACAACTGCGCATGTGTACAGCTAAATGGATGGAGCAACTATTCTTCTGATTCAAGGGATTATTTATCGAAAAACTGAGGTAATGTGAACGCTAAAATTTTAGAGGATAGGATCAACTTTGGAAGTACCTAATTTGCGGCATCCCTGATGTGTTCGCAATCTGAGTTGTGCTCGTCCAAATGATTATCGAGGCATGAATAAAATTGCTCGCCTCATTTTAACAGCAGGCATGTTTAGGGGCACGAGCGCAATGGCGCACCTTTCCTGCATAGGCCTGAATCCCTAATAAAGTTGATTCATTCCTCTCTCATCTGATCACATAAAAAATTTTTTATGCTCTCAGAATCAACCAGAATGCGTCTCCTGTCCTCTGAAATTTCAAATTTTCCCGGACCCCCCACCAACGAGAGGGGGACACCCCCCTCTCGGGCTCACCCCCAGCGAACCGCTTCGCTGATCAGATGATGCTTCGCGTCATCTGCTGTGATAGTCAAGAAACAACTGCTATGCAAAATTTTCAAAACAATTTGCTCCATGAAGCACAAATGCACTAAGTTTGAAGGTCATTGCTTGTGGCAATGCTTTTTGGTTTTTTATGGAAATTCATAAATATACCTTGCAGAGAGTGCAAAAGGGATAAGTTGATGCACAATTGCAGTAAGTTCAAAGGCTGGTGATAACGACAATAAGTTTTTATGGAATTGAAAAAAAAAGCAATAGCTCACATCTAGAGGTCACCCCGAACACACATACCAAGTTTCAAAGTGATCCGATCATAAATGTGCCCTGATGGGTGTGTTAAAGGGAAATATTGAGGTTTGACTAAACTAAGTTCAAAGGTCAGCGGCAACATTTTTTGAGAGAAATGAAAGAAAATCGACAGTTCCCATATAGATGTCACCCCACACAAGCACACCAAGTTTGCAAGTGATCCAATCATAATTGTGCCCTGCAGGGTGTGTCAAAGGGAAATATTGATGCTTAACTGCACAAAGTTTTTACTAAGTTCATCAGAGGAAATATTGATGCATAACTGCACAAAGTTCATCGAAGTCCATTGCCAGTGGCAACATTTTTTGACGGAAATTGAAGAAAATCGATACCTCCCATCTAGAGGTAACCCCAAACAAGCATACAAAGTTTCAAATCAATCTGATTAGAAATGTGCCCTGTAGGGCCTGCCAAAGGAATATATTGATGCCTGACTAAACTAAGTTCAAAGGTCGTTGCCAGCGGCAACATTTTTTGATGGAAATGGAAGAAAATCGATAACTCCCATCTAGAGGTAACCCCAGACAAGCATACCAAGTTTCAAACCGATCTGATAAAAAATGTGCCCTGTATGGCATGCCAAAGGAGTATATTGATGCCTGGCTAAACTAAGTTCAAAGGTCGTTGCCAGCGGCAACATGTTTTGATGGAAATGGAAGAAAATCGATAGTTCCCATCCAGAGGTCACCCCAAACAAGCATGCCAGATTTCAAAGCAATCCAATCATGTGCCCTGTAGGGTGTGCCAAAGGGAAATATTGAGGTCTGACAAAACTAAGTTCTAAGAACGTTGGCCGCGGCAACATTTTTTGACGGAAATTGAAGAAAATCGATAGCTCCCATCTAGAGGTCACCCCAAACAAGCATACCAGGTTTCAAAGCAATCTGATCATAAATGCGACCTGTGAGGTGTGCCAAAGGAAATTGTGAACGTATGTATGTAAGTATGTATGTACGTACATACGTATGCCCAGACATATGTATGCCGATGGACGAGAAGTGATGGCAATAGCTCAGCTTGACCTTGTCAAGTTGAGCTAAAAATAAAATAGAAAAACACTTGACTGCATTCAATTTTACAAATAATGGCCTTAGAAACAGAAGATCTACTTTGTGTGGCCTAATGTGGATAATTAATCGACAAACCGTTGACTATGATGGCCAATTAGTCAATTCTGAAGAAAACTGATAATTATGGTAGCTCTCATGATCAGCAATTTGTAATGGAATCATTTTATCTGCAGAATTTTTCTTAACATTTTAGGGACAATTCCTCTGTATTATTTCTTTGGTTTTTAATAAGCTGTTATGTAATGCATGAGAGTGGAAATATTTTTCAGAATATCCATTGTAAAGTATTGGTGTTGTATGAATTTTGTCATCTTCGGTATTGTAAAAAATTTCTGACAAAAGACACTACCGTAATGTTGCCTCATGGCAAGCCAAGAGTAAAATTAATGAAGGTGTGAGAATAGTTCATGTTTCACACATACATGTGTATGGATATCTGTATCATACTTGTTAGCAAGGGATGCTTTTATACCCAATACTTGGCCCCATCACTCCAAGGCCTGGTCTCAAAATCAATTTCTGCCATAACTCTACAAAACTTCAGAACACACTCCAGGTTTTAGAAGCAATCCCATTTTTTCATTCTTTACTAGTACTAGGTTTATTTTATTGAAATATTTCATGAAACAATTATCTGTAAGCTTTGTACTTAACTAGCAGAGCACTAAATTATTTTTCAAAGGTGATTTGCAAGATGAGTATTTTCTTCAAAGATTCTATTGCTATGAATGAGAGGAACTTTGGTTTAGCAAGATTTTGTTCATAAATGTTACAATTTATTAGAGAGTGCATAAGGGCTGCACGGTATTCAAAACTGAATGCCGGTATGGGTATTCAAAAAATACAGCTGTATACCAGTATATCGAAAACTGTTCAGAATGAACACAAATACCACAATCGACACTCGAGGCATCACAGTCGGAACGAATTAGCATGCCTTGATGATGTGGTTCGAAAAACCTTTACCCAATGCAGACGATATCAAAATTTATTATTTTCAAAATTAGTTTATCAGATTTTCCACAAAGATTTCAACAAAACTATATCATGTGACCCCCCCATTGGAACGAGCTCAACGAGCTCGTTCCAATCAGGGGTCACATGATATAGTGTTGTTAAAATTTTTTATAATTATTTTTTCAACTGCTGAATTTGTTTATTACGAGGGCACAAGCAGGCGATTCCTTGGATAAAGGAATAATATTATTCATTCGGGGCTACAGTTCAAAAACTAAAGACATCTTGAAAATTAAATTGTGGGTAAATAAATAATGACGATAAACTGATATTTTTGTATTTACACCGGTATTCAATCGATATTGGTTTGAATACCGGTATATATCGGTTTATCGAGATACCGTGCAGTCCTAGAGTGCAAATTGGCACACTCGAATGGATTGTAACAAAACAATTATATATGAACATTTTTCATTCTACTGCCGAGCAGACACCAAGCTAATGCATACAGTTTAAAGTCACTATAGTGGCTTTTAGCACTTTTCATTAGAGCCATGATAGTGCCTTCCAGCACTAAACCGGTTAAATCACTCGCGGCAGACTCTCCCCAATTTTAACTTGCAAATTTATACTTGGTCAAGTGATTTTTCACTCACCCTCATCTTGCCCATATTGGCATGCATCCATTCCACTTCGAGAAAACCATGGATTTGCCATTATGGTCATAAAAATTAATTACCGAGTAACTCTTAAAAGCCTATTTCTGCCTTCATGACCTCAGAATACATGGTCCAAAATGTAATCATTTGTCCTGCAGACTGCAAAAAACATACCACAGTAGAGATTTCTAGTTATATCTTTGCTGCTTCTGCAGACAGCCAAGACTAGACTTCACTATCAACCCACCAGACATTCAGGCTGTGATTTACTGAAGCTGCTGTGAAATTGTGTTAATTGTCCAAACCTTCATTAACTGGTAGAGTACTAAATTATTTTTGGTCATCAAAATTTGTTCACATGTCTTTGCTTTGTTACAATTTATGGGCGACTGCCTAGGCACTCTGAGACTCTCCCATAAATTGTAACAAGGTTAGTCTATGTAGAGTGAATAATTTTACTTCAGAGATAATATGAAGCACATTCAAGCCAGAAAATAAGCAGACTGTCATCTGCAAAATGAGGTCCCCAGAGGGTGAATTTACCACAGCAGGGTAGCAACACTAAATTTACCCTCTGTGAAGCTCATTTTGAACCAGGGTCTCAAACTAAACAGAAAGAGGTACCCAGAGGATAAATTGGCCCACTGTATGGAGTACCAGCATCAAATTCACCCTCTGGGGACCTCATTTTGCAAATGTCAGACTGCTTATTTTCAGGCCTGAGCACATTCATAGAGTATGAAGCCTGATAGCTGTGGTACCTGCACTTCAGAATAAAGTCCAAATATGGGCCTCCAACACTCAACCATTGAGGGTTAAACTAAACTTAAATGAAATGAAATATAGTTACCTGACCATCACAGGAACCTGACAGGAGTAATGATACTGTCGCAGGATGTTTACACAGAGAACTAACACCATCCCTATGCCCATCCAGAGATCCTAGAAAAGGTTTTGCAAACACTCTCTCTAATTTTGTTGCATTGAGAGCTCTGACATATTCTCTTGGTGCTTCAAATGGATGTAAGGATGGATCATAGTTTCTTGGTACTGGAATAGAAGAAAAATTAAAAAGATACATTTTGTATATGCTTATAGTCAGCCTGGTCGGCTTTGACAACTAAAAAGAAAAAAATTAACTGATTGCCAGACATTCGTTTTTCAAACCAGTGACTTACTAGTTTGAAAAAGGAATGTCTGTTGATTGGTTAATTTTTTTCCATGGTTTGAAGAATAATGTGCTATTGGTTTATTTCAGTAATTAGACATCACTTCAAGATACACCAAAACCTGCCCTGGTGTCTTTATGGTTCCCGCTTCAAATGACAGTGAAATAAAAGAAACACAACACAAATCATATTTCTAGGGACTTTGCTAACTTTTATTGAAGTAAGAAGCGATTCACAAATCACTTTTGTTGGTTACTCACTTCAATGTGTTGATCAATGTCTCTCCTAATTTGTGGAGGTTAATTTTTTACAGCATTTTTTCAGTTTTATTTCTTTATGTTTAAAATCTGTTCTTTTAAAACAAACATACATGTAAGATAGAGTAAATATAGTTTTTATGTCCTTTGTTTTGTCACCTAACAATAAATATAAGAGTTGCATTGAAATGACTCAAGATAAACCACTTTTCTTTAGGCAGCTTCTCAAATCACAAGGCGACTTTGATTTTGCCCAAACATAGAAATCAGGCGATGAGAGGGGTGCCAAGGTGAAGACATCGCCCACTTCACCCTTTAGGCTGGTCACTGCCAGACAGGGAGGAAGATTTTATTTTTGTTTTGATTTAACCACAGGTACTCGGCATAAGCTGTGAAATCGAAAGAAAAATGATATTTGATAGCATATTTGAATCAATGCTGACGTGCCGCCATAATGGTATATAAATATTAACAAGGTACATGTACACAACTCGCTTTTCGAAAATGATAGCACTCATCTTTGTTATACAGTTAAAACTAGAAGTCCTGTCACGAAGTGTGCGCTTATCTAGGCTTAATTGCGCATAGGAATTACGTGCAATTGCCATATCAAATGGCATCCAAAGCACGGCAGGTTCTCCTGGTTACTCATAGAAAACACAGGCAATGTTTCTGCCAATGGACCTCCGGGTTACCTGGAGGTCCATTGGCTGAAACATTGCTTGTCCACAGGCCATATGTACAGAATTTGATAGCCTTATTATGATCATAACGCGTAGATTAACGTGCAGATCGACGTGCTATTTGTGCGCATTTCGGGACAGGACTTCTAGTTTTAACTGTACCCCCCTCAAATTTGATTCACATATAACGTATCCAGCAGTACCCAGTGTCAGTGGAAAGGGGAATGAATAAGCTTTACATTGGTGTATTACACGAGAGTTGGGTGTTCTTGGGTTGTTCGTGATAACTGGCAGAAGGCGCAGAAAAGGCCGAAAAACATTTCATCGGACAAGATCGTGTACAGTGGAAAGTGGGTTACGAGCGACAATTCTCCTGATTTATTATAAATAATTTAAGGTCCCATTGTCTATGGAGGGCACATTGAAATATTAACCGTACACCTTTATCAATTTTCAATCTTGAGTTGACATTAAATCATTTCTGGAGTTCACATTTACCGTTTATACACTTTTTAGCTGTCACTTGAAAAATCGCGAAGTTGTTGGGCGTCCATAGATATGGCGACTCGCACAAATATTTTCCCAATTCTCCCATTGGCTTATTTTCATGTATGATTTTCTTGGCATAAATAGTAGTCAATGGGATGTGTGGGATTACCATGCACCACTTTATAAGGTACTGTTGTAACTGTGTACATGTAACTTGTAAAGCAGATATGCATGCTGATAAGCTGAACGAACCGAAAATGCAACAGGCAACCTTTCTTCCAGTTTGTAGAATGATTCTGCAGTTAGAAGTCATTTACTTGTTAGAGCTGTAGGTTTTTAAATTTCTTGTTCGGTTTCGGTTTTTCAGGTGGAGTAAAACCTAGGTTCGGTTCGGTTTTCGGTTTGTTCATGAGGCCAAACAAAATTCAATAAAACTCATTCTTATGTCCGGAGTCATAACTGAATGGCAGTGAAATTGTGAGAAACTCAATGAATGCCCGAAATAAGCTATAATACATGAAGAATCAGGAAGGTCAATATAATAATTACCTAAATATACAGAACTTTTATTGTGCTTGGCCATTTTTCGAGGTCTGACACCTACACGCAACTTGAGGGAAGCTGCAAACACAACTAAACTGAAATGTCGGAATTTCACAGAATGTAGCCTTCCCAGAGTAGTGAGAGTACCCAGACACTGCCATTGGCAGTGTCTGGGTACTCTCACTACTCTGGGATGGCTACATTCTGTGAATTTCTGCAGTAAGAGAGTATTTAATACAAAACGAAAAACCTTAAGATTACGGGATGTTGACGGTTTCGGTTTTTAAAAAAAACTAAAAACCTTGGTTCGGTTTCGGTTAACCTACAGCTCTATAATACTTGTCACTGTCCCTTCATGAAAAAAAGTTTACTTGATGTGAAAATATACAAATAAGGAAGCCAATGATTCAATATTGATCCCGAATGTTGACAATGAATCAAAACTTGGAAGGATCCTAAGTATGGATGGGGGTAAGTGGATGTGTGGGGGGAGTGGTAGCATTTTTATGCATGTGCATAGACAGGATAGGAATGTTCTATAAATGTTAGAGGTTTTTCAGCTGTTTCTTTCTATTACTAATAAGGATACTCAAATGATATCAAATATTTGTCTCATCAGGCCTTTAAATTCATTTATTTTGGGCACACTGTTTTGTCCTAATTTGGACACATTAGAACCAGAAATACAGGGATTCTTCTTCCCTCTTTCGGAAAGGGTCCAGGACCCGTGCAATTGGAAAAATGTGCATTTTGTGAGCTCCGTTTGGGAATCTGTTTCGGAGGGGAAGAAACATACAAAGACGAAGAACTTTTACATTCGAATTGAACCAAAAACATTAAGAGCGATACCTAAGCAATTACATGTATAGAAGTAGTAAGTTTTATAACAAACTGGGGCTGCACGATATTCAAATTTGAATACCGTGACAATATCAAAAAAAATATCGCAATATACTGGTATATCATCAAAAATTTGTTCAAAGTTGAGAAGGTAGTCAGATATCACCGTTGTTATGAACTTATGATACTATAGAAAATTGTTTTTTTTCTATATTATTATAATAGAGGGTTACATGCTTATAATTATTTGTTGAAAGAGTTCTGTATATTTCTGGAAACGGATAGCTATTGTTACGAGGCAGAAAGTCCATTTGAAACATTTCATGCAATTGGAAATGGCATACAATTGTTTTCATTCAAGTATGCCTGGGGGTGTGGTGGCATTGTGGAACTGGTTCTCGTCAGATCAGTGAAGTTAAGCAACATCGAGCCCGGTTAATCCTCGGATGGGTGACATCTGAGCGATTGATTCGGACTCCCGCGTTTTGTTCTTGGGCAAGGCACTTAACCCCAATTGTCCATGTGGGGGCATGATGACGTCCCTGGTAGTGAATGTTGTCTAATATATATATAACGATATACAAGATTGCAGTTATTTCAGTGCTATCTGACTGTCAGATGAAACATCCCCCATCCATTTTAGATAGCAAATGCTTGGGTGGGGAGGGGGATGCACACGTCTGATCCAAGAGTCTAGGGTCTTGGGTGAGGGCCTCCCAATGGTAACCCCAGGGGCCAGAACTTTTGGGGGCGGACTTAGTCCTGATCCAAGAGTACAAGGTCCTAAACTCCCGGGCCTCCCAAACTTCCAGGCCCTGGGGTACTATCCTGGTTACAGGAAGATTCGACCTCGACAAGATTCGATCTGGGAAGATTCAATCTTCAAAAAAGAACAACACATTCACACTGGTTCAACATATTTTTTTTCAATTCAGTTTTTCTTCTTATTTTTCATTCCAAGCAACAAGTATTATTTATAAAATAAAAAATAACAATTACATGATTGAAACAATACAGTCACAATTTTTTCAACATATTGAAATAACAATGGATCTCTACTACATAGTAAACAGTGGGTATGGGTTTGGGGATTGACAATTTGACAGATCTATCAAGTCATGTGGAGGCTCTGCAACAAGTTCAGGGGAACTTTACCGTTATTATATCCCCGGCCCTTGTGATGAATGATGACTATGTACAATACGAGTTTGCAGTCATTTCAGTAATATCTAACTGTCAGTTAAACCACCCTCCATTCAATATTGGAGATAGCAATAGCCACAGTTAACCACAACAGAGTTGGTTCTGTATGTATGTGCCAGACATGTGGAGCGGAAATTTTATGGGAACTCAAAACTCGAAATTAGGAATATATATATATCAAGCTTTCGCACTTATTACTGGCTGCAATCGATAGTACACGTATTTCCTTACATTTGGGCAGAGTTTATTGATCCAAGCTATGTTTAATCCTTTAATTACCGTCATTCGAAGACCCGCAAGGTGTCAATGGAAATTTCGAAATCGGCCATGTTTTTGTATAAATATAAAATAGAAAAAACAATAACCCGGTAATGGCGCTGAAACGAATAGACCTTTTCATAAATAAGGAAACGGAAATTCGATCGCATTTGTGCAGGGTGGTTTGATAATCGGCTGTGGTGAAATTCGATAAAAGTATTATCTTTGTGTCATGACATTCCTTCCTCAGGCCATCAGGGAATTGTTCGAACACGAAATCGAGTAAAAGATAACGTTTATTGGCACGGCATGTCAAAACATATTGAAAATTTTGTGGCATCTTGTAAAACATGCAATCAAAGTAAGAAACCATCATTCAAACCTAAATTCAGTTTTTATCAGAATCAAGCAGGCGCCCCAATGGAAAGAGTTCATTTAGATTTCCTTGGTCCATTACCTAAAACCAACAAAGGTAATGAGTATATCCTTATGAAGGTGGACCAATTTACTAAATGGGTTGAATGTATACCCTTGCCATCGCAAACTGCTGAAGTCACTGCTCATGCAGCGATTAATGAGTTTTTTAGTAGATTTGGTTACCCATTTCAAATTTTTACCGATCAAGGACAGAACTTTGAAAGTGCACTTTTTGTATCCATATGTGATTTATTAAAAATACATAAGGCCCGAACAACACCCTATAGACCATCGGCTAATGGGCAAGTTGAAAGATTTAATCGGACGTTGATGGACGCAGTCCGATAATTCATTGATAAGTCCCAACATTCTTGGGACATATAGCTGGGGTGTTGCGGTCCTCAGTTAACAGACACACCGGCTATACTCCAAACAGGTTGATGTTGGGACGTGAAATCAACCACCCGGTCGATTTAATGTTCCCACACAAATCTGTGGAGTCTGAAACATCGATACATGAATATGTGAGAAACCTTGAGTCAACAATAAAATTATCACATGAGGTTGCTAGATCAGTTCTAAAGTCATCACAAGATCGAATGAAAAGGGATTGTGACTTGAAAGTATTAATTCGTGTATACAAGGTCGGTGACGTCACTTATATGCTGAATTCGGCGTCCCCAAAGGGAAAAAGTAGGAAACTAAACCCTTCATGGAAGGGACCAGGAATCATTTTAAAAATAAACACACCTTCTTTGTGTAAAATCTAATTTAGAAATTCAGTATTAATAGTGAATCATGATAAAATTAAACTTTGTAAAGACAGAAGTTTGCCAAAATGGGTGCTCAAATTACAGAAACATTTATTTGATAACCCTGATTATTTAGACGAGAATTCTGATCAACAACTCTTCTGTCTATGCCAAAAACCATACTGTGGTGAGTTCATGATTCAATGTGATGAGTGTTTAGAATGGTTCCATGGTAAATGTGTACAAATAAATACCTCAGGAGCTTCAAATATAGATGAATACTACTGTCTAGAATGTTTAACGGACAACTAGTATTCTTTATCTTTGCAGAAAAAGAGATTGAGTCAGAGAATGAGAGTCCAAAGAGGGGGTGGAAGGACTCACGCTGTAAAGAGATAGAAGTCTTGGATAACTATCTTAACCTGACAAATAATGGGGTATTGGGTCAGGCGAATTGTCTGTTAACCAATCTAAGCCCTTATAATTTAGATTTGCACCTCAAGGAAGGGGTTATACGAGCACAATATTCCATTACAGTGCAAAGAGATGTCAAGGAGTGGGTCAATCTTGCCAGACAGGTGGCTCATCAGTATTTCGCCTCGCATTGGGTAAACCAAAATCTGCCACCATCTGGAGGGAACTAGGTCAAAGTCTTATTCTGAGGCTCTTCAATTTGTGATGGATCGATCTAGTGCCTCAAAAACGTATAATGTTGAATTTCCTCCTTTGACCACTTTGGGAAAAGAAAAGTCAGGTAAGTCCAAGGTTGAAAGAGCGAGGCATACCACATCCTCAGCCTCTCTCTCAAAACCACCAGGGTCTATAAGTCGATCCGTATCGGATCAACAAAAAAGACCCTCAGGTAAAAGTATTTCAAAACCATCAGGGTCTAGAAGTCGATCCATGTCGGATCAACAAAAAAGACCCTCAGGTGAATTTCAACATAGACCTGTGAGAGGTAGGGGTCAAGGTCAAATAGCTACTACCTCGGCCCTAATTCATACAAAACCAGGGCCAACAAGTCGATCCGTGTCGGATCGACAGAAAGGACCCGAAAGAAAAATATCAGATAAGAATATTATGAAGCAAAGCCAATCTAAATCTGATATATCTTCAATTAAAAAGACCAGCCACTGTAGAGAACCAAAGGAGTGGTATGGTTAGGGATGTTAGATTTGGTAAAGTTCCTGGCATTAAAAAATATGTGTTTGAAGAAATAGATGGTAAGTCTGTCAGGAGGGAAGTGGAAGAAGCAGTTGCAGTGGCTTCTATTTCAGGTGAACCCAAAGTTCCGTCAGTTTGTGTCGAACTGAAGGAGGGACTGGGTAAATCAGTAATAAAGTCGGTTCGTGTGGAACCGATAATTAATGTTGATGAGTCTGTGGATGGTGAACCCAAAGTTCCGTCAGTTCGTGCTGAACAGAGGGAAGAAAGGGGTGAACCAATGACAAAGTCGGTTCGTGAAGGGCCGATAATGAATGTTAAGGAGCCTGCGTATCAGTCGGGTCGTGTTGATCCGATGAGTGGTCCTCAAGTAAATGGCACTGAAGATCATGATGATGTACCAGAATTTAATATTGGTAGAGGTATATTTCAAACTTGGGGACCAAAGCAAGCTAAACCTTATGTTTCTGGTTATTTCAGTTCAACAGAGGAGGTAACTGTAGGAAAAAAGAGAAAAATGGCTGAACAGTTCAAACCTGGCAGAAAATATCAACGTCAGGTAAAAGTCCATCCACAACAAAAAACCCTGGAAGTTAAAACAACACTGCCAACACCTGGGGCAGTGGGATCATGTCCAATTCAGGGTTGTGAACTGAAATCAAAGAAAATGAAAAGGCATTTAATTATAAACCATCTACCCACAGCCTTACATGGTGAAAATGATGGTGTAATCCCAGACAGAAAACAGAGGGATCAACAGGTGCAGCTGCTGCAACAACTGGCCAACAACATCTTGGGATCTGAAAGTCTGGACGAATTGCTCCAGATGATTAGCTCCCGAGATATTCCTGCAGAATGCCGAATTGACCCGACAATGGAAAAGAATATGGTGGAGTTATGTAAAGACAATAATTGGAAGCAGCCAAAAACATTCAGTCTTCATCCGCCTAACTCATCGGCTGTTTTAATTCATTATAGAATTATAGCATGTTTGTTGAACCATATGACCCATCAGCAGCGAGAGGAATTTAGAAAGATTGGTGAAGGAGCTGTGGGTCATGATGCATGGATTGAATGCCGGCAGCAGAGAAAAAGGAGAAACGAGCAGATGGTGGAGACTTCAGCCTCAAAGTCAAGGGAGGAGCCTTCAGAGAAATTCGCATGTTCACCCTTGAAAATTAAGGCCATTGGCAAGGTTGATAAGGCAGTTAGACTGGTGGAAGCAGAAACTACCAATATCAAAGTATCATCAGTTATGCCACCACTTGGTTTTTCACCAGTTTTCTTCACGCCACCATTCATGTTTGGACAGACATCACTGACAACTCCTCCATTATTGTGTCCACCATTTCCACCACCACCAATAGAACAGATGCGTCAAACTGTCCCGGAATCAGTAAAGATATTTGATGCCATTGACAGCCATTTTCATCTTGGCAGAACCAGGAAAGCTCTGTGGGGAAAATCTTCACGTACCTCCATTGAGGAAGTGATGGCATATTGTCCATCATTTCGACCAGGTTTGGAGGTGAATGTCCTGGGTGGTGTGGATGTGTATTGTGATCCGGATGAATACCCACTTTCTGTTTCTGGGAGTTCGCGATGGAGGGTACTAGCGGTAGGAGCTCATCCTAAGCGAATTGGCCTGCTGACATCTGATCGATTTCAGCAGTTGGCTGAGCTCGTGTCGCAGCCTGAAGTGGCAGCTTTCGGGGAGAATGGGTTGGACAGGACAGAGCCTGTTGAGACGTGGCGTCTACAAGAGGATAAACTGAGACAGTTGCTTGCATTGTCCAGGATTGACAAACCACTCGTTCTGCACATCAGGGGACCAGCTGGCGATAATACTGCCGCGGATGCAAGTTTTAATGCTTTGGAGCTGGTCAGGACATATTGTGTCCCAGCCCAAAAAATTCATCTTCACTGTTTTTCTGGGGCACCATATCAATTCCGGAGATGGGAGCGGTCATTTCCCAACTGTTTCTTTGGGTTCACTGGTGGGGTTACTCGGTTCGACGCTGATCAAAAATCGGCACTAAAAATGATTCCAAATGACAAGATATTACTTGAAACTGATTCTCCCTATTTCGGATGGAGCGTCGGACCGAGGGATCTTACCTTGACACCGAGGTTCATTGGGGATGTCGCTGTGCATGTGGCGCAAGCTCGAGGAGTTCCTGTATTAGATTTATTAAAAGCCATGGTGGAGAATGCTCAGCATTTATATTACATGTAGACCAGTTTCATTTTTGACGGGGGAAGGAGTTTATAGGCTGTTTTGGTTTATTATCTAAAAGAATATTTATACAAACTCTTATCACCGTCTTCCATGAAACACCCGTTTATTGCGGGTTGACTACATAATACATCCGTGTACTGCAGATCAGTGTGAATTTCACCCATGTATTGCGGGTTAGTGGCAGAAATTATCTGCATATCCAAAGAGTATAAAGATTTCCGTGTGTCACGGAAGCAGTGAATCTACCCGTGTATTGCGGGTTAATATCAATGATAACCTCAACTTCACTTTAATAAAACAGGAAGGAGTGTGGTGAAATTCGGCAATCCTAAATCTATTATGATGCCTCCAGGTGGCTCTGGTCAGCTGATCTCGAATGAAGAATATGATTGGACGGTTATCGGATGTCCAGAGTGAACCCGTATAGAAACCAGAACCATTCCAGAATCGAAGATATCAAGACGTGTTTTATTTAATTTGATGTTGTTGTTGGTGTTTGTCCTTGTATTGTTATAATGTAAGTATTTATTTGTATCTCAAATTCCTTACTCATGTACCCTCATTCCAATTATCCCATCGAATAACACCACGCAGTTATTCGATACTGCTCTGTGCGAATGCGACCGAGTTTGATGACCTCCTCTGCGCAAATGAGATTGAGATTCCGATTCCGGTAATAAGGGCGAAAGCTTGATATATATTCCTAATTTCGAGTTTTGAGTTCCCATAAAAACTTGATGGGAACTTTTTCTACAGGATTGAATGGGAAGAATCTGAACGTAGGGGGCCTAGCCACTACGTTCGGATCGCTGAACTACTGCTACTACTAGTCTTCCAAGACATCAATTATTAGAATCTGAACCAAAATTGTGTTGCCTGTTGGATCTGTTGATTTGAAAACGTTTGCACTTGATTAATGCAAACTGGTTCGTTACCGGACAAATGACTGTACCTCAATATATGGAGGCCGAAACGGTCCGTCGTTTCACCCAATTACACCCAATTAACACCCAATTACACCCAATTAACACCCAATTAATACCCAATTAATGAAAAACGTCAAAAAATTGTTTTTTGGGGTGAATTCTAGGAAGAAGACTATAGTGAGCCGACAGAATCCGTTACTTCGTCGGACATTTTTGAGATCGTTCAGTGTCTGAGTAAAGAATGTCTATACTGATTATTTAGTGTAACTAGGCAGGGAGCAGTCAGTTAATATGGGAGATATCGAATCAGACGTACAGAATTCGGTACATCCACTGCCCTTGGTAGCGACGATGAAAAAGCCATGACAAAAGCAATTAAATGTTGTTTCTCAACAGCTATCAATCTTTTATGCACAAAACATTTAAAAGATAATGTTGCTAGATATTTAAAAGATAAAGTTGGGTGTGCTTCACACGACAGGAAAATAATACTTGACAAATGTTTTGGTCAAGCTGGTGTTGCAAAAGCAACTGATGGCTTTAGTTTTGAAGACATAGTCAACTTGTTGGATGATATATTTGAAAAATATCCTAGGTTTGCAGCATACTTCGACAGCAGACTCAGAGAGTTGTTGTGGAACAATGTATGTATACCTAATCAAAAAGGAATCACGGAAACGCTCTGGACAAATAACAATTGTGAGAGCATTAATCATGTCTTTAAGCAAGTAACAGAATGGAAACCACAAAAACTTCCACAGTTAATTCCAAAGCTGATCTCTGTGACAAGGTTGCAGATGATAGATTTACGGCGTGCATTATATGGATCTGGCAATTATATACTTTGCCCAACTGTAAAATATTACAAAATTAAAAGAAATATTTGGGTATCGAAAACAGAAAAGGAGAAAGATGAGTTCTTTGCTAAATTCTTAAGCAAACAAAAATGCAAGCCGAGTGACCAAATAGTCTCCAGCACTGCCAACTTTGCAATTCCTTTCATTTCCAGAATTGCCAAAAAACCAAGTCAAAGAAAACGACCGAGGTCAGAAAGAACTAAATAGTAATTTCCTTTACTTTGATTTCCATTTAATATCGTTCTCCTAATGTACATGTAGATTTGTTTTCATCCACTCTTAAAATTGGACCTGATAACCAACGCCGCTGGGGTGCAGTCCTTCGGTGTGGACTAAATATAGGCCTACACAAGATGGATGAGAACCGATCTATTGTTTCTATATGTATTTGGGTACAGATTTGTGTTTTCTTATAAACATATGTGCTTCTGTAAATAATGTTGTTTTTCTGTACAATAAGCCCCTGCTGTATGTGCTCAAATTGTTATTTGTTAAGGTTTTACATTTTATGAAATAAATTAATAAAATAAATGGTTGTTCTTGTTTCTCCAATACACTGATACGATGTCTCCCTAAAGGCACTATCTTTGCCTAGGCCCACGTAGTAATGTATATGGGCGGCGAAATGTGTCAAAAATAGTGTGGGGTGGGGGTGGGTAGTGAGAGGGTGGGGTGGGGAGTGAGCTTTCACTAATTCCATGAAGGTCCCGAAATTTGAGAGAAAAAGTGGTTACTAACTGAACGATCTCTACCTGTTCCGACTTATAGTATTTTCTGAAACATACTTGGCGCAAGACTATATCGCGTATCTCCTGTTCTGTTTGTTATTCAATTATAATCAACCACTCAAGTTAAAGAATAGATGAAGGAGAAAATTTTCGCATTACTACCTTATCGGTGGGTCTTCATTTTCCCTTGATTTCACTCAAAAGCTCACCGTTGTTGTCATTTTACGCCAGCAGCCGACATGTTTGTTTACCAATGACGTAACGGATAGCATAATCTATTTTTACCTGAGGGTTTCAAGGTTGTTGCAAGGAGTTGTGTTTTGATGGATTTTGGATACAGATCAAAACATAAATCTGAACCGTTCCACAACATCGGTACGTTTGTTGCGAAATTCGGGCCCAAGTGAAACTTACGATCAAAAAGTGATGACCGTTTCTGTAAAATAAATAAAATACGTCGGAAAATAACTGTTGAGGCTTTCTAAATAAAATTTTGAAGTTCACACTGATAAATTTTGTAACAGCTTTAGAAACATTGTGCACGAAAGCAGACTTGTGATTTAATAATGTTTTTCTGCCGAAAATTCCTTTTCGATGAAATTTTTTTTTAGTGGAGTCGAAGTTTATCGCCGATTGGGTGGGGATAAACCCCATATTTTTCAATATATGGGGTTTATCCCCACCCCATTCAGAGATAAAACACCGATTTCAACAGGTTTCTGATTGAAGACCAAAACACTGATTTCAACAGATTTCTGATTGAAGAACCAAATTATGTACCGTTTTTAGTTAGTTAGTTATTGGTGTTTAAGGGGCGCGGTGGCTCAGTAGGTGGAGGTGCAGGCTGCAAGCCGAGAGGTCCTCGGTTCGACTCCCACCTGCGGCAACCGCGTTGTGTCCTCGGGCAAGACACTTCACCCCCATTGCCCATGTGGGGGCACGATGACGCCGTGTACTAAGGCGTACTGCACGTTGATGGTACGCATGTCTTCAACCAATCTAACCCTGCCTGTGCTGCAATGAGGAGTTACGATGTTGGGGAGCTGGCAGCTGCTCGTCGTTGCTCGGTGGTTCTCTCCGGGTACTCCTCCACCCGTAAAACTGTCACGGTCATGATTAGCCATTGTGCATAAATATGTGACCTTAAACATCAATAAATAATAATAAATAATATTGGTGTTTAAAGCCACATATTTATGCACAATGGCTAATCATGACCACGACATTTTTACGGATGGAGGAAGCCGGATTACCCGGAGAGAACCATCGAACAATGGCAAGCAACTCTCAGCTCCACAGCATGGTAACTCCACACAAGCAGGGTTATAACATTGGTTGAAGACAGGTGCTCCATCCACGAGGAGCAGTAGGCCTTAGTACACAACGACACCATGCCCCAACGTGGGCAATGGGGTGCAGTGTCTTGCCCAAGGACACAACCCGGTTGCCGCAGGTGGGGATCGAACAGAGTACCTCTCGGCTTGCGGCCTGCACCCCTACCAACTGAGGCACCGCGCCCAGATGTAACGTTTTTTGCATCCAACGCGGATTACTTATCGAAAAATCAAGCTCTAAAGTATGTTGCTGTCAGAATACCGGCTTTCACTTCCATTTCGCCAAATTTACCAACATAAAACCTACCCCCCCCCCCCCCCCCCCCCCCACCTCCACCACCTGAAGTCCACCCCAGGACTGTCCTGCCCTTGAACTGCGTAAAATATAATTAAGTCAAGCGAAATCAAGTTGGGGGAAATGGGCTAACCATCTTTGGTTTATCATATATATGTGTCTTGCAAGGAAACAGATTCAAGACAGTATGGGGTTGAGATAGCTGGCGACAGATCCTCGATCTGGCATCACTGACTGTGTACACGATGCTCACAAAAATGCACTCCACCTCTCCAAGTGACATATAGACACACGTTCCAATTTTTCTCAGCCAGTGAATTTATAGCCCATACTCTTTGAAGTCTGGGCAGAGCATATAACTTGAACTAAATTTTAAAAGATTAACATGGCTATTCAGGACGTGTCATGTTTCGACCCCCTCCCCTCCCCCACCCGTCCGAACCAGTTCAATAACATTGAACTTGGACTTCGCCAAAGTAATTCGCGTTCGTTTTTTACATATGTTTTGGGTCGTCGGCCTTTAATACCATTCAAATAATCGTTAGAAAAAAAATTGTAACATACTTCGCGAGGGTAGATTAATTTTAGGCTTGTAAAACTTACCGTAAGTAGTTTTCAGTGTGCGTGGATTATCTCTCTTCCACATTACTAAGAGGAAAAGTTACAATGTCTCAGTTATAGCTCAAAGTTTTAACTTTACAAACAAAATCTTCAAATATGAAGAAAAGAAGAATATATAAATCGAATGCAAAGTCACATAGCGGAGGCAGGGGTGAGATATTCCGTCATGGCCTGCGTGTATCTTTTCATCTTCCACCAATCTTGGGAGCCAGAAATAAGCTTTTTAAAAGCAAATGTTTTTTTTATATTTAGAGAGGGGAAACACACGAGATTTTATCCTATCGGGTGGGGGTGAAATGTAGGGAGAATGTTAAACGGCTACACCAGAACTAACACATATCATTAATTAATGGGAGGTCATTTGAATTTGTTCCAAGAACCATGCGCGCATGAGACGAGGGGAGGGGGGAGGGGGCGGTTGCCACCCCTCTTGGTCACAGGGAATTCAGCTATAATCATTGTTACATGTATATATGTCGAAAAAACGTCACGTTTCTCGATGATGTGCGCGTTCGTTGTCGCAGGAGAGGGGCTCCCCCTCCCCAAAAAAATCAAATCAACGTCTAGAAATTTCGAATCACTATTTGACTAACAGCTGGAACCTTCACATACTATGGTAGAAATCGTGAAATACCTCTTGGAATGCAACGCAAGCAGACAAAATTACATCCTGTGCACTTGTTTGTGGTAATTCTACAAAGTAAAACTACTCTTATACAAAGGAACGTACCTGTTATTGAAAAAAGAAGGATTCGTGAGGAATCCATATCAAATAGTCGTTTTGGGTGGCTTGGATGGATTGGTGGGTCTTTCTGGGTAATCAGATTTACTCCTATTCAAACCAACAAACCCTCCGCACATACCCCCGTCCTGGTGTAGGCCATTCAGGCTCATAGCAACCACGCGCTACCTTAGAAACCAAGATGGCGGCCTCCATCAGACAAAAATGTCCGACAGAAGTACTAACAACACTAACAACATGCGCTGCGTATGCGCACTAAGACCATGTGTCACTATGGAGATGACGTCACAAGATGGCCGCTTCCGTGGGCTTCCATGACAATCTAACATGAGTTAAATTGGGTCACATTACTGTGACATCACTTATAGGTCCCCTCACTAGGTCCCCACAATGTGGCAAATAAGGCCAAGTGGCCGAAAGCTCCAGTTACTGATTGATTTTATTAGATAAATTGTCACACTATCTACCTACCCACTGAAAAATGTTGCAGGCTGAATGGGAACATAGTTTATTTAGTGGCCAAAAAGCCCTTGGGGATTGAAATCTTTTTTCCAATTTTCCCAGGGATACTCCACGCCGCCATCTATAATTCTATTAGCATCCCACCTTATGTCTTGGGCATATATGACGCTCCTTGCTAAAGTATATCCATAGGGGAGACACCTTTGAGCCGCCACTAGACCCAGTGGAAGTAACACAGGTATGTAGAAATATTAGACAGTCGAGATAATAATTCATAGCCTAGGGTTTTTAAAAATTTCGTTATAATTAACTGCAGTAATGGTAGAAGTTTGTAGGGATTTATCCAAACAATGTATCGAACTCAGAAATAGAGACAACCAAAGGTAAAAAAAAAAACGTTAGAGAAAGAGTCATGGGGATTGTAACCAAAATTGGCGAGAGTAGGTCAAAAGAAAGAAGTCTTTGTGTGGCCTGCGTGACAAAGAGAAGACAGGTTTTGAAGAGTACCTTGACAATGGCGCCATTGTAAGGGGAGGGGTGGTCAGCGTGATCACGAAGTGACGTATTCGTGACGCCCCCCCCCCCCTACAATTTTCCAATAAGCTTTCTAGTGATTATACGTATTCGTCAGGGTTGTATTCGAAGATGCCAATTCTCTCGTGCTATTAGTTATATACTTTCTTAAAAGAAAATTGGTTACTTGGACTTGTGTCGGGTTATAGCGAAAACGGCACCGTGTGAAAACGGCACCTGGAATAAACGGCACCGAGTGAGCGAAAACGGCACCAATTGATTGTGGCGAGAACGGCACCAATTGATTGTGGCGAGAACGGCACCAGTTCCGATGGCGAAATTAATTCATTTAAATTCTGCCTTTTTCTGTGTTTCGTTTTGAAACAGAGTATTTAGCCTATGGTTCTCTAATAAATTTGTGGAAAATTGAGCAGTTAAAAATGAGAGGATACATCTCCCCTCCCAACTATCTCATGGTTTTCTTGTTGTTTATCAGTGACTTCTAAACAGTAAAAGCAATAACACCCCTTCCCCAACCCCACCCTATCCTCGGCCCTGGAATCTATCCAACCTGGATTCACGATACACCTCCTTCTTTATTATTTGACGCAGAAATCAGAATCTTGTGTATGTGTGTGTGTGGGGGGGGGGGGGGGGGGGGGGGGAGGGGGGGAGTCCGAATTCAAAGGACGTGCCAAGGTAAAAAATTAAAACAAGGTCTTTTAGGCCATATTTGGATGGGGGCAGTTCAAACCCAAGAAATCCGGACTCCTGTGCCAAACCGAAAGTAACACACGGTGTTGTTTTCGCCTGTACCCGTGTCACTGTCACACAAACAATCAAAGCCTAAATGGAGGTCTGTAGCAACATACTGCGGGCAGTTGTCGGCAAGACATGACAAATTTGGAAAACTGGTATGGCACGTATTCAGGGCTTGATTTAATCTAAAAATTTTGAATAGCAATTTACTATTCACCCTGGAAAATTGATTAGCAGTTGATCCAAAAGCACTTGAAACTAATAAATCTTGAATAGCAAAATTCAGAAATTGGAGAGCAAAGTGCTATGCTAATCCAGTTAAATCGAGCCCTGCACGTATTAATAAAATAATTTACGTCACGACTACAATACATGTATATTTTATTTATTCACTAATTCACTTTTATTTTGAACTATCATCACGACGAACTGATATTCCAACTTTGTCAAAACACGCCTTCTGCAAAAGCAAGTAGTGAAAATTCAAATTTACCTGTTCTCAAATGGACGGTCCCAGTTACGTCACTTGTGCATTGTTGCAAAATGGACGCTCTTCCGAAAATACACACAAATTCCCATAGAGAATTAAAAAATTCGTTTATATAATTTTCGAGCGAGCTAAAATCACAGAAACGTTACGACGGCGAAGTTAAATATATTACACGTAATCGGGAGCTGAAAACTAAAAGATATTTTCTTGATTTTGTATTATTCCAGAGTTTATTTACCATTGGGGGGTTATGGAAAGGACAATAGTACTAATGGGTCAAGTTCGACTGGCCCTTTGCTTCGAGAATTTGTCCCAAGAAACAATAACTTCGCAAGTCAGCGGACGGATGTATTAATTGGGTATTAATTGGGTGTAATTGGGTGTTAATTGAGTGTAATTGGGTGTAATTGGGTGAAACGACGGACCCGGCCGAAACGTCCCAGTACCATTAGAATGACCCAAATATATTACACGACATTCGGCAACAAAATTTACAAAACATATCACAGGAAATACCTTTATGAATATCACGTTTCGTTTCCCTCAAGTAATCATTTGGGTTTCGAGATAAAACTTTAACCTTCATTCTGAAGGAAAAGGTAGTTTTCCTCAAAGCATGTCCGTTTTTCAAACGAAACAAACAGAAACACGTGAAAATACTTTATTTTTCGACTTCAGGAAATGGACATGAAAAATGGACACACCACTCTTTGAAAAATCGGAATACTTCTACTTCCACAAGTTAGTAGCCTCAATCAGCAAAATGATTATTCTGCTGCTTGGATTGAGATGCGCATGGCATTTTTTGTTGGTTTTTTTTGGAATTTTTTTTTTTTTTTTTTTAGGGGGGGGGGGGGGTAATTTTGAATTTTTAACTTTGACCTTGCAGTCGGGCTTTAACACAGTCAAGACCCCCATGAGAGATCCCTTGAAGATCGGATAAAGCCAGCAATAACTGTTAAATAGATTTGGTGGGAAGACGATAAATCATGCCACGGCCATTATATAGTAGTGAGCTTGGGGTGTATTTTAGAAGCATTATTAAATCGTTAAGACACTAACACAAAAAGAAACATTGTCTCATTCAACCCCTTTGTAGAAATTCCTGTACTGTTACAATTATTGTCTCACATACATAGGCATACTTCTGAAAAAAAAAAACAGAACAAAAAACAATTTAATAGGAAGGTTTTTGAAAAGCACATCTGAAAATCCAGATTCAACTGAATATGGTGTAATACTGAGACAAAATGCAATACAATCTCCAAAATAAAATCTGGGTCGTTCACATTCGATACCCACTTCAAACATATGTATGCCGCTTATCTGTAAACAGTACACCAACTCATTCAGAATATTCCTGGCAAAGGGACATAGAAAATAACCATCTACATCTGTTTCAACAAACTACTGGACACAACAACATATTTCGAGAATTTAAAAATAAAATTTTTTCTTCGTTAAGGTTTAGAGCATTGTCAGAATTCAACTTGAAAAGCACACCCTTAGCGTGAAGCTCTAGTCGGGGGTGGGGGATGGGGGTGGGTCCTCCAAGAACATATGGTGATTTTTAGCTTTCGACATTTTAGACTACCCACCCCTTTCCCCATTTTTCCCATTTTCGACAGCTTTTCTAACCCCACCTTTCATGGATATTCACAGTCCTACTCGGTATTCATTGCAGTTTAAAAATGTTGACGGGGTGGTCTCTATATCTATACCATTTTCTCCAGTATTATTTGTTCACGGTCTTTACAGGAGGTTGAGAGTGTTGTATTGAAAAACGTCTACAAAATATGGTGAGTTTTCTGGTAGATTGTGGTCTATATACTCATATCCTCACACTATGGGCGATTTTGCTCACGGGGCAAGGTTGATCAAATGATGACCGTTGATCAGATGTTGAAAAACGTTTTTATTTTCACAAATCGTAACCTCCAGAAGTGAACATAGAGTCGTCTGCTTGTATCCATGTTAAACACGCATGTCCTATGAGATACCAAAATAGATCAATATATTAATCAGGTTGCCCATGCAGTGTATAACTGAATATTTTTGACAGTATGCTATTTAAAAAAATTAAAGCATGTGATTATAAAAAAACGTATTAATACTTCTATTCTCTGGTACTCTGGGGTTGAATGACTTCTATTTTATTTAGTTTATTTGACTGAGTACACATTTTCAGTCTTTAAAGTTTTCTTTAATTTGCACATGCAGTATATAGAGTGAGTGCTCTCACAATTTTATTATTTCATTTCAAACACTGATGGTGAAAACGAGTAGAGTGAAAGGAAACAGTTTGAAGAAAAAAATCTATTATCAGTTTACTACCAATGACTTTCAATAATTTTGAATTTCCCCCAAATCCTCGTTTAATTCGAAACTCACAAGTACATTTCATAGTAGTAGTAATGGATTTAGCGGCAGTAGTGACGGCATAAGCCAAGGCTGTAGATGTAAACGGTAATAGTGCTGGTAGCAGAAGTCAATAGTAGTGATGATGAATTATTTTAGTACTGGGTTAAGAAGGTGGTTCGACGATAATGATATTTCTGATAGTGGTCCCCACTAGTCCCCAAACAGTGATGTCCACAAGTCCTCAATGGTTCCAAGAAGTCCCCAAACACTGATCCTCATTAGTCCCCACTAGTCCCCAAATATGGTCTCTCGTGGTTCCCAAATACCCGTATATGCGCATGTGTTGTGTGCGCATTGTGCACTTGCACACATGCACATATTGGCACACCTTCCATGTGCTGCATGTGATATTCGTTCCTTTAGCACATACTGGCAGCTTCAGCATGTGGACAGTTCAACATACATTGGCAGAGATTACTCTTGCGATAGAAGACAACAGCAATAACCTAATAGTAGAAGCCAATAACAGACTGGTAGTGTTGTCAGTGGTGGAAACTTGGAGCATTGGCTTGGTAGTATTTAAATAAACACTACTGGTAGAAGCTAGCGGTAGTGGGATGGAATATGGTCGGTGCGTCTATAACCGATAGTAGCGTAAGTTTTCCTGAAATAGTTGTCTATTGACAAAGGTGAATGCAGTAGTGGTCCACAAACCTTGGACCCCAAGCCCTGGTCCGCACTAGTCCCCAATAATCCACAAAGCCTGGCCCCCAGTAGTCCCAAAATATGGCCTCTCTGCTGGTCCCTAAATACCCGTATGTGCACCTGTGCTGCGCCTGTTGTGTACTTACACACAGGCACATATTGGCACATTTTGCATGTGCTATTTGCACATTGTGTACAAGCACATCTCATAGTAGAAGAGTTGGATTTAGCAGCAATGGGGCGTCGGTGGCATACGCCGTGGGTGTAAACGGTAACAGTGTTGGTAGCAGAAGTTTTTGTACTGGGTTAAGATGGTGGTTAGACGATAATGATATTTGTCACACTGGTCCCCAAACATTGGTCCCCACTAGTCCCAAACATTGGTCCCTAAAAATTTCCCAAACAGTAGTCCCCACTAGTTCCCAAATACCCGAAAGTGGGCATGTGCTGCATTGTGCACTTGCACACAGGCACATATTGGCACATTTTGCATGTGTTGCATGTGCTTTTCGCACATTGTGTACAAGCACATACGGACACAAAAATCACAATCGATGGAGCGAAGAAGACGATGGACGGGAGCCAAGGTTAATAGATTGGTTTGATTGGTTGTTTAATCCCGGAGAAGTGATCTGATTCGTTGTTTAATCCAAATTAGTAACAGAACTAGTAACAAAACAAACGTACTCTTTCTTTTATATATCAATGATATAAGTAACTCAACATCAGTCAACTTATTATCGTTTGCGCATGATACTACTGTATACTGCTCAGGCTCAGACGGGAACGCTTTAACCCTTTACCCAACGTAACGTCCAAAACCGGCCAGCGCTATTCTCAAAAATCGCCAATTAATTTTCATTATTTTTTCATTTTTTGTCTCAAAAACATAGGTTATGACCCCTCGTTGGAACGAGCTCGTTCCAACGAGGGGTCATAACCTATGTTTTTGAGACAAAAAATGAAAAAAATTAGTTATTCAAGAATTTTTTTTGCAAGTGTCGTCTGCTTTTCATGTTAGGTAGAGGGATAACACAGTATTTCAACGATGAAGTTTAAAAATATTAGGAATGGTGCTCGGCGAACCAACTACTGTTGAATGCTAAAAAAACATCCTATATTATATTTAATCCAAATAAAAGTAGGAATAATAATTTCTGTCAAGAGGTAAAAATAAATAACCAAAACAAGTAAAATCGTAGGAACTGAGACAGAAAAATCTTCAAAGTTTCTGGGAATAAACATTGATGAACACTTTACCTTTCTAAGCTCACATATCTCGACTATGCTCAAAAATAGCTCACGCAAATTATAGTCTCAATAAAGTAAAAAATATTCTCCCGCACCGATTCCTGAAAACATTGTACTACGCCCTAGGTCACAGTCATTTGGATTACGGGATTTTAGCCTGGGGCAATTCACGAGCTATTAATAAACTAGCTATCGTGCAAAAGCGTTCATTACGAATAATAAATAACAAAATATACATTTCCCATTCAGACCCCTTATTTAAGAAAAATGAAATAGTCAAAGTAGATAATTTGTTTAAATTACATGCACCACTATTCGCGCTTGACTGACAGAATGGCCGATAACAGGCTTCTTTTAACGATATATTTAAGGTTACTGAAAATCCATTTGGTAGGACAACCCAGCAGTAGGGACACCTATACATAAAAAAACACGCACACGATCCTTAGATAAACTTCCTCTAGACGCCATCCCGAAACTATGGAACGCTTTAGCCGACACAGTTCGAAATATTAGTAATAGGGCTACGTTTAAAAAAAAATAACTTCTACATTAATTTCGTCATATTCGATTTATGTTCAATGCGATAATCCCTACTGCCCAGATTGCATTTACTAAATTTTTAAAATGACCAAGGATAGTAGACCACAAGGAATTTAAACAGACCCGCATTAGAAACTTACTATGCCAGCTAATGAAATTCGCCAATCACAGCCCCCGAACAGTGGGATGGTACTGAGCCGTATTGGGTCACCTGCAGCCCGAGGTGACCTAATACGAAACTCGTATTAGGTCAGTACCGCCATTTTGTTTCGACGTGGAAATTCCTCACCTCGCGGTGCTTTTATATCCATATTGAAGAAATTGCAGTGCAATCAAACGTCCCTCCGTGTCTATATGTCTCATTTTCTCTCATTTTATAATAAATTTATTGTGAAATTTATTTTCTAAATGTAAATTTAATTATTTGAAGTGAGAAATACTACTGTATTCGATCTACCGATAACGGATAAGTCGGCCTGGCCCTAACTTGACATAGGGTCTAAGCTTATTGAGGCTAACACACAACAGTTTGGGTACGGTGTTCGCCTCGATATTTTAAAAGCTTTAGAAAAAATATATAACCCATAAATGCGTTGTTAGAAAGTTGAAAAATATATATAGTGTGAATAAATAAACTGAGAAAAAAATTGTCTTATCCCGGGAATAGATTAATTTCATTTTTTCTCGTTGAGCTCATTCTGTAGTCTGTGTTGTGGTAAATGGATAACGTCGCTTCGAAAATGGATTTAATTTCATTGAATAATTATAAGATTGCACAATGATGAAATTGTAGGAAAATGAATGAAAGTCAATGGGAAAAGATGCGAGATACATTTATTTTGTTCGAATTCTATAAAATCGGACGTTTCGGACATTTTCTGCACACACAAGACAAAGTGACAGTACGAAGAAAAGCGTCTATCGCTGTTGTCTGTGTTGTCAAGGAAATTATACACAAACAGGGAGACAACTGTGAAAATTTGTTACAACTTACATAGCGTTTTGCACCAGTTTTGAAAATGTGCCGGCGTTCAAATTTGATTGTTATTTTGTTTTCGCTGGCATAATAAATACGTTACAGGACGTTCAGGTGGCGGATACGGTGTCTTATGCCAGCTAATGAAATTCGCCAATCACAGCCCCCGAATAGTGGGACGGTACTGAGCCGTATTGGGGCATCTGCAGCGCGAGGTGGCCTAATACGAAACTCGTATTTGGTCAGTACCGCTATTTTGTTTCGACGTGGAAATTCCTCACCTCGCGGTGCTTTTATATCCATATTGAAGAAATTGCAGTACAATCAAACGTCCCTCCGTGTCTATATGTCTCATTTTCTCTCGTTTTATAATAAATTTACTGTGAAATTTATTTTCTAAATGTAACTTTAATTATTTGAAGTGAGAAATACTACTGTATTCGATCTTCCGATAACGGATAATTCAGCCTGGCCCTAACTTGACATAGGGTCTAAGCTTATTGAGGCTAACACACAACAGTTTGGGTACGGTGTTCGCCTCGATATTTTAAAAGCTTTAGAAAAAATATATAACCCATAAATGCTTTGTTAGAAATTGAAAAATATATATAGTGTGAATAAATAAACTGAGAAAAAAATTGTCTTATCCCGGGAATAGATTAATTTCATTTTTTCTCGTTGAGCTCATTCTGTAGTCTCTGTTGTGGTAAATGGATAACGTCGCTTCGAAAATGGATTTAATTTCATTGAATAATTATAAGATTGCACAATGATGAAATTGTAGGAAAATGAATGAAAGTCAATGGGAAAAAATGTGAGATACATTTATTTTCATCGAATTCTATAAAATCGGACGTTTCGGACATTTTCTGCACACTCAAGACAAAGTGACAGTACGAAGAAAAGCGTCTATCGCTGTTGTCTGTGTTGTCAAGGAAATTATACACAAACAGGGAGACAACTGTGCATGTTTGTTACAACTTACATAGCGTTTTGCACCAGTTTTGAAAATGTGCCGGCGTTCAAATTTGATTGTTATTTTGTTTTCGCTGGCATAATAAATACGTTATAGGACGTTCAGGTGGCGGATACGGTGTCATATGAGGCTCGGCAAAAAAAATATTGGACTCGGCGTACCGCCTCGTCCAATATTGTTTTCACCTCGCCTCGTATGATACCGTATCCGCCACCTGAACGTCCTGTAACTTATATTATTATGCCAGCTAATGAAATTCGCCAATCACAGCCCTCGAATAGTGGGACGGTACTGAGCCGTATTGGGTCACCTGCAGCCCGAGGTGACCTAATACGAAACTCGTATTAGGTCAGTACCGCCATTTTGTTTCGACGTGGAAATTCCTCACCTCGCGGTGCTTTTATATCCATATTGAAGAAATTGCAGTACAATCAAACGTCCCTCCGTGTCTATATGTCTCATTTTCTCTCGTTTTATAATAAATTTATTGTGAAATTTATTTTCTAAATGTAAATTTAATTATTTGAAGTGAGAAATACTACTGTATTCGATCTACCGATAACGGATAAGTCAGCCTGGCCCTAACTTGACATAGGGTCTAAGCTTATTGAGGCTAACACACAACAGTTTGGGTACGGTGTTCGCCTCGATATTTTAAAAGCTTTAGAAAAAATATATAACCCATAAATGCGTTGTTAGAAAGTTGAAAATATATATAGTGTGAATAAATAAACTGAGAAAAAAATTGTCTTATCCCGGGAATAGATTGATTTCATTTTTCTCGTTGAGCTCATTCTGTAGTCTGTGTTGTGGTAAATGGATAACGTCGCTTCGAAAATGGATTTAATTTCATTGAATAATTATAAGATTGCACAATGACGAAATTGTAGGAAAATGAATGAAAGTCAATGGGAAAAAATGCGAGATACATTTATTTTGTTCGAATTCTATAAAATCGGACGTTTCGGACATTTTTTGCACACTCAGGACAAAGTGACAGTACGAAGAAAAGCGTCTATCGCTGTTGTCTGTGTTGTCAAGGAAGGAAATTATACACAAACAGGGAGACAACTCTGCACGTTTGTTACAACTTACATAGCGTTTTGCACCAGTTTTGAAAATTTGCCGGCGTTCAAATTTGATTGTTATTTTGTTTTCGCTGGCATAATAAATACGTTACAGGACGTTCGTGTGGCGGATACGGTATCATATGAGGCTCGGCAAAAACAATATTGGACTCGGCGTACCGCATCGTCCAATATTGTTTTCACCTCGCCTCATATGATACCGTATCCGCCACCTGAACATCCTGTAACTTATAATATGAGGCTCGGCAAAAACAATATTGGACTCGGAGTACCGCCTCGTCCAATATTGTTTTCACCTCGCCTCATGTGACACCGTATCCGCCACCTGAGCGTCCTGTAACTTATAATATTGGTCGTGCGATATGTCTTAATCTGGCATCCTCATCCAGTGAAACCTGCTGCATTTTTCCCTAGTGACTCCACTAACCCCTCGCAGAGCAACACGCAATTAAGAAGCAGCAAACAATACTCTTGAGCAAAAGATTTTCAGTCCGGAAGATGTATTTGGGCAAGTGCTGGATCAAGTCGGCTGGCCAATCATGGGGAGTCGCATGCGATGAATTAGCCCTCACCTAACTGGAGTGAGCTGGTTCACGGTATTTGACACCCGATAGTGCGCCTGCGACTTAGACCCCTCGCCCAATTTTAAAGATTATGTCTTTCTCAAGTTGGAGCGATACTAACCACACGCTGGGACTGGTTGTGGTTCTCGAACATTACCCAGAGTAATGTAGGCAGTTCAGCCAGCAGGTTGCTTTCTATCAACACTGAAACACCGCCCTCCCGCTGGCTTTTTATACTGGATTATGTGTTTGGCCCAAGAAACGAAAAAACGACATCCCTATCATTGATCAGATGAATCGCTCCAAGTTTATTCATTTGGTCACAGTCTGTTCGCGATTTCTCTTTCTTCCATGGGGTGGCAGGTAGACAGCCAATCTGGCTATGCCACTTCCCACGGTATGCTATTTATTACACTTGTATAATACGTTTATTTTTGTTAACCACTTTACACATATGTATTCCGTGAATAAAGAATCTGGATCTGACGGAATAATTTGGAGAGCATGTGGACCAGTCATATTCCAGAAGAATGGAACAGTACTCCAGGGAAGAAGGACGAAGTCTGAGAAACAAAGTTTTGACCCAGAATAACAAAATTTGGGCCTTCATAAAACATACTCCCATTAACATTACTGCTATAGGAGCGAAAGACAGGTGGGGAAGTGTGGTGTACATAGAAAAAATCCGCGCAAAATAAAGTTTATTTCCGTAGTTTGGGGCATTTGTCGGGGCAATTTGGGTAATTCTACTAATTAAACGAGGATCTGGGGAAATCCGAGCCAAAACAGTTACTTTTATACAAAGAGCCGCGGTTATTATTGGAAAAAAGGAGAATTCTTGGGGAAATCCGCATCCATTTCGATGATTTTGGTGATTTGGGGTATTTCTCTGGTCTATTTGGGTAATGAGATAGACTCCTATTCAATCGAACGCACCTTTATGTTCCCCTTAGTCCTATTGTAGGCCATTGGGGTCACACAGCAACCACGTGCTACTATAAAAACAAAGATGCCGGTCTCCCTCGTACAAAATGGACGACGGGTACACGTATCACCCTAAAAAACACGAGCTGTGCATGCGCACTCACATCACCCATCACCACGTCAATGACGTCACAACATGGCCGTGCCCATGGGTTACAAGGATAACCACGTGATACCATAATGCAATGCGGAATGTCGTCGTAGATCATGTCCTACTACTAGCGTCGAATTCCTCATAGACTTTCCCTGTGGATTGGGAGCTTTGGTATTAACATGGCACGCAGGAAATGCACCGCAAAAGTATAAAAAGCTGGGTTGGGAAAGAGTGTGTCTTCCAAATAATGATAGTCCTGTGCCCCCACCCGCCATGGCCATTCTGTAAAGCACCGGTTTGAATGGTGTCATCATGAGCCATTATGGGCATCTCCTTCTTAACCATTTAAACCCGAGAGACCGCTTTTTTCTGCCCAGGAACATGATTCGTCATACTTTCAGCAAGTAGGATGGCTGCTAAGTAGACTGGGGGTGGGGACCAATCAATACTTTCAACGTGCATCCCCATATAATGAACATGGACTCTTCCAACTGCGGCCACTGAACTGACATGGAAGATACCACCAGGGTTCAACGGATTAATTTTGAACGTAAATTGGAAATTTGTTGTGTCGCCGAGCTACAGAGCCCACTGAAATAAATTGTAAATAAGAAGAAAATTTGTTACATTTTTCCTCATCTAAGCCTATACATTATTTGAGAGCTTCCCAAGAAATGAAGCCAAGGATTGAAATTATTAACAGAGGAAAACGGGATGAAAATTTACTTGTGATATTCTTAGAGCATATTTCTACTGGTATAATTTTACTACGGGGTCGAGTCAAAATATTAGCTGCTGGTCCGCCCCTGATAAAAAATTGCTTCCAGCCATCCTGGTTCAACAGGGATGTAAATTCGGGGGGGGGGGGGGGGGGGGTCGTCGGGCAGAAGTGGTTGGACAAGAAATACCAAGTTGGGCAGACATCCTTGTTTGGCCGACGAAAATATAGGACCAACACCTTTTTGCGCATCATGTTGGATAAAATCTCCCAACACCTTTTTGCGTATTGTGTTGGATAAAATCTCTTGCTTGCCCAGCAAAAATATACACAGATTAGATGAGCATTAGAGAACCAACTCAATAAATCGGTAGAATTCGACATCCAGGGAGAGAGTAACTAATTGCAAATGATTTTTATGATCATGACCTGTTGAAAGCCTCTACCCAATTGGTGTGTAATTGACAGCACTGTCGCAAAAGTCTAATAAATTCCCTGCCATGTAAGTATTTTATCAATTGAAAATATATTTGTAGCGTATAAGTCTTTGATAAAGGCAATTAGGTATGTTCCAAATAGTTGGGCGATATGACCGAGCGTCGGCACCGACATGCTCCCCCCCACCCCCCCCCCCCCCCCACCAAAAAAAAAAAAAAACAACCCAAAACAGTTCAGTTAATTAAACAGTGAACTAGAAACTGTAATACAACTTTCAACCGAGAAATTCATTTGAACAATGTCAAACAATGCCGGCCGGTGTTTCGGTTACAAGTCTCAAGTGCACAACAAATCTGATGAAATTCAGATATTATCTTTTCAATATGAGCAACAGAGTAACACATTTAACGGAATATCAAATTTCTCTTTCAACTCTCAGACTACTGTTACCTCACGCCTGCAAAACAAATAACGTTTAAATTACGGGGTCATCCTATTCTTTGCATTTTCCTAAAAACAGTTCATTCATTTGTCGAGATCACCATTTATCTAGAAATTCTTACCATCACCTGAAGTTCCAATTAGCCCCTTGCATCAGTTGACACAATAGCATGGTAAACAGAGATATCCTGAACTACACGATAGAGTTTTAGCAAAATTAAGTTGCGAGTTAGTTGTTTAAAATATCACCAGTGTATCACAAATCCATGTACCACAACTAAAAGGCTTCGTATTCAGTTGATTTGCTTCATATTATCTTTAACCCTCTGCACTCTGATGTTAAATTACCAACGTTTTCAGCACAAAGGGGGCGCGGTGGCTCAGCAGGTAGAGGTGCAGGCTGCCAGCCGAGAGGCCCTCGGTTCGAATCCCACCTGCGGCAATCGCGTTGTGTCCTTGGGCAAGACACTTCACCCCCATTGCCCACGTGGGGGCACGGTGACGCTGTGTACTAAGGCGTACTGCACGTCGATGGTGCACCTATCTTCAACCAATGCTAACCCTGCTTGTGTGGAGTTAGTCTGTTGGGGAGCTGACAGTTGCACGCCGATGCTCGGTGGTTCTCTCCGGGTACTCCGGCTTCCTCCACCCGTAAAACTGTCGAGGTCATGATTAGCCATTGTGCAGAAATATGTGACCTTAAACACCAATAAATGAATAATAAATAATTTCAGCACCAAACTTTTCCCCATAATGCAACTTGGAATTTAATAAATTATATCTTGTTTGACAGAGCTCATTGAGCTCTGTCAAACAAGATATATTTTGTTAATTTTTTCATTCTATATGGACCCTATGGAGTCCGTGATGGAAATTATGAAATACTACCAGAGTGCTTGGAGTTAAAGTGAAATTTCTTTGACTGCTTGGATTTGCTTTATCATTATGTATGGGAGACTGCCTTCAGCCACTCTCCCATACACTATAACAAGGCAAAGACATGTCAGCCAATTTTGGTGACCAAAAATAATTTACGTAACTTTTATAGGATATGGGGATGGGAGGACAACGGTTCTTATGCACACATATGTCTCGGCGAGGTTTTCAGACAAGGAGTTAACAGTTTGACAGTTTATTTCAGAATTTGTTCCCATGTAATATGGGGAAAAGTGATAAATATCATACAAAACAAGTAAAAAGTTATAAGCATGCTGGAGGTGGTGTATCCACACAAGATAATATCACCATCAACTTTAGTTGATCCCTGCCTCGCCCCTTGTCACTGTAATAAGCCACGACAATCGGCAAGGTTAAGACATAAGCTTGGACGACTTCCACGGTATTTACAACGGAACTGCCGGGGGTAATTTCTAGGCCAGGTCCGACTCACATATTACCAAATTTGCAATCACCCATGACTGTTTCATCCATATACTATAGTCTTCAATCGTGCCTATTATTGGGTAATACATGCACCGCGGAGCCGGGAGGTGTGAGAGGACTGTAGCTTGCGCACATTTTTCAGAAGGTATCATTTTTGAACAAGTAATACAATCAAATTGGTATTAAATTTCAAAGCTATGCCAGCCCGTGGCAGTAACAAGTGGAAGCAAATCAAAATATGAAATACTTCCAACCATATATAAACTGTCGTGTTCCCTCCTCCTATAGTTACTCGCGTATTCGCTTTGAGCCTCGTCTCACACTGAGTAAAATAGTCCACGTGAATTAACCCCTGCACTCTGTTGTCAAAATACCAATATTTCAAGTAGCCATTATTCCCATAATACAACTAGAAATTTAATCAATTCAGTCTTGTTTGACAGAGTTCAATGAACTGATTAAATTTCTAGTTGCATCATGGGAAAAATTAGTAGCCTGAAATTTTGAGACTGAGACATCAGTGTGCAGGGGGTTAACGTGTGAGTACAAGGTTTATGTTTAAAACAGCTGTGTACTATCATTGCAACTGATGTAGCAACGGTACTACACAGTTGTTTAAAACATTTCAATTTCACGTCAAGTTAATTCAGGTGAACGATTTTTAGAATACAAACCACGCTGAAGCATTAGCCCTCCTGGTCCTCCCCCAGAACAGACGTATACAAAAACCTCGAACGTTAGATTTAGCCCTTCCATTGTCAAAATCGTTCCGCGGTACCTGCAATAATACTCTGCCCAACTACACCCGACGAGATAAAGAATTTTAAGGGTTATGGCACAACCTACTCCTCCAGGGATATACTTATTACGCCCTCGCATCATGGTTTGGTTTTTGTGAAATTTCTACAGCATATCATTACCAAATCTTTCACGGAACTAACCCGAGGAAAACTTTGTGTTTGCGATTTTCTCGCCGTTCATTCCGCGATTCATGTTCCAGTGTCTCTTAAAATATTCTAGCTAATTACTTTCCGTTGTTCAATATTTTGACTCGACCGAGTTTGATATGCTGTTTGAATGGTGCTTTGAATGTCTCATGTATCAAAGAGGGAGAGATGTTGTTAATGGCTTCAGGAGTTCTATTAGAAACATTGCAGATGATTTTTAGTTTGATTATGACATTGTAGTTTCACATTATGGCTGTCCAAATTTGTGAAGTTTTAACAAGTATTTGCATTTCACTCACATTTATTGAAGACACTAATTCTGTTTGTTTCCCATCCATTACGTTGTTACCAGCATTTTGTTCCTGTACTTCATAACGTTGTCCTGCAAGTGAGTAAGGTGGCGTGTGTGTTAGCACGACAGTGGAGAGACCAACGAGTATGATAAAAGCCGGAGAAGGAGTAATGTTGACACGAACGGCCGGACAGACCTGGACATTTTATTACAAATTTAATTTACGTTCGAGATAACCTGATTCAGCTTCTTGGTCAAATCCCCTTTCCTACATTTTGAAATAAACAGTATGATTTCAACATACTTATTTATTTTGAATAAGCTATACTGACATTTTTCGGACACCTGGAAAGCGATTGGGATGGAGAGGTTCACAATGTCAGTCATCCACCAACTGCATATTATCTGGTCTCCCAATAGTGTCCCTTATTATTGCAGGCGCGAATCAAGAGGGTACACTTCACCGAGAGAGAGAGAGAGAGAGAGAGAGAGAGAGAGAGAGAGAGAGAGAGAGAGAGAGAGTTACAAACCACTGAAAAGCCTTCGAATTATACACCGATCTGACAAATGCAGATTTGAGGAAGTCTTCATCATTACCCATCAGTTACATACAATTTGAAAAAAAACATATTGTTTACAACATTCCAATGAAATTGGCTGAATCGGCCGAATCGAAGGCTACTTCTCGAGCAAGGTATTTTAATGAAAAGAAAACAGTTTGATACTGAGTACTAGTCCTAGTATTAATTATTAAAACATCAGTCAAGTTTTTCGAATTTATGGACGTACATCCATTACTTATTCCCAGTTCCTTATTCGACATTCGTTATCAACCGATAAAATCGGTTGATAACGAATGTCGAATAAGGAACTGGGAATGGGTAACTGTTGTGACGTCCGTTTCAAATTTAGTCTCAAGTAATTTAATCGTCACTGTGAATATCTACTTTTAATAGGCTATATTTTCAATTTGTCTCCCCTGATTACTGTTGGAAATTATCACGAATTGAGCTGAATCACGCCAATAGGTGATTTCAGCATCTAATCCCTATATTGGATACTAATCTAACACACAACTATAAAATTTCAGCGGAGATTAAAAGAAAATTTCTAAAGTGAAATGGAAATATTGAAGATAAACACTTATTTTGTTTTTCCTTGTGATTTACAAAGTTCAACATTTGCTTCAAATGAAAACGAAACTTAAATGAAAATGGAAGTACAAAAACACTCCAGGGGCCCTTTAAATTAGAAAGCTTTTGTCACGGACTTCGTGAATTAATTTTGGATATTGAAAAAAAATTAATTACTTTTGAAAATCTTAACTTTAATTATTTTCTCCATATAGCACCATATTACAGTTTGGGCTGTGCACATCTTTGATTTTCGCGTATGCGTATCAAAGAGAATAAAAATATAGTTCCTCATGCGTCCATCATTCGCCGATGGAGTCTTGAGGTTCGGCAATTCGGTTTCATACAAAAACTAGTTGTCTGGTGCTTTTAACACATTTCATTAGTAACCATACACACTTTTGTCGAAGATTTCTGAGTGGTACAAGAAGGCCCGGCACATCAACATGCTTTGGAATTTCTACCCAGCTCGCATCAATCTATTTCTGTGCAGCTGTTCAATATATTAAATCACGTTCCCAAAAGAAACACGGTCACTGTTTCGAAATTCAATTCTAAAAAAAATCGTGTACATCTAGAATTGACAAGAAAAGGGGCGTACCAATAATAAAAAAACATTTAGACATTGTTTTCGCTTAAGGTAAAGTGGTTTGATGTTGAAGCTTACAGAGACATCTATAGTGTTTCCCATCTCACCGTCTCATCCTCAGTTTCATTTAGTGGCGTAGCCAGCCCAAAGCAAGCGGGGTGGACAAACTCGCACAGCCTGGCTTAGAACCGTTTTAATAGGGACGGAGGGGGGTGAGCCCCCTTTGAATTTGTAACGGGGGGGGGGGGGGGGGGGGGGGGCGGTGTGTGCGGTAAAAGCTTTCCAGGCTTTCACATTTCATAATTTTGCGTCCCTAAAATTTGAGCTGGATAACAATAATCATGGTTTCCACCAGAGGTAAATAAATCGTCCCCTGAGCCCCAATGTGTTCTATGTGCCACGTAGGCACATAGAACACATTGGAACTCAGGGGACGACATGTGTCTGATATGGGGCGGCCAAGGGTCGTTGGTACCACGGACCGACCATGGTTTGGCCCGTGGTTGAAAAATTTTGAATACCAGGGTTCAAAAACCCCCATCTCCTTGCATCTGAGCGGATATTTTAAGGTTTTTCATGTATTGATGACTGTCTTCTTTTTCACCGCATCAGATATTAGGACAAGCAATCAACAAATCTACAACCTTATCCCCATGGACCTAACCCCCCCTATGATTTTTATGCCAGTTTTGGACATAGTTCAAGGGCCAACTTTGAGGGGAAGTGAGGGGGACGCGTCCCCCCAATCCCCCGTGGCCACGCCACTGGTTTCATTCATTGGCGGTCCTGACCACCATGAGCATGGTTTCCAGTACACCAACTATTACAAACACTTTTATGAATTGAAACTTGTTGAGTCCACAGACAGTACGTTGGGCTTAAGATACAAGTGCCAGTTTTCAAAATACTCTTTTTCACACAAAGATGTATTTCCACTGTTATTACAAGAACTCGCCTTGTTGGTGGTGAAACACAAAATCATTGCTTATATTTTTACGCAACTATACGAAGCGTCCAACTTCTAATTTATGGTTGTATGTTTCATTTTAGGTATCGGACGAAATTGCTCCCGCGTTGTGTCCTTGGGCAAGGCACTTAACCCCGATTGCCTACACGGGGGCACGATGACGCTGTGTACTAAGGCGTACTGCACGTCGATGGTGCGCATGTCTTCAACCAATCTAACCCTGCCTGTGCCTGGGTGCAGAGTTCAGATGTTGGAGAGCTGGCAGCTGCTCGTCGTTGTTCGGTGGTTCCCTCCGGGTACTCCGGCTTCCTCCACCCGTAAAACTGTCACCGACATGATATGACCCTGGCTGTTAATGTGTCGTTAAACCCTAATAAAAAAAAATCGAACTATATATACACTTTAAAATCAGTTGGGTTAAAAGTCAACCAAAGTCAACTGGGTTGAGTGAATATGAACCCGTTTGGGTTCATATTCACTCAATCCAGTTGATTTGGGTTAATTTTCAACCCAGCTGATTTTATGGTGTATAGGCTGATGAATTATAGTTGTACAATATAACGGAAAGAGAGACATCGTCCAAATTTCAACTGAAAGATTAATGGTTCATTTTCACTTTATCGCATCGGTTGCAGCACTCGTTGGGCATATGAACAGTTCCAAGTTTATTTGATGTTTGTTTGTTTGTTGTGAGGCAATATCACTTTCAACAGCCAGGATCATATGTCATTTCGGATAGTTTTGCAGGAGAAAGAAGCTCAAGAACCCGAAGAGAATCACCGAACAAATGTCGGCATATTCAACTCACTAACCCGGCGCGAGTAGGCTTAGTATTGGTTGAAGCAACTATAGTGTCAACATGCTGTACGCCTCAGCCCACAGCGCTACATTGCTTCCATTTGCCGGATAAAGGGTATTAAGTATCTTCGCCAAGAACACAATGCAGATGACGTGCATCAGCATCGAACCATCGACCTTTCAGCATGAAATCCAATGTGATATAATCAATGAGCTAGCGCTCACCAGAGTTACTTATACGTCTACTCCATTCATACGCAGTAATAGCACAAATGTGAGGAGTACTAAATTGCAAGGAGGCATTCAGACTTTCCTCTTCCCACAAACAAACAATCATTACCAGTCACGGCAACAATTCCCACCAAACTATAATGTTTTTATTGTGATAATAAATACGTGACATAACTTAATGTATATTATAATACCAATTTAGCAGCCTTAAATTTAGTATACCTGTCAGGTTGATACACCCGTGCATATATATAGACTATTTTTGACCTTAGGCATCTGTTAGGTCTTTGCAAACGGAACGTTAGAGGAGCCCTCAAGCGAGTCGATATTCTCATGCATCTCTCGCACACTCAGAATACATGCGGTCCCAAATCAATGGATAATCGTTGGGTAGTTTCGGGTACGCTAAATTTCAAAATAACTTTGCATCTCCATTTTGGGGGAAAATCCCACCGGCTTGATGTCATTCTGTTATCAGAAAGATTGAAGAAATCTTCATACAAGAAAGGAGGAAGCGATAATTTGACTACCCCTCCTCCGGATAGAGATCAATATACCTTATTTGAAATAAATATAAGAAAACTAACAAACCAAACAGGACAAAGTTCCTCAGAACTATGCACAGTTTATTGAATGTCTGGTATAAAAAGTAATTACTGCGAGAAATAATTTTCTTTATAAAAACAATTTCATTTGTAATAACGATTTCCACTTACTCTATTGTTTTGAAAACTCTAAGAGTACAAAACCCAATTAATATTCAAGTATTCCTTAGCTGGCAGGTATATCACTTCGCAATGCTTTTCAGCGCTGCAGAGGTGTAATAATTTCAGTAATCTAATTTGAAAAGACAAATGATGTTTGGATGCAAAAAAGTAACATTACAATCATTACTACAAAATGATTATCGGATTACTGATTTTTCCAAGGAACTGAAAGTTGTGGAACATCTTCAAGCAGGTGATAAAATTAGCAAAGGTGTACTTAACCAATTACAATTTCTATACAGCAGACCACAATAGCTCCAGGCTATAAGCGTCTGCACAGGCTAGTGACGGATCCACAATTTTGAAAATGAAAGCCACATCTCATGAACATCTCTAAAAATATCAACTCAAACGCAACTACTCCGCGCGATTTTTAGTGTTATTTTGAGGTGTTAACCCCTCTGCCACATAAGAGCTACAGATGCTATAAGCAATATACGCTCCAAGAATGTTATAGTCTTTTTATCTGACCTTTTGTTGAAATGAAACGTTTTAAACAAATTTAAATGTATACATGTATTTTTTTATCTTTTTTTCCGTACCACTCTTTGTGCGGATCTTCAGGCATTTATATATTCTATACCATATTTTAGAATGTCTGTATGTACGTATGTCTGTCTGTCCGCTATAGAAATGAATATGGGGCCACCCCGAGTGTCCAAAAGGGGTCTACTAGGTGTACTTTTTATGGCGGAGGTCACCGTAAGGTTTTAAAAGTGTGTGGGGTGGGGGTGTAGGGGCACCAAAAGCTATGACCAACTTTTTTTTACCGATATATGTCTTCAAAGGGGTCTACTAGGGGTACGTTTTTATCAGGAATCTAATGGTGAGGTTTTAAAAAGTATCGGGGTGGGGTTGGGTGGGGTGTAGAGGGGCACCAAATGTTATGACCAAAATTTTTCTCACTGATTTTGATCTTCAAAGGGGTCTACTAGGGGTATTTTTTACCAGGAATCTAATGGTGAGGTTTAGAAAAGTGCCGGGGTGGGGTGGGGGTGTAGAGGGGCACCAACTTAGCCCGAGCAACGCCGGGTAACCCTGCTAGCATATTTATAAATTGGTTTATGTTTTTTTTTGTTATAAATTGCTGGGCATATCTCTTGCCTTGAACAGTGGCATGGATAGCTTTTTTTGTCAGTGAGCGATCGATGCCCCCAAATTAGCTATGCAAAGCATCGCAGGGGAACATAAGTTAAGTTATTTCTCTGAAAAAAGAAAACATTTTAAGCTTCTTTATATTTTTGTTGGGGTGCGCGTGGCATATTGCTTAGCGCGTCAGATTTATGAGAAAATATAGTAAGTTCTGATCTTGCATTGTGTTCTAGAACAAGATACTTAACCTCACCAGCTCTATTGTGAAAAAGCGATGGCACGATGTACTTTAACCAATGCGATAAGGGACCAATACTCTAAAACTTTTACAATTGTATTTTCTACAATTGTATTTTCTAGTTATGACTCTAAATGGGTTAAAAAGGAGCCATTGGCATTTCAAAGATATGGCAATTTGCCAGTTGGCAAATTGCCATATCTTTTAAAATGCTAATGATTCATTTTAGTCAGTTATATTAATAGGTAGAAAATACAATTTTAGAAAATACAATTGTAAAAGTTTTATAGTATTGTCTCCAGGACACGGGTGACACTTGTACCCAGCCAGTTCGTCGAAATGTCTGACAGTTGCTAATAACGGTCTTCGATGATTCTCTCCATATTCTCCTCCTTTCTTCAACTCCAAACTGTTCCCCCGAAAATTAAAATACCGTTAGCGGGCGGCGCAAGGGACCCAATTCCATAATACGTTCCCCACTGGCCTGCAGTCCACCCTATCGTTTTCCGAAGCTATATTAGTATCTTCTACAACCATTTTGATAACACTTCCTAACCATGTATGGCGCAAACTATGACAAAACACACCATGTGCCTATCGGCCTACCTCATTTCAGACACACATATTGCGCTGTTTCTTTTTCTCCCACTCTCTCTCTCCTCACTTTCTCTCTCTCTCTGTCTCCCTCCCGTTCGATCTATCCACAAACAATACATAGTTGTGTCGCGGAGTGACGCCGACACCTCACTTTCTATTGTAGATTTTTTTCTCTCTCTCTCTCTCTCACTGAATGCTGATCGGCAAATTCTGATAGTATTTTCTTGGAAAATGTCTTACAATAACCGAATTTATACGATTCGATCATACTCTCTCACAAAGTTAAATTGGCAGTCCAAGGGAAAATAATTTAGCACAGTCAAACCGTACATGCACGTTACACTTCACATTCGTACAGCCTATTAAACTGTATAGAAAATATTAGAAAGACTTGATAGGTTGCTGATTTGAAATGCTTTCAAATATCCAAAGTAATTTACAAATGGTAAGGAGGTCGAAGTATGTTTACTCTCAGAAATACTCGGTGGAAAGTTGGTGCATGCGGGTAGATAGCCTGAATGGACTTTACACTTTAAAATCAGATGGGTTAAAAATCACCCCCAAATCAACTGGGTTGAGTGAATATTTTCATCTTTTCTGAGCAGACGATTTCTTGTTGAGATCTGTTCAGTTTTTCTGATCCCATGCAGAACAGTGAACACTATGATTGTTTCCGTTATGTAGTAACCAGCGGCGAATGCTTTGTTCATATCTAACTGAAAAGGTGACCATTTAATGCCAAATCGTAAACGCCAATATCTCTCGAAATAGCTCACGAAATAAGCCAATCTGTTCAGCCAAGAATTATGAAACGTAGCTTATGAGAAACCATGTCATTTTTTCTGCAAAAGTTGTTCATAAAAAAAGCGAAATACAAATTTACAAAACAGCCGTTGGTTTTTTGCCCCCTGTCAATATTTGTATCCATGATCAACGTCAAACCTTGAAGCCGGTAAACATATTCTGGAGTAAAGATTGACCGATGATACACTCCTTCTGATGTCCTCCTTCTAAAAACATCGGGAAACCCAGAAAAACGGAACATACCAATAATGACAATGATTTATCGTGAAATAAGAAACACCCCGTACAAAGGTTATTAGACTATAGAGTTCAAATTTTCTTTTTAACGTTTTACCTAACACGAAAGGCAGACGACACTTGCAAAAAAATTCTGGAATAACTATTTTTTATTTTTTTCGTAAAAACGTAGCTTATGACCCTCATTGGAACGAGCCCAAGGAGCTCGTTCCAATGAGGGGTCATAAGCTATGTTTTTAACCCTTTACCTAACATGAAAAGCAGACGACACTTGCAAAAAAAATTCTTGAATAATTAATTTTTTTCATTTTTTGTCTCAAAAACATAGGTTATGACCCCTCGTTGGAACGAGCTCGTTCCAACGAGGGGTCATAACCTATGTTTTTGAGACAAAAAATGAAAATATTTTGAAAATTAATTGGCGATCTTTGAGAATAGCGCTGGCCGGTTTTGGCCGTTACGTTGGGTAAAGGGTTGAGACAAAAAATAATGAAAACTTAATGGTGATTTTTATGAATTGCGCTGGTCGTCTTTGGTTGTTACGTTGGGTAAAGGGTTAAAGTGATGTTTTTAATTATAATTGTGAACGAATGTTTTATTTTCTGTTGATCGACATGTTTTCCAAAGTACCCATATTTAACCCTTTACCTAACATGAAAAGCGGACGAACTTGTAAAAATAATGCTTTATAAACTATTTTTTTTTCATTTTTTGTCTCAAAAACATAGGTTATGACCCCTCATTGGAACGAGCTCGTTCCAATGAGGTGTCATAACCTATGTTTTTGAGACAAAAAAATGAAAAAATAATGAAAATTAATTGGAGATTTTTGAGAATGGCGCTGGCCGGTTTTGACCGTTACGTTGTGTAAAGGGTTAAAGGGATATTTATTTTTCTAAGTCTTTTTCCATCCTATCATGGTCTTTGACATCCTTCTTTCTTCTGATTTCTTTTTTTGCTCTCTCAGATTTGGCTGGGCAGGCTGACTTGTTTTATTTCATCCCGCAGAGCATCGACTGTGGCAGCTCAAGTTTCTCCTGCATCATTTCCTGCTTCATTTCCCGTCAGAAATTCATATAGTTACCACCCATTTCTGTAGGCTGGGGTAAGATCCCATGGGCAGGTGAGGGGTGGCCAAAGTATGGGGGACTTTGATGGTATTATTATTTTCCCACCTTTTAGCACTTAGATGCGTGAGTACAGATCGAGAGCTGACAAGATCAAGTTCAGTTTTTGATAATTTCATTGCATAAACACTGAATTATGCCTGAATATACTCCTGTTTTTGTTTTATTTCCACATTTGATGTTTTCCTGGCGAAAATTTGGTGTTAAAATCTTCGTTCAATTTTGTGTATGACCATTGTTATGTTTTCATTTTCGACTGTTTTTCCGGATAAGGATTTTACTACGAATCCGGGTCCGGTAAAAAGTCACCGAAAATGACCGAATCCGAAAAAGGTTTGCCCTGTTTATTGGTCACCCGGTATTCCACCAGGAGGTTCGTATAGTGCTGAATTGCTTGTTGTTCCACCAGGAGGTTCGTATAGTGCTGATTTGCTTGTTGTATCCTCAAATCTCTCTTGGTGTAGAAAATAAGGTACAGGTAGATCCCTCTCCATTGGGTGGTCGGGTCCTCAAGCACTGTGTGTATACTGTAGTTTAATGGTGTTAGAGGTATGTAAAATTTTTGGAGCGGGCCGTGGAAAAGCTATATAAAAAACAACAGAAGCTGCCAAACCTGCACGAATCGATTGATATTAACCCTTTACCCAACGAATCGCTAGCATCCGCCCGCGTAATATGCAAATTCAGAATTTGAAAAAATATTATTTTTCCAAAAATTTAAAAAAAAAACATATCATGTGACCCCTCGTTGGAACGAGCTCGTCGATATGGTTTTGTTGAAATTTTTTGAAAAATTAAAAAAAAAAGATATTTAAAATAATAAATTTTGATATCGTCTGCGTTGGGTAAGGGGTTTTAAGATTGCAGGCCGAGTGCCATTGACATTGTACTTTCGACCTTGGTATCAGTACTTTCCAATATAAGGATGGACAAATGAATTATTCCTTCCGCCGGTCATATTTCACCCCGTATTAACACCATCAAATATAAAATGGGTCCTTCCAAATCGTGTTTACGTGTGGGAATGGAAGCCATTAGTAGTAGTAATATCTTTATTATTGTGACATGCACCACTTTACATAAGTAAGGTTTCATCAATAATGATAGATAAATTAGCACTCGGCCCAATGGATCTATATGTCACCTAAACAATCAGATTTGTCTGATAAAGCGCACATTTGCAAGGGGACTGTCGAACGTTTTTATAGTAAGGACAATATTGCAACCGTAAAATTATTAAAAAAAAAAAATCTGCAGTTTCAGTAATAAAGTTTTCTAAATTTTATCACACATGTAATTTTTCTGTTTTAATATATAAAATTAACCCGTCCAACCGGGATGCATAATTTTTGCATCAGTGAAAATTTGCCCTTCAATGATTGAATGACAAGATACACTAGAAATGTTGAGGCGCTTTAGTAATAATTAAATTCCACGGCCCGAAAGGGCTGTGGGATTAAATTATTAGTTATAAGCTCTCCACAAATAGATAATAAATTCGCTTATTTTGCTGTAACCTATTATTGGTGAACAATGCAAATTAGGAACTCAGCGATGAAAGGGGAAATTGAGGATGAAAGAGTTGTTTCATACCAAACCGCCGACTTCATCGACAAATATTTGTATCTTAACCGGTGATTGTCCCCCGAGTACAGAAGGAAACTCCCCGTTGGAGATGTAGAGGTGCTATAATTAAAAAACTAAATAGCAGAGTTTAAAGTCGAGATTGGACACTTACTAATCACATTTTATCCACCTCTCCCAGCGATAGATTCCTAATATAAGATTGTTCGGTAGTTAGCCATAACTGAATTAGCTATAACAGGCTTTGCTTTACAATTACCGTCTCTTTTGTGACATAACAGAGTTTTGCGAACGATTCTCGAGAATCGATTATTCCACAGCGAAGCAAGGAGAAGACTTTTGCTTCAAACTTGACGTTTCTTCAATAGCTTCAGTGCAAGAATCCAACCCATTATTATGTGTAAGATTATTTGCAAAAAACGTGGTGTAATTCAATATCTTGGTTTTGACTGTTTACCCAACACGACTGGCAGTGTTCACGCTACCGAGGGCTAATTTAGCCAATTACACTAAAACACTTTTATTTGACACGCACCCCCCCCCCCCAAAAAAAGCAAAAAACAAAAACAAAACAAACTTCGTTGGCTAAAATGTTGGCACCAAACAGTTTTTTTCACTTGTGAACAAGGGTCATTGCAGGAGTGAAGAGAACGATCGATGACAAAACGGAAAAAAACTATTTATTTAGATAAGTACTTCATACCGTCGCGAGTTACTCGCGACGGAATGAAGTATTTATCTAATTAAATTCTGCCTATTGTAAAGGCTCGCGACCCGCTAAGCCCTGTGGATTAACATTAATTAATCGACTAATCTGTTATTATCGAAGACCAATAATAGGTGTACATAACGTCATCATTCAGCCGGACAATTAATTGAATAAGTGACACAGGTATAACTTAGGTGACATCCCATTTCGCCTACCGAGGATATTGTCAGAACTTTTTAAGTTCTGCCGGATTTATTCTGATACCAATTGTCCATTCACTCTTGAAGTAATTGCCCATTCATTTTTCAAAACTCAGTGAATTTATTTGGACCATACAGACAGCAAACAAAAACAAAAAGAAAAAAAAACACACACCTCCTCCAATAGATTTGTTTGACACTAAAATATCCAGAACGGCGAAAAATTTGACCCAAGACTGTTTCGGGTAAAGCGTAAATACTTACGTCTGGAAAAGACGACACTTACAAAAAATAAAAAATAAAATATGTCAGGATTAAAAAGTGAAAAAATTGTAGAATTTGAATGGCAGAGGTCGACTGTGCCATTACATTAGCTCACTGGTTGAAGCCATCTTCTGCTGTATACTAAGGTGTAATGCACGTTGATGGTGCACCTGTTTTCAGCCAGTGCCAACCCTGCTTGTGTTGAGTTAGTACGTGGGGAGTCTGACAGTTGCTCGCCATTGTTCATTGGTTCTCTGTGGGTCCTTCGGCTTCCTCCACCCGTAAAACTGACAGACACGAGTTGATCCTGGCTGTCAAAAGTGTCGTTAAACTCAGATAAATAAATAAATAAATAAATAAATAAATAAATAAATAAATAAATAAATTTATACTGAGGATATATTATTATTATTGGTGTTTAACGACACTTTCGACAGCCAGGGTCATCTCGTGTCGGACAGTTTTACGGGTGGAGGAAGCCAGAGTACCCGGAGGAAAACCACCGAGCAACATACTAACTCCACACAAACAGGGTTAGCATTGATTGAACACAAATGCCCTATCGACATGCAGTACGCCTTAGTGAACAGCGCAACTGTGCCCACATGTGGCACTCGTGATTAAGTGCCCTATAGCCAAGGACACAACGCAGTTAACCCTGGTGGATCTTTCAATTTGAAGTGCAATACCGTGGCTACTAAGCCAGCGCGTTCTCTGATACATCAAAATTCTATTCATAGGTAACCGCTATAGATGGGGACTTTATATGATGCTGTAGCTGCAGACATTGGTGTCAATGAAAAGTTATAAGCTATATTTGAAATATTTTCGTGAGGTTTCTTTGGTTATATATATTTTGGCGGCACTAAATGAATAAAATAAATTTGAATCTCAATTTCACACGAATAGCACTTGCCGAATGGTCGTATAAGGCCTCTATATGTGAGGTAAAAAAACATCTGCCTCCATCATCAGTAGATAACAACTAAAACACTCACAGAGTGGAGTTTCCAGTCAAATTTTAACTGTAGATCAAAATTAGGTCGGCCCACTCTCAACCTTGCGCCGCTTAATCCTCATACTAGGTTAGTCGGCCGATTTCGAATTGCACCCGTTCAAATTGAAGGTTGAAAGCGGAATTCCATGGTTCACCGACACAGAAATGGAACTGGAGTTCCCCTCACCCAAGTAATTAGGTAGCAAGCTTCCACCGTATGACCCACTAGTGTTTTTGTGTTAAAATCGCTTCGTAAAGTTTTGGCTTATAGCAAACTGATCACATGTATGGACGAAACCTCCACTTCGAGAATATCTAAAACATTTTGTTTCCGGGTGGGCACTGGTCCATCGGAAGATCTCCCGACCTCTTGATCGGCCATTCCGTCATTGCACCGCATGCACCTTTATACTTCCTGAAATGTCAGGATACTGATTTTAAAACATTTTAACGATCCAAAGGCCTGAGAGGAATGTACACACAGCAACGCCAGTTATGAGTCCCAACACGCCGAAATGATTTTTGTTTCTTCGCTTCACAGTTTTACGTGTGATGGATGGAATCCGGGGTACTCGAAGACAAACGCAAAGCAAAGGTAAGCAACTGGCAGACTTTTCGCCATATCAATTGGCGTAAACTCAAAAGCGAAGCTTGGGTTCCAATTGCATTACCCAGACACTTTTTCGTGGTGCACCCAGTAGGGAGTACCGGCGAAGTCGGTAGCGTGCATGCGGTAGATCCATTAAGAAATCTCAGGGACATTTCCTACAACGAGTATCGGGACATTTTTAGAATAACTATAGTAAGAGGAACTACAGTAATCGCCAACGTACTGACTCCCAAACGGATATGAAAATTGTTTTATTCCGACGTTGCAGTTTTCCGTGGTATCCGTTTTTCTGCTATGTGCGTTGGACTTTGGTCTTCAGTGCCCACAAAATAGTTATACGCAACCTAAACTTCTCAGAGTAATCTCATATTGGAGAGCAAGGTTTTTTTAACATTCCAAATTGTGACATATTTACATGGTTCCATTTCAACCTCGTCTATATTTTTTTTGCAGTCACACAAATCTCCAAAAGTCCACTCAGGCGGTAATGATTTGTATCACTAATTTATGAAAACAATTCGTCCGCCATATTAAGGCTAGAATGCCCCCATTATTGTTAAGTTAATCTTTTACCGAACACGAATAGAAGACGATATTTTAAAACAAATCTTGAGAAAATTTTTCATTTTTTTTTACCTCAAAAACATAGCTTACGAGCTCGTTGCAGCGATGAATCATAAGCTCTGTTTTTGAGACATAATTTGAAAAAATAATAAAATTTGAATGGCGTGTCTTGTGTATAGCGCTGGTCGTATATTTCTGTTGTCATATTTAAAAGTGGAACGTGTTTTTTAAAAGAAGGTCTATAAGTTCACTATATTACCAAATGACTTTTTGAAATTTATTTTCACATGATCGGTCGAACGCACTGGTAAAAATGAAATGCGAAGGAATTGAAAAGTTTCGACAAAATAATTGATGACGTCCATAAATAATTTTTCGCATATTATATTGCTATGAGCACAAGAAAATAATGCATTAATTTATATACTCTTTCAGAAATCATTGAATAATTATTATTGAGTCAGCTAACTGTGAATTGAGGAATTGATTTTCTTATCAACGGTTTGTTGCTGCATTTTAACAATTCATTTGTTTTAATAATAAAATATATCTGATTTAAATAAATAAATGAATAAATAAATAAATAAATAAATAAATAAATAAATAAATAAATAAATAAATAAATAAATAAACAACGCTTTTATACAGCACTTGGTAAAAAACTTTCTCGACATAATGTTGTGTGCCACAGTTTGGGAGAATAAATATGATATGTTGGCAAAAGAATGTATATATATATATTCTATATAGAACATTTGCAATTTTGAACAGTTTAAAAAAACACCATATAGTGTAATTCGTGAAAATAAGATCAAATTCTGGACCACACAAAACACGAAACTAGTATTTTTCCTTTTTGAACGACAGACGTTTCGTTTCAAACTGGAATTTATTGAGACGTTGCACCATTCAGCATTTCACGACTCAATATTTGCTTTACAGACTACGCATGCGCAAATCTGACACAATATCCTAACAGCGAATAAAATAACAGAATGGCCAATAAGGTGTTAGACAAGTATAATCGGAGGGATTATTATCATTATCGGTGTGATTGTAACGGATTTAAGGAAGTGAAAGTCAGTGAATACCATACGATTATTATTACCTCAAACTGGATATTCAAAGGCAAGTGCCATTTGACGATGATCTCCGGACCGAGTGGGCCTATGGAGCACGTACGCCCTAATATCATTCCATTTTTCAATCAACTTCAACCGCCGGCACCCGTGCCGAGGTAAGTAAAATAATTATAAAATAAAATTAAAAAAGGGTTTTGTGAAAACTTTGCCACCTCGGTAACAGAGAGAGTGGTCATTAACACTTTAACCATTTACCCAACGCAGACGATATCAGAATTTATTATTTTAAATATCATTTTTTTTAAATTTTTTAAAATATTTCAACAAAACCATATCATGTGACCCCTCATTGGAACGAGCTCGACGAGCTCGTTCCAAAGAGGGGTCACATGATATGGTTTTGTTGAAATTTTTTGAAAAATAATACTTTTTTTCAGCTGCTGAATTTACATATTGCCCGGACCGATGTGGCCGTTTCATTAGGTAAAGGGTTAACGATCATAATTGACAAATATCTTCAGCTGTACTTGCAATAATACTCCTTCCTTTTTTAGGGTGTGGGGGGGATGGGTTGGGATGGGCATTTTATCTTAGAAATACAGTTTATGATTACTTACTGTATCGAGCTCTCCAAGAGCACCTTCCAGTGAGTAAACATAAGCTGTGTTTTGAGAGAAACAATTCTTGAACCATTATTTTTCAAAGAAAAATATTTTTTCATGCATATGATTTTTCCTTTGAAATTTAGTCAGATAAATTAAAGAAGAATATTAAAAATTAAAATTATTTAGAGAAAATGTCTGTGAGAACAAGTGAGTGGAATTAGGAAAGAAACAGCACTGAAACTATTCTAATGGATAAAAATATTTTTCTTAGAGATAGTGTTTGTTTATCTTGAAATTATTACAGATATGGCTATGAACCTACAAATTGAATACGTTTTATACCTACAGTGAATAAAACCGCGAATATATCTAATATTTATGGTTATTAGTTATTAAAAAAAAAATGTTTTATAAGAACGTTGCCGACGTGGCAACCGAGAGGCTGTTTCTAACCCCCTTATCCGAGCCAGACATATGTGTAAAAGTAATCAGCAAGTTTTGTTTCACATTTTATTCCAGAATTCCGACACGAGGAGACCCTGGCTGTCGAAAGTTTCGTTAAACTCCAATAAATAAATTCCAGAATTCAGCCAATGAATCATCGCTGAAAGGAGCCGCTAGAGCTTGTCCTGGCGAGTTAGAATAAACCGGTTTATGGAAGACAAAACCTACAAACTTTTGGGTTTGAAAGAAAAATATGTTTTTCTGCCAATGTTTTTAAATAAATTGAGTGTTGTGGGAAAATTAAACACATTTTTACCAACCATTAAAACTACAAAACGGAAGTGGATCTGCTGTTTTGGTCGGTTAAACATTTTCCTTCTGGATTTGAAAAAGGCAGGAGTAAAATATGCTACCCATGAAAGTTTGTTTGTATAAAATGGGCTATAACCTCTCATTGGAACGAGTTTGTAGAATCCATTTCAAAAGGAGATGAAAACTAAAGACAAAAGGAGAAAATTTGCATAGTTTAACCCTTTACAAAACGAATCGCCCGCATCCGCCCGCGTAATATGCAAATTCAGCATTTGAAAAAATATTATTTTTCGAAAAATTTCAACAAAACCATATCATGTGACCCCTCGTTGGAACGAGCTCGTCGAGCTCGTTCCAACGAGGGGTCACATGATAGGGTTTTGTTGAAATTTTTTGAAAAAATTTAAAAAATGATATTTAAAATAATAAATTTTGATATCGTCTGCGTTGGGTAAAGGGTTAACAATTTTTTAGATAGGGCGCTATAATAAGACCCATTTATTTAGTGTTGAGTTCCCTAGAAAATGGTTTCGTACGTTGAAGTAAAAACTTCCTTTAGAAGCCTTTTTAACCCTTTTGTTAACGTAATCTAATACTCTGTCAGCCCCATTCACAAATTAATTTTTAAATGTCCACTTCTAAATCATTGGTTATGATCACTGATCTCATTTAAAGTGGGGGTTATAAGCTATGCTTAGGGCAAACATTTTTTTGGGATAAAGGTCGTCTGCTAAACGTGATTAGATATAGAGTTAACCAGGAGTCCCTTAGGTACCTGTTTTTGAAATAATGAAAAAGGTTGAAACTTTTGTCTGTTTAGTGTTTCGATTTCCAGTCAAGTACCCAAAACATTTTAATAGCAACAGTTCACCACACCAGGATTTACTCTCCATGAATAGGAACTAATTTACTAAGATTAAATTCTGTTAAACATGTGTCGTGTGAAAATAACATATACCTAGGTAAAATAATTTACAGATATACTTCAATTTTAAAACAAAATTCTTCTCTAACCCGTTTTTTTTAAATTTTCCTCCTGATGCCCAAAATATGCTTAAACCGAAACTACTGTTTACAATATCTTAATCATGTTTTAATGACACATTTAAAGGAGGCTGGGGAATCATTTTTAACCATTGCAGCCGAATGACCGATCTTTCGGTCCAGGATCCTGATTTTATAAAGTTAATGATTTTTCGTATATTTGCGTGATAGACCAATTAATATTTTCAACGTGCAGCCCGAAAGGCTGCACGTTGAAAATATCAATTGGTTTCATTCCAGATAATGGAGGTGTGCTCTTCCACTTGATGCTGTTGAACTGACAGGGACAAAACCTTAAGAGTTCAAGGGCCAAAAAGAAATAAAGCTCTCATTCTGAGGAGCCGCTATCGGCCATTTACCCTAACAAGAGGGAGATTAAATTGAAAGTTTTTATTTCTCCAAAATCAAAGCTCACGAACTCTCTATGGAGCGAACCCGGTGAGTTCATTACAACTGCGGTGGAGAAAATAAAATAATAAAATTGGTATGGTGATGCCAGTGTGGGAGTACTTCGTCGAATTGTCAAAGCATTCAACCCTTTACCCAACGTAACGGCCAAAACCGGCCAGCGCTATTCTCAAAAATCGCCAATTAATTTTCAAAATATCTTCATTTTTTGTCTCAAAAACATAGGTTATGACCCCTCGTTGGAACGAGCTCGTCGCGCACGTTCCAACGAGGGGTCATAACCTATGTTTTTGAGACAAAAAATGAAAAAAAATAGTTATTCAAGAATTTTTTTTGCAAGTGTCGTCTGCTTTTCATGTTAGGTAAAGGGTTAAGCAAACGCTGGATCTGAATAACCGTTTATCAGAGTGGAAGTCGGACGTTTCCCACAGACGGCAATAAAATAAGTGACGACAAATCGACCTAACCATCTTGTCAGTTTAAATATAATTCGTGGGATTTATACGGCGTAAGACCGCTTCCTCGCCAAAAATTTTGTCGAAACATTTCAGTTGTGTAAGATTCGTTTTTTCCTTAAAAATGGATACATTCACTTTACCAGAAAAATGAGTTCCAATTGTTATGATACGCCAGGAAATCACACATTTTAGACTAGTTTTAAGAAATTCTAAATTAGAAGCGGACACCGCCAAACTATAGATCATTAGTCATTGACCATACTTGGAATATTCCCCATGAGAACCCCCGTAAGTGAAGCAGTGCGTGTTTACTGTGGTAAACAAGCTGTTTTTTATTGATAAAATAGAACCTGGTAACCGATTCCTAGGGTGGAAAACCTCTAAAATGGGCAACATGGGTATAGACGACTGGCTGGACTTGATATCATGTCCATGTTGTGGTCAGGATTAGTAATTGTGCAGAATATGTGATCTTAAACACCAATAAATAAATTCTTAGAATATGTACTGCTATACAAACTATCTTCCTGATTTCAGAATACATGTCACTGAAAGGGGGTTATTATTGACAGTCTGTCATCATTCCATCAATTGTAAATGCAACGTTGCATCTTCTATTATTTCTCATCAACTCAACTATTTCTCGCATTTTCTGTGACTGAATCATGCCATGGCTGTCACACACGACTATCTTCAGGAATAATTCGTGATTTCCCTGCTATCAACTTCCGAAGCATATTGTTATGTATTTTATTTATTTCTTATCGCACTTGACATGTTGGCACGGCCCTCGAAGTCCGCATTTGTGCTACATTGAAAAGAGCTGTAGGTTCAAAGTTGGCCATTAAGTATGTTTTATTGTCTTTGTGTTTACTTGTCTAATAAACGCACCTTTCGATTTATAAAATTATTTTCCTGCAATTCCAAATGTAAGACAATATTTTCGCGAACAAAGTGTTCAGAAACTGATAAAAAAGATTTTAATTTATCATTTTTTGTTGTTAATTGCTAGACTCGGGGAGTGTGCTACCGTTAAACACTCAAGAAGGGGCGTTTCCACCAGGAAAACAGAACACAAGCAAAGTTTTTGCTGATGTCCCTCCGGGTTCAACCCAGAAGGCCATTAGTTGAAACTTTACCCGCGCCCTATTGGTTTTTTCGCGAACATTATAAATTATTGTGATGAATTGACGGTAACATGGTCTGAGGTTTGCGGCTCGGAGCGTATGTTACCGTCAACTCATCACAATAACGTATATGTTCCAATAAGACACTACCCATAGCCCAAAACATACACTGTGAAACACGAGAGGTTTACCTACTAAACCTGTGATCGTTAAAAGTTGCCTTGTGCAAGGCAACTTTTAACGATCACAGGTTTAGTAAATAAATCTCTCGTGTACCCACGACGGCACTGGATAAATAATCAATAAACCAAATAAACTCATTCCATCTTAGTTCAAATCGTGAATCGGTTTGCAATTTAAACAACACTTTATCCGGGACACCGTCTGCTGCACGTGTGAAAAATCCAGAAAAAATGAAGCTGCTTGCTTGTCACTCCGTTGATGAAGCAATTAGGAAGCGGGCGTCGTCATTTCAAATATTTTGCGTTGTGACGTCAGACGGTAACATTTGCTACTGGGGCCGTAAACATAAAATAAACTACGCCAGCTCTTATCCAATCAGAGGGCGAGGCTTTTACTCTTATTGAAACAAATTATTATTTGGCCGAAAATATCCACCCCGTGCGTGTTGTTTTGATAATCCACTGTCATCATACCGCGAACAATGGAGTGGCGAATACGAAAATCAAAATTTATGCCCAGGAAGGAAAGTGATTTTAATCATTACAACCTTTCTATAAGACAAAATTCTAAACGTGGAGCTGGAAGATAGACATTTTGGTGAATTATTTAAAGTGAAAAGTAATTATTATGCTTACCACACCCGCGATGTTGAAGAGTTAAAAAAAGAGATGAAAACTATACAACGATAGGCAGACAACATTATGTTGGAAGGAATGACGAGGATTGATTTAATTCTGCATCTGTTAAAGACGGTTGGATTAAATTACGGATAATCTTCCCAACACGTGCGAAATTATTTTTCACTTGAAGAAGATCTGTATACAAAATAGAGGACATGGTCACGTTGGATCACGATAACGGAAACGCTAACACTAAGGTACTTTCCCCGTTGTTTTTTTCAGTGAAACTTAGAATAAAAAATACCGCACTACAGTGTATTTGGACCCTTCCCTGGCTAATTCACCAAATATCCACTTCCATTTTCTCCCCTTGTTTTTACACCGAAACTGCCATTCCAATTTTAATGTTTCATTTTGTGGTGCCAAACTATGGTTTATCTTGTTTTATTTATTTCCTATTTAGCCCATATAGATGGGATTACAAAATCTAGTACAGGAAACAGATTAATGATGTCCACTGTAGTAAACATCAACAGATTAAAGATTACTTCATAATATTAATCCTCCCTCCCTTTCCAGGGCTTAAATTTCATCTAAATTTGGGAGAATTCCTTTGGATTTTCGCGAAAATGTCTGCTAGAATCCATACCTGCTATAGGTGTCCCAGGATCCCATGGGGCCACCATGGTTGAACCCCTGCTGTATACCGATAACAATTGTTAACCCTTTACCCAACACAGCTTTTTAATTTTTAACACATCAAACTGAATGTTTTAAAAAGTAAACAATCCCAATAAAACCTTACAACTATGACTGTCATAGGAACTGGCTCTTCGAGCCTTTTCCAATGACAGCCATAAGTGTACAATTTTATTCACATTTTTGTAGAATTTTATTCACAAGGTGTCAGAATATTTCAGGCAATGTTAGCCTTTCATTGGTTAATTTTCTGTCCATATGTCAGGTGAAGGGTTAAATTAACTCAATTCTTTTCACGCGAATCCAAGAAGGGGGAGAAGCGAGAATCTACATGCGTTCTCGCTGGTTTTGTTGCGCCAATCTTTGCGTGAATCTATTCTCGGATTCTCATCGAAATATAAGCCCAGCTATCTCTCTCTCTCTTCTCTCTCTCTCTCTCTCTCTCTCTCTCTCTCTCTCTCTCTCATTACGACAGGATCACTCTCACACTAAACAGATCCAATTCGCCACACTCACACATGCGCCTTTCGGGCCACCAAAAAGTATAAGGATGTTTAGCGCACCATAACCTTTCGAGCAAACATGAATATAAAATAATGATTAAAAAAAATAAAAATGGCTAATAGTTGATCGAGAACGAGATTATCAAGTTCGTTTAAGTGGGGGATCACAAACTATATGGACTGACGAAAGAATTCTGTTTACTTAATTCTGAACATTGAAACTGTCGTCTGTAACCTGTGCTATGTTAAATGTTTAACCCTTTACCTAACGAATCGGCCGCACCCGCCCGAGTAATATGCAAATTCATCAGTTGAAAAAATATTATTTTTCAAAAAATTTCAACAAAACCATATCATGTGACCCCTCGTTGGAACGAGCTCGTTGAGCTCGTTCCAACGAAGGGTCACATGATATGGTTTTGTTGAAATTGTTTGAAAAATTTAAAAAAATGATATTTAAAATAATAAATTTTGATATCGTCTGCGTTGGGTAAATGGTTAAATAAAACGTGATTTGATTTAAAATAGCAATACCAGTTCTACTCAACTAATATCCAGAATCATTCCAATATATCTTGGAAAGTACATCGGCATTTCCTGATATTATCAAGAGAGTAAAACTGAAAGGAAAGGGAAATTTAATTTTACAACTTTTTCTCGAATTCTATTTCGGAATTGTATTTTAAGGTCTGTTGTTAATTTTATTAATTTAAAGTACTTTTTTTCATTTTAACATTTAAAACATACCAAACATTGTCATCCTTAGTGGAAACAGTTTAAAAGGATAAACAGGAAAGAATTAAACACATGTTTTGAAAATGAACTGAAAAAAATAATGATTTCCAACAGGAAATGTTTCAAAATCAAGTTTCTTTGGTTGGTGAGGGTGGTCATGGGAGCAAACTTTTCCAGCAGACCAGTAAAATGTTTCGATATATTCTTACCAAATTTCTACAAAGTTGGGTTGGCTATCGAAAAAGAGTTTAAAACATAAGTTTTAGCCAAGATATCAACAATTTTCCGTCCGTTTTGCAATACTTTACCAATAACAAGCTTCGTAGTTTTTTCTCCTTTTCACGAAAATTTTACTTCAAACTTTTAGGCAAGGAGGTGTTCATCCACCACCCCATTCCGTAAATACGCCACTGATGACATCCTGATTCAAAAACTGTTGTGCAATTTTCATTTCTTTGAAGTTACATGAAAATGGCCTGAATGGCTACGTTCATGTAAACTTAAATGAAAGATTAAGATGGTGACCAGGTAACAATAAACTGAAATGAGACTGAAAATAAATCAAGAAAAATCGCATCCCTCAACGACCAGATCTCGTGTAAACAATTTTTTTACAGATAAAAATTCTGAAGATACTTTATTTTCACTCCGATATGTACCTTATTTTTTGAAAGTAATCTTGATCAAAGATTAGGTGTTTAAAGAAAAGAAATATATATATAAAAAAAATAAGGAAAATAACCGAAACTTGAATTTATTTCTCATTTTTCAATTAAATGTACACCAAACCAAGCCAGAAAATAAGCAGACTGTCATCTGCAAAATGAGGTCACCAGAGGGTGAATTTAGTGATGCTACCCTGCATAGCAGGGTAGCATCACTAAATTCACCCACTATGAATCTCAATCTGAATCATGGTCTCAAAACTAAACAAAAAGAGGTAACCAGGGGATAAATTGGCCCACTGTTTGGGATAGCAACATCAAATTCACCCCCTGGGGACCTCACTCTGCAAATGTCAGACTGCTTATTTTCAGGCCCGCACCAGACAATGTTTCATTCTATCTTCACACCTGAATGACGAGTGATAATTTTCTTTCAATTTTATGGGGATAATAAGAACACTTGCACAGAACTCAAAATTTCCGAGACAGTCCTTTGATGTGTGTCAGTATTGGGGAGGGAGGGTACTTCACCATACATCTGTGATGTTTAGTCAGGGATGTTGGAAACATCTCGAACATGGGTGTGGTGAAGGGGAACGACCATACTGGAGATGGGCGTCATTGGAAATTTTAGTGCGGTATCGGTTTCGTTATTTTTAGTGGGTACACCCCGGTATCGGTTCGGTATTCGGTATCGGACTTGATTGAGATTTGCTGATAGCACCAAAGAGGAATTCACACAAGGAAACACAGAATAAGTTGTTGTAATATCATTCTACCGCAATTCTATAAACGACTCTGCCAATGAGCTCAACAGTGCCATTCCTTTACGACCACAAATCATATCGGCAGTAATTTTGTGACTTGTTCTAAACGCACCTTAATGTTTAAAGAACTATTTCAGGCTTTTGCGATCTCAGAGCATGTACCCTGACCATGCCATCTTTAGGAGGTCCTGTTGACAATACACAAAACACTTGGACAGCGATTTCTAGTCATGTCTTGGCTCCCCCTAATATTGTGTTATCCTTTGTGTATTCTCTTTCGTTTCAGTTTTCCAGTGGAAAGGCTGAGGTTGGCACATCCCGGATTTCCCGTAATGCCACAACTTCCAGGCATGCCTCCTCAGTTTCAAATGATGAACAATGCCATGGCATCAGTTATGCAAATGAGAATGACCGCGCCGGTGCAGTTCTCTGGCTTCACTTTCAGACAAGAAGAAATAGATATGGTTCTATACGGTTACACTAAAACCAAACCCGGAGAAAAACTCAACGGACATGCTCTCTCCGGACTTCGGTCTGTCGATATATCTCATGGTAAGTTTTTACCTAGTTCTTCAATATGATTGGTAGCCTAACCGTGATGTGATTTACAATATATAGAGGATATCGACGCTGGTTTAGTGAATATCGGGAATTATCTCATTCGTGTGGACCTGAAAGTTTTATTTTTCACGAGCGCTTACGCGCTCGCGAAAAATAAAACTTTCAGGTCCACACGAAGTAAGCGCTCCTGGAAAATAAAACTTTCAGGTCCACACGAATGAGATAATTCCCGACACTGACTAAAATAGAGTAGATTTTCTGTTTTATTGTATGCTACGAGACATTTTATTGCACAATATTCAGCCCACTTCGACCCCAAATGCGTACGTTTCAAAACAATAACAAAGATCAGCTGATCGTTCCTTCAAGGCGACGTCATGCACCGAAGCGTGACGTTATTTAGGAAGTGACCGAGGAATATTTCTCGATATCTATCGAGGCGAAAGATATCAAGAAATATCTTTTAGATAATTTGCGATAATTCACAGGCTAGCATATAATAAATTGCATTATTTACTTCACTGTGATTGACACGAATAATAAAAAAAATGGTTATTGATATCTACCATTTGGGGGTGAGATGAATGGTTGCGGGTCTTGAAAAAAAATTAAAAGGGACGGGGTTGGAAAAAGATTAAAAGAGAAGCTTAGTAAAGCTCAAATAGTACTTAACTTTAACCCTTCGTTTGACACTATTCACGAGAAAACGGAACGATTGACTGCAAGCTGCCAAGTCACTCCCCCAATTCTGGAAGAAATTCGACGCTGTTATGGCCTGGAACCAGTCTTGCCCCCAAATAGGTCATCGCCCACTCCTCTTGAATATCTTAGTTGGTTGGAAAATCGAACCAACGATTGAATCTGAAATATTTCATAATGATTCACTTTCTGTGAATCAAAGCTAGAAATGTAAAAATGTTGCTCTATCGAGAATTGATTTGATCGACATTTTGGTGACATTACAACCAGAATTGAAGACTCACCACAGCCCTACTTTTATAATTACGCCGCGTATAGTTCCACAAAATTATGATAATATCTGGATGTTTCAACCCTTTACCCAACGAATTGACCACATCCGCCCGCCTAATATGCAAATTCAGCAGCTGAAAAAATATTATTTTTCAAACCTTTCAACCTTTCTTCGAGCTCGTTCCAATGATGGGTCACATGATATGGTTTTGATGAAATTTTTTGAAAAATTAAAAAAAATATATTTAAAATAACAAATTTTGATATCGTCTGCGTTGGGTAAAGGGTTAAAGGGAATTAAATACTCATTGATTGGACTACATATCACGAGGATGGGAAACAATACCCGTATATCTTTGTCAGTAAAAGCACATCACATTATATCAACGGTTGTTTGCGCGCAAATTTCCACAAAATACTGAGTGACTCGAGAGATTGCATTGACTGTTAAAAAATAATTTTAACCTTCACAAGGTATTTGTTCTGGTATTATTGGGAGCTTTTTACAAGCATAGTTCTCAGTTTTGTTGCCTAAATGTTTAAGTAAGACCCATACACTCTTCTTGCTGTAATTACCTGTATTGTGTTTGGGGATGGCCTGAATTGCAATGGCAAGCGTCATTATATTTATTTATTGGTGTTTAAGGTCACATACTTATGCACAATGGCTAATCGTGACCGTGACAGTTTTACGGGTGGAGGAAGCCGGAGTACCCGGAGAGACCCACCGAGCATCGACGAGCAACTGTCAGCTCCTTAACATTATAACTCTGTCCAAGCTCTGCTAAAGCAGGGTTACAGCGCTTGAAGACATGTGAACCATCGACGTGCAGCCTTATTACACGGCGTCATCGTGCCCCTGGTGGGCAACCGGGATAAAGTGCCTTACCCAAGGACACGGCGCGGGTCGTCCCGGACGGGGATCGAACTCGGAACCTCTAGCATAGAAGTCCAACAGTCATAGTTCTCTGAGCCACCGCGCTCTCGGCCAGCGTCATTTAAACACGATATATAGTTTGCGGACAGAAGAAGCCAAAGTACCAGAACAGCACCATCAATCAATGGCCAGTAACCACGGAACTTTCTAGTCTTTACACTTATAAGTACAATGGTGATTCCAATTTTAGGAAAGTGTACAAAAACACCAAGAAGCTGTGTGTGATGCAACATTTCAGACAACATTTGTCGAAAACTATCGATCGTCTGATAAGACAAAAAATCTCCCGTGGGAAAGTGTAAGTGGAAAGTAAAAGTGGTAACTTATTAATCTCCCAATCCTCTACAGGCCTGGAAATAAGCAGTCTGACATTTGCAGAATGATTCCCCAGAGGGTGAATTTGATGATGCTAGCCCATACAGTGGGCCAATTATCCTCTGGGTACCTCTTTCTGTTTAGTTTTGAGACCCTGATTCAGTTTGAGGTTCAGGGTAGCATCACTAAATTCACCCTCTGGGGACCTCATTTTGCAGATGACAGTCTGCTTTTTTCTGGCTTGATCTTCTATCTTCCAAATCAGATAAATTTACAAGAAAAAATACAACAAAATAAAAATAAAACAACCAGCATCTTCCATTTTGTCCATCTCAACACAACTAATGATTATTGAACCCTTTAGTACCTTTGTTATACGATATCAAAATGTGTTTTTTTATTTATTATTTCTACAAACATACCATGTAACTCCTCACTGGAACGAGCTCGACAAGCTCGTTCCAATGAGGGGACACTTGGTATGGTTTCGTTGAAATGTTTTTGATTTTTATTCAACTGCTCGATTTGTAATTATGCGGACAAATGCAGTGATTCGTTATGTGAAAGGTAAATAAAACGGGTTCACCAAGCTCGTTACAATGATTAATTATTTGGGATTAAAAAAAAATAGACCCCTATATGGGTGGAAGCAAATTTGAATGGCGAGGGTACGAAACATAAAAGGATACCGAATCGAGCTTGCGGGAAGGGAGGAGTGTTAACCACCACTCCCCCGTTTAAAACTGAGATTTAAAATTGAACTATATCCAGTGACCTTTCGGAATTTGTTTACGACCCTTTTTCCTCATCGAGTCACCCTCTCAGTACTGTATACAAGAGATTTTTATAACAGAAAACTCGGTGGTCGACGAGTGAAGAACATCTATAGCTATATAATGACCACAACATAGGTATTATCCCTGTCCGGCCGATTTAGAGGAATTCCACCCAGGCATTGGTTACCGTATCTTATTTTACCAGTAAAGGAATTTGTTTACTTCAGTAAATAAGCACTATTCATTTTTCTATCGTTTGCCTAAAAGGTTTAAGAATAAGTTGGGTGATACTCGTGGCTTGACCTTGCTCCGACCGACTCATGAGAATCACATTACGAAATCACACTACACTCGCACACATTCCGACAACATTGACTCCAGGACAGCGATAACCACCCACATGTCGTCACTCCAGAGTGGATATAGTCACCTGAGTACTGGAATGCCCTATGTCCCATTGGGGACATAGGACATTCTAGCACTCAGGCGACGATATGGCTAGACAATAGCAACGAGCAGCATACGATCTGTTTACAATCCCCCCCCCCCCACAACAGATGCTAACATGGCACTTCCTTAATTATTCCCTACTTTATAAGAAAAATTGTGAATGATAAACAAGGACGTTGGTACTTCAAAACATTTTAACCCTTTGAGGCTTTAATTATTCTGACGTTCAAACGTAACGGAGAATTCAGTTTCATCAACGTTTTTTTCAAAATGCGACGTCAAACGTCGGAAAGTACAAATAATAAGATATTTTTAACATTAGTGATTATCTGGTTAAAGGCTAGATTATTTTTGGTGGTCTGAATTTATTATTCAAAACTTGTTTTATTACAAATTATTGGAGAGTGCCCACGGGCACTCTCCAATAATTTGTAATAACACAAATTTACATGAACAAAATATTATTTCAATTTATTTGTGTTTAACTGAATATGAAATATAAGCAAGGAAAGTGTTGGCTTTTGATCTGGTATCCTCATTTGTTGAAAGCCCTGATAGTGGCTCCTAGCACTCAACCAGTTAAGACGTCTATTAGTATTTTAAGCTGCGATAACATTTGACTCAGCGGTTGTCACTGAGCACTCTTCGGGAGAAAACAGGAATTGAGGTTAAAACTTTATGCAAAGCGAAAAATAATAACAAAACAAATGACCACAAAGTATCAACGCGCTGTTTGATTTCGTACGTCATAAGACGTACACAAGTATCAAAGGGTTAAACGATCAAACTGATTGGCGATGGTATTGGCGATGGTAAGCAGAGCCCCCCAACGGGGAATAAACTTTCACCAACATTTTGTATTTGTGGTTTGGGGAACTCAGTTCATGTAGCGTGTTTTATGTTCCGACTGTGACGACTCAAACCCCGACTGATAATACATTCCAGCTCCGTCATCAAGACATGCCTTCCTGAAAGTCATGCCTTGATGGTGTAGTTGGAATATTACCCAGGAACGGGTGCGAGACTTACCAACACTAAGAACTTCACAGGACTAGCCACTATAGCAGCAGCTCACCGTCAACATTGTTTGGAAACTTTAACTTTGTTTACAAAAGTGGTAGAAACTAATGAGACTGGAATTAGCGTGGGAGGTGGTTTGGGCCAGATGCTATTTAGTTAATATAGATGAAATTACACTCTGTCTTTATTTCCAGCATTATTTACGTACAAATTCCATCTGAACTATACATTTTGCGAGATGACGACAATGACTAATACGAAGTTATATTTCCGTGTAATGATTCGAAAGGAAACGAATCGGGTAGCTGATTTCGAATCGAATCGAATATCAACTCAAGATTCGAAATCGATCCGAATCTCGATGCTTTGCATGGGTCCTATATTGGGATACCTTTTTCTTATTGCAAATAAAAAAACCGAATATTTGGCATTGAAAGTGGCATTCGGTTATTCAGTTTTTTATGCATGGCTGGAAAAAAGTTTATGTTTGTTAGAATTGTTCTTACACTCCATTAGAGAATGATATTCCCCCAGAAAATTGTAAAAGAACTATTTCGTGAACAAAATAGCAGGTGATACATTGAAAGAATTGGCATGTTTTGAATCGTCATTTTGAATTGATGCCGTACTCTATCAGTTAATACAAATAGCCTGTAGAGAGGGAAAACCACAAATATTGTCGTCAGCTGTTTGCTAACATTCTTCTTAACACCTACAGTATGGCCGACGTAGACTGGTTACTTTCCACGAGTGAGCAATATTTCCACCGACGCAATAATATTAAATTCCAAACACTAATTACAGGAATAATTATCAAAAATTTAATTAATGACGCACCGGGTATAGCCCGGTGCTTCATTAATTAAACTTTTACTGCTGCTGATTTTTATTACCCGGTAAACGCATGCGTGGACATCACTACCCACACGAGGATTACGATCAGTCCACGGCGACTGTACTGTAGCCGTGGGATTCACATTTTCACTGAAAAGACACACACACGTTACTCTTTATTGTTGTCATCTTTTCCAATTTTATGCTGTAAGGAGTTACACACACGCTCTATAACATTTCACAAAGTAAACATTTACAGCAGTGCCAGTGATAGATAAAACGGAACATAGATCAAAATGACTATATGTCTCTCCATATTCTGGTAATTACAAGAAATGGAGTGCCTGTCCGGCGAGGATCACCTTTTTGTGTCTTTTGATCCACACTGCAAAAAATATTGGTTCTCTTAGAACCAAAACTGGTTCTAATCTTGTCCCTGAGACGGAACCAGTTCTGTTTAAACGGTATTTATTTCAAATCAAATAAATTTATAAAGATTAACATTAAATATTAACAGAATTAAACATAAATTGAGGGGGTTTCAGCCGTAAGTTTAGAGCTTATACGAGGTTGTCTCAAATCATTATTAAGCAAAGGAGATATGAACAGTTGGCATATCGAACCAGTTTTGGTTCTTTTCAGAACCAAAACTGGTTCGGTATGCCAACTGTTCATATCTCATTTGTTTCAAAATGTTTGTCGACTGCGTTGAATAACCTCCAAGTTTAGTGCTGAATCTACTTCAGTTCATGTAATATTCTGTTAAAATTGAATGCTAATCTTGGTAAATTTATTTGATTTGAAATAAATACTGTTTGAACAGACCTGGTTCCATCTCAGGGACAAGATTAGAACCAGTTTTGGTTCTAAAGAGAACCTATATTTTTTGCAGTGCATGTCCACAAGAAACAATCCTATAATATGTTTAATACATACATCGTGGTAATATGGTACATGGGTCTGAATTTGAGGATGAAAACGAATTTTTTCAGCAGTGTACTGAATATATCTTCTCATGACCAATTCCAATCACACACTGTATTGATGCGAAGTATTGTAGTAGATACAGTATAGTCTTTGTGGAATGGTTATAATCCACGCGTGGGCAGTGATGCCCACGCATGCGTTAACAGGTCACAAAAATCATCATCAACAAAAGTTTAATTAATGAAGCACCGGGTTGTACCCGGCGCTTCATAAATTCCATTTTTGATGATTATTCCTGTAATTAGTGTTTGGAATCGAACATTACTGCGTCCGTGGAAATACTGCCAACCCGTGGCAAGTGACCAGCCCACGTCGGCCGTACTGTGGTGCATATCAGGAAACGCTGTAAGAGAGAGGCGGGGGAGGGGGCACGGTTCTGTCAACTAAATTGGGAATATGCATGTGAGATCATTTCGAAAACACAGAACGGGGCAATATTACAGAGACTCTCTGGAACATTGTGTGACGACCAGTTATAATTTTCCATTCATACACGTAATGCAAAAACATAAATATGCTGTGTCTTGACATTCAACGTCGTTTTCACTTAGTCGACACAAGAAGATCCCAAAAACATTTCATTCAAGGTTTACAAAGAAGAGTTCTATAAATATTGCCATTGTCTGATACAGCGGGACCCTTTTATTAAAATACTATCTTTTCTTGCGGCGTCATTTGAAACGCTACACATACAACTGTCCGAAGTAATCTACGATTTAGGTAGGGTTATAACGCGATCAACAACGAATAACTCCAGTACAGTGATGTAGCCAAAAACATTACTGTTCCAACACTGCACTCCTGTTTTACTTTAATATTTGTGATGGAATACCATGGGCGCGAATAACGATTCGAACATCTACAATCGGTTATTTGAAAAAATACATTTTTGGGAAATATTCAATTTTGTATCACCTTTTAGTTTTTTTGCTTATTTTTTTAAGTAATTTTGAAAAGAAAATATTCTGCGTGCCGACTCTGGTCGTGTAAAGTAAAGGATTAATATTTTGTTATTTTCTAAAAATTATTAGCGTGTGCAGAATGCTTCAGGAAAGAAAAAATAAAAACATGTATAAAAATCTGAAAAAGTATTCGTTTTTACATTTCTTCGTTTTATTTATACGTTTTTTTGATTTACACAATACGTCCCTTGAGAGGAACAAGGTGCCACCTGCAATGCTTTAGAATTGCAGGTGGCACCTTGTTCCACTCAAGGGACAAATAATACTATAATACTGCAATTGATATATTAAGTAAACTATAATTTGAATAAATCCCTCCATTTTGGTCATAACATGGGTATTCAATACATAACATTTTGTTTGACAGAGCTCAAGAGAATTTGTGTTAATAACTGATGTATCTGAAAGTATTTTTTTTTTTAAATAACAACAAGAAAATGATTTTGAAAGATGCATGCAGAAGTTACTGATGGGATTATTGCAATAACCAGTTTGGGTGACCAACTGTAATTGCAACGTAAGAAAAATAGAAAAGGAACTTTTTTGTCGTTAAATTACAGATCGCTTCAACTGTTACGGTATAGGTGTGTGCCAACATCACTGTTCGTAACTTCTCAAATAAAATCAAAAGAACAAGATGTGACTAATGTTGGTTTAGGCAACATAATTATATACAACAGATGTCTGAGAGATGTTCGCTGCCTATCTCATGTCAACCTTACAACTACTGTTGTGACGTCTCGGATTAGGCGATACAATATTATAAGTAGCCAATTAGCTCGGTGCCTCTATTCAGACGGAGTTTGTCGAATGACAGAGAAGTTTGTTTTGTTTTGTGTGTGTGACTGAAACTTGATTCTTCCGTTAGTAACATTTCTTCGCACCCTAACTATGTTGAGTAGATGGCTTAGCCAGAAAGGGTACATTTTCGGCACACAACTCGCGGTTGGTCGATTTAAAAGATTACTGCGAAATATCAACATCTCACAATGGCTGATGATTTAATATATACAAAAGCCGAGAAAGCAGTGGTTGTCACTGAGCGGTGTTAGAAAGATAAATACACTTCTTAACATATTTATCCATTCACTTAGCTGATTCTCTTTTGTTAGATATTTTATAGCGAAGACCACCCTTGGTGATAAACAGGCCCTTCTTTTACTAAAGTGAAGGCATGTGATCTATTACTCGCATGCATTTATTCGCGCTTCACGGCAAACGAGTAAGCAGAGACGGCGGAAAAAAAAACTGCAAGTGTAAAGGGATGGATCACAAAATGTCTAAGACGAGTCGAGTCGATCATGGTTATGAGAAAATTTGAACACCTCTATTCTATTAACATATCATTATCTTGGTTTTCGAGTCCTGTCGAGTGCTACGGAAGGTGGTAGAAGTATATGTATACGTTTGGAAGGAGGGGAGGGGTGCCGATAAGTATACAGTATATGCCATCGAAATAACTACCAACGTCCTTTATGTCACCATGCGGAGAGATTAACCCGGAATAGGCGCTCAGGTCGATATTGGTTGTTTTTGTCAATAAGGTGCTTAGAGTGTTTTTGTGAGAATAAACTGCCGAAGGCCAGTGATAATTGATTACGGTACCAATTTGTTGCAAAAAGCAAGGTCAAACGTAGAACAAATATACTTGAACGACATTGGTTTTGGGCTTTTTATTCAGTCAAGATATATTAATCTATTCTACTCTCAAATTTAAAAAAAAACATTGTCGACAGGATCGACTATCTGACTGCGCCACATTTTACGACATCCCGTTGTCGTCTGCACTTTTGGCAACGTTAACGTGGATGACCAGGAATAACCTCAGTGGTGCTGCAATGAGCATTTTGTGATCCAACACTGTACAGATTATCGCTTATCTTTTCATGATTCGCTATCGAGCGACAGAGGAGCGAATTACGGTTCAGACTTTTATAACTGCGTACTGATACATTTCTCTACCGAATGTTAAATTTTGTTATATTTTATCATTTTTTTCATTTTTTTCCCTCAAAGCATAGGTTATGAATCCCATGGGTCGAGCCCGTCGAACTCGCTCCAATCGGAGGCTATAACCGTTGTTTTGGAAGCAAAAACTAGTGTTAAGGCAGGTTAATGGGGAAATTACTACTTTGTTATTTTCACAAAAGTGAAGTAGAATGGAAATTGTGTTCCAGCTGCTTCCAAAAAGATAAAAATGTACAAAAACACGAACATTTTTTTTCATATTATATTTTTAAAATTCTTCTTGGGGGTTTCTTTTATTTGTTTTTCGATTTCAATATTAATATTATTATTATTATTATTATTATTATTATTATTATTATTATTATTATAGAAACAATGGCGTAACCACTATTATTATTATTATTATTATTATTATTATTATTATTATAGAAACAATGGCGTAACCACGGATCCGATACGTCTGACAAGACGTATCGGAGCTGTGGTTACTCCATTGTTTCTTTTCTTTTTCTTTTGTTTACCTTTAAATGTACATGTCTTGGCCTTTTGTTGGCGTATATTTTAAGGAAATGCCGTATTCTAAGAACTGAATATTTGTTCTCTGATCCCTTTCCTTTATATTTTTCAAATAAAATGTGATTGAACTCAACTTGCGGAAGATGAACATATAGGGATTAAATGGCATAACCCAGGAAAATCATAGACCGTTTGAACTAATCATCGAAACTTTCAAATTGAGAATGACAGTATGACACATTCCTTATTTTTCATCAGTTTCCGTTTTTAATTGCAAACTGTTCGTCTGCTGCTTTTGGACTGTATAATAAATGAAATAGAAAACTCATTTGTCTCAAGTACGGATGGTATCTTTTCTGTAAATTTATTCTTCCATTGCAAGAGTTATCGAAATGGACACGTGAGTGTCTAAATCACATTGGAGTGTTAACAATATTGAATTTGTAAACAGGTCAAGATTAGTCTTTTAATTGAATTAATAATTTCGTTTCGATTACCGTTCTGAATCAGACATTTGTTTGTCCTAACCGATTTCATGGCTCATCGAGACGAAAAAATTAATAGTGTATCCTTTCCACAGCAATGTGGCCTAAATTGATCGGCGTAAAAGATGAAACAGATGGTATTTGCAGCACACACGACGGGGAATTTCAATCTCACCCGCAGCTGGGACGCGATTCGGTCGAAATTCTCTGTCCACTTTTTACCCGAGACAGTGGAAAATCTCACCTGTAGAATAAGATATACGAGACTATTGCATCGCAGTAGCAATTTCCATTGTTTTTCTTGATGCGGTCTTCACGTTGATTTCGCAGTATTTTACAAAGGAAATCTCGACCCACTGATACAAGTGTATCTCAATCAAATCAAGTATTTTACAAATGAAATCTCGACCAACTGGTACAATTGTAACGCAAGCAAATCACGATCTGATGGCCAAATAGACTCCTTTTGTGATCACAGTACTGCACCTATTAATGCCGTCCGTCGAGGGAACTAATTTATATATATCTTCATCTGAATAAAGAAAGAACCAAAAGACACAGGAACAAAGAAGACTGCCATCAGTGTACAAACGATAAAACCACGAAATTAGAAGATACAAACTCTGCAAACAAGATTCTGAATGAATATATGTGAAACTGAAGCCGGAAAAAATGCAGCACAAATTCAAGTTAGTTGGTGAAAAATGCTTATGAGCAACTTTGAGAAGGTGAAAATGTACCCTAACTCCCAATTGGGTGTTACCTGAAGGCACAATACCCTTCAAAATCTCTCAAGTATTACAACAAGTTATGTTAAGACCGAAATGTCTGTAGGTGCATAGCACTTTGATCCAGGATGCATGTTTCTCGAGAAACGCGCTCGACTTTGTCCATTCGGGTTTGGAGTCAACAATGAAACAATGGAACGAAGTAAAAAGGTGACCAATGGATATACAAGTGGATATACAATGCCGTGATATAGCAGTCACATTCCATCTTCTTGATTGACCTGTGGTTGTTCGTTCTCACGTTTGTGAAAGGGGTACTGGTACTTTCACTAACATACTGGATTTGAAAAACACCACATTGAAGGATGTAAATCACATTTGAACTTTTGCAGATTCCGCCGCAAATGCATTAATTGATGTAAATGCGTACATAATGTATTAAAAACATTATTTGATCCGGATTGGGATATTTTTAATTTAATGGGGTGAATACATTTTGAGTGAGCACATTTAGCAGTTTCAAAATCAAACTCCGGCTTGTATTCCCGGTTCATCATTTGCTAAGTGAATCCACAATGACGACCGGGAACCAATACTAAAAAACTTTTACAATTGTATTTTCTAGAATTGTGTTTTCTAGTTATGACTTTAAATGGGTTGAATTGAACCATTAGCATTTTCAAAGATCTGGCAATTTGCCAGCTGGCAAATTGCCATATCTTTTAAAATGCTAATGATTCATTTTAGTCAGTTATATTAATAGGTAGAAAATACAATTCAAGAAAATACAATTGTAAAAGTTCTATAGTATTGGTTCCAGATCCAAGTGCAAGAGCAGTGAGTTGAGAGCGATAGCGACGCGCGGGGGACGCATTATGGGGATGGTAAGCCCCTTTCGACCCACAGCGACCCAAGTTACTTTAGATTGTCACCGAAGGAGAAACAAGAGGAGCGTGGAATTAATCTGGGACGATACTATAACAAATTTGCAAGTGTATTTTCCAGAAATGTATTTTCTATTATGGAAATAACTTTCTGAAATGGATCAAAAGCGTTTCAAAAGGCGTAGAAATTTACAGATAGGTAGGTAAATTGCGACGTCCTTTGAAATGCTAATGATTTATTCCAGTGATTTATATTTACAGGTAGAAAATACAATCCTGAAAAAATACAAATGTAAAAGTTTCATAGTATTGGCCCCTGATCTCATCGGCGCCTTTTGCCGGAGCTTAGCTTCTTTATTTGGATGAGTTGGAGAGGGAAGAGCAGCAATTTATCCCGCGTCCCCGTGACCACCGTGGTGATGTTCGAGGTTGACAATACAGTGGAGCCCACTTAATTGGATATTTCTTAACTGAATATCCCTGCTAATTGAATATACTTTCCCAACACAAAACCATTTACCATACCCCCAGTTCAAATTTGACATGTTAATTCAATATAGGTTATAGAGTAAACTCCTGTTGATTGAATCGTGTAACCTGTCGAGATATTACCCTGACTCTCCCCAGTTTTCTTTTGTTTATAGACCTATAGGGCCTCGTTACATTCAATACAGGCATTCAGTCTATTATATCTTGTTTGACAGAGCTCGTGGAGCTCTGTCAAACAAGATATAATAGAATAAATTCTAAATTTATCTCTAGAATACAGGAAAGTGACACAATCCCTGTTAATTGAATACTCGTGTTAATAGAATAATTTTCATTGACAAAGTGACTATTCAATTAATAGGGTTCCAGTGTACCACTGACCACAAACCGTGTTTCGGTGGAGTGTTCCGCCTTCACCCTAACGCAAATCATGCTCATCCTTCACTTTTTTTCAAAAGCAATCAGTGACTCGTTGCAGTAATTTTCTATCCAGTGGGTGGAATAATTGGATTTTCGTATTTTACAGCGAATAAACTCGACTCTTACGAAAACATTATTGTAGATCTAATAAAGACTAGTCGATGTTATGTTAAGATTTTATGAAATCAATCAAGTGAATGGCCATATTTCCCGTCGCTAATACAGCCCCGAATAAACATTATCTAGTGGTAAAAATACCGTGTGTTCCTCTTGTAGGATCATCAACAGAAGATTGTCAAGTCGGAGAATGAAATGAAAATATTATCACAGCCACTGTGCGTAGGCTCTATGAGAACCTTTAAATCGGATTATGCGACATTATCTGCCAGTAATTACAACTCTCCGGCAATAAAGACAGCACACCAACAGGCGTGTGTCGACTTGAGTGGACGAGAAGTGATCGAAAAAAGACACTTGGCCAAAAAAACACCCCAAGTATTAAAGCGATATCAGATGATTTCTATTCTCTCAGCTGTAACAGAAACTAATAGGTGACTCACTTCATGATTATAAAATGAAAATATAAATATACATTTTAAGTCGGCCAACAGGGTTACACAAATTAGAATTTAGTCAGCCTGTGTGAATAATAACTTAATTTTTTATCAGGGAGCCTTTTTTCATGGTTATCCTTTACTCGAATGTGCTCAAGAATTAACTGACACCATATATACCATATTAGGCCACCAACAAACTGTGTAACGAATATAGCTTACCGACTGCTGCATCGATGCACAGAACTAATAACAACTGCGATCAAAATTAAATGAGAGAATTCTCACAATGTGTTCACGTGTCTTTGCCTTGTTGCAATTTATGGGAGAGTCCCATGAATTGTAACAAGGCAAATTCATATACACCAAACAGTTTCATTTCGAAGGTAACATGACACACATGCACAGAATATGAAGCCTTTTAAATTGCCTAACCTGCACATCAGACCAAAATATGGGCTTCCAACACTCAATCTTTCAAGCGTTTATCGGCTGCCGCCATTTTGAATAATCAATTAACAAAGGGGAGATTACCCATAGCTGTAGGCGTATATTGATGTTGACAGGCAGTATATGGTTTTATATGCAGTCTGCATGTGACGTCTTTGAACCAATGAAATTCCAAGATACTTGTAGGAGGTAAGATATAATTTTATTATCAGTTCTGGTACAAATACGGTAGCAAACTTTCAGGAACCGTTGATGCTTGCTATCAACTATGTGAGTTGAACACATATATTTTGCGTAATCTATACACGACAACCTTCAATTCAATGCATAATTTGTGTACATTCAATTTATATTAAATTTTATAGAATATCAGACTTGGAAATTTCAAAGTAAACTAATTTCCCTTACTTATATTGCATATTAAAACACACCATTTAAGAGGTCGAATTATGAGAGGGGTATTCTATTCCCACTGGCTCGGATGCGAAGTGGATTCGTGGACCACGTTGACATGTTTGTTCTCTGCAGCAAATGTCATTCTATAAATATTTCTGACACTATATTGATATTCCAAAATCAGCTTGTTAAATAAATGGCCGAAACCCTTTACTCAAAGTCATGACCAAACCCGTTATGCGCTGTTCATAAAAAAACACCATTCAAATTTTATTATTTTTCCAATTTTTGCCTTTTAAATATAGTTTATTACCACTCATTGGAAGGATCTTGACGAGCTCGTTCCAATGAGGGGTTAAGCTATATATATATATATATTTTTTTTTTTTTGGGGGGGGGGGGTGCAAAAATGAAAAGATTTAGTTATTCAAAATTCCTTTTGCAAGTGTCGTCTGCAATTTAGGTTAAGTAAAAGCTAGATATATTTCCTATTCTTTTTCATCTAGCAGACTTAGTAGACCGCAAAATGTATATATACAAAACATGGCAGACTGTATTCCTAGTCTTTCACCCACGGTAATCCGATACAAAAACACAGGCGGTATATCTTTGATCGCACACGGTAAAACACGATGGGAGATTTGTTCTCAATCAAAATTTTGAAAGGGAATGCAAAGTGATACGTATAGTTTGTTGTTGTAAGATCAATTGGTTTTTAGAAAACTATCAACGTTTGCCGAGGGGTTTTATCACGAGTTACTGCCCTTGTTTATCCAATGTTCTCGCTTCGTAAACTTCGGCTAATCTGTGTAATTTTAAGTAATTAAAGAAATAAACCAGTCGACGGAAAAGACGTCCTTAGGGCGAATTCTTCCAACACTATTATTGGATTATGTCTTCTGATACGCTTATGATACAATTGATAAAGCCTGTTACAGTTATTTTAAGAGGGCAGACAACGTCTCCTCAAGGCAAAAACACTACTTTTATTATTTTTGTTGTAATTAGCAAGGTGGTGTGAAATAATACATTTTGTTTTCCAAGCACTCCTAATTTACTAGCTGGGATTTTTAAGAACCCCGTGTATGATATCTCGTTTCACAATAGTTAACCCTTTACCCAACGCAGACGATATCAAAATTTATTATTTTAAATATAATTTTTTTAAATTTTTCAAAAAATTTCAACAAAACCATATCATGTGACCCCTCGTTGGAACGAGCTCGACGAGCTCGTTCCAACGAGGGGTCACATGATATGGTTTCGTTGAAATTTTTTTAAAAAATAATACTTTTTCACCTGCTGAATTTGCATATTACTCTGGCGGATGCTGGCGATTCGTTGGGTAAAGGGTTAACCTTTCCACTCACCAGGGCTGTAACCATATTTCAATATTGATGGGAAGGAATTTTTGTTTTTTTCGAGAGACCTTTGACACCCCGGTGTATGGAGACACTCCTATTACAGGGCGGAGGATGTGAAACATAATCCTCAGTCATATTGATGGATTTTGATCGGCTCTTAAGACTTTTGTTCAGTAGAATGCCATTTTTCAACTACGTTTCGAAAACAATTCGAACTTCAGTCGACGTATTTAATTAAACTATAAAGGCTTGGTGCTTCGTGATAGTCGTTGGTTATTCTCAATAACCATAGAAATTCCATGTGACACTTATATATAATATATGCATGGACTGTCGGAAAATGAAATGGACACCGTTGAGTGTAAATTTACATCGTGTCAACCAATATCTCCGCCATTTTGACTGTGACTTACGAAATAGATTCTCCGCTATGTATTGACTCGCAAAGTCCCAGATTAATTTTTGATAAATTCCCAAAAAATTTGCATAATATTAATATGTTTTGTTCCCCTCTATTAATTCACTACCAACAGGCAATCACCCAATGTACTGTAGAAGAAACACATCCATATGAACCCAATTTTAGATTCTGTGATAAAACTATGCATACAGCAGAATATGGTGCTTTTTAACCTTTTACCTCATACTAATAGCAGACTACACTTGCCCAAGAAATTCTTGAACAACTAAACATTTTCATTTTTTGCTTCAAAACATGACTTGTGATCCCTCATTGGAACGGGCTCGATGTCTTTGAGGTAAAAATTTAAAAAAAATAAAGAGAATTTGAATGCGGATTTTTGTGATTTTTGTGAATAAGTTTGGTCGGTTATGGACGTTGCGTTGAGTGATCAATCGCGATAAGTTAAAATGGGACACAAACGGTTGGACTTGATCAAAAACAGTTTCTGTTCAATTTGCTATCAATTCAGATTTGCTCTATGACTAAAAAAAACAAGATTATTCTCTACCTATTATTCGAGAAGAGGGTGATATTTACGATATTTTCCCCCTGAATACATGGATCTTTTTATATTTTGCTTCCATTATATATCTTATGGACCTTAACCCTTTACCCAACGATATCAAAATTTATTATTTTAAATATCATTTTTTTAAATTTTTCCAAAAATTTCAACAAAACCATATCATGTGACCCCCTCATTGGAACGAGCTAAATGAGCTCGTTCCAATGAGGGGTCACATGATATGGTTTTGTTGAAATATTTTGAAAAAATTAATTTTTTCAAATGCTCAATTTTCCATATTACGCGGGCGGATGCGGACGATTCGTTAGATAAAGGGTTAATCGGAACAAACTCGATGAACTCGCCCACATAGGCCATTAGCTATATTTAAAGGCGAATATTGAAAAAAAAATACAAAATTTTAATGGCAAATGTTGTTTCTTTTGCGTCATCGTTTTTGGCGGACGATTTTCTGTTATAACCCTGTTTGTTATTTGCCGATGAATTCAGTAAATGTTCAAGTGCTAAATCTGGTATTTAGTATTCGTTTGAGATATATTTAACCCTTTGAGCCCTGGTGGTATCGTCTATGTGAGTTCAATGGTAGTAATTGAACGAGTCAGTATTCATTATTTGGGAGAAGACAATTAATATTTTCAACGTTTACTCTAAGCTGCCACCCTACTTGATGAAGATATGACATTTCATGTTCCTAGGCTTAAAAACAGTCTTTCAGACTCAACGAGTTAAAAATGATATAAAAATATTAGGCTTCATCGTAAATCTGAGCTTTGAATATTTAAAAACGAAATAAAAATGTATTAAGTTTCATTCTAAACCAGGACCCTGAAGTAAACTGTACTGGATTTTCAATTTTTGTGCTGTCGAAGAAAAAACTCTGAAGAATGGCACCAGTATTTTCCAAATAAGACTATACGTAACGAAAAATAAAAAGCTATAGTATTAGTGAATTATTCTTTGACTTACTTGATTGAAACCACTGTAAGAATTTTCGTAAATTTCATCGATTTAGAGGTGATCAGTATGATTGGCGTCTCTAGGCAAAGTTTGGTTCGCAGGATAATGAGGTACCATCTTAACCTTTACCTAGCATGAATAGCAGACGACACTTGCAAAAAAGTGTTGAACAGCTGAATATTTTCTTCTATTTTTTTGCATAAAAATATAACCATCAGCAAAATGTTTGAGGTAAAAAAATTAATGGCGATTGCTTGGAATAGACTTTATCAGCATCTTCCATTTATTTATTTATTTATTTATTTATTAGGGTTTAACGACACATTAACAGTCAAGGTCATATCGTGTCGGTGATAGTTTTACGGGTGGAGGAAGCCGGAGTACCCGGGGAGAACTACCTAGCAACGACGAGCACCTGCCAGCTCCCCAACATCGTAACTCTGCACTGCAGCACAGGCAGGGTTAAATTGGTTGAAGACCTGCGCTCCATCGACGTGCAGTACGTCTTAGTACACGGCGTCATCGTGCCCCCATGTGGACAATCGGGGTGAAGTGCCTTGTCCAAGGACACAACGCGGGAGTCCGAATCGATCGTACAGACGGTCACCCATCCAAGGACTAACCGGGCTCGACGTTGCTTAACTTCGGTGATCTGACGAGAACCGGTTACCGCAACGCCACCGCGCCCCCTTCTTATTAATAACGTTTGACCTTTATTTACATATACAATAAATAGGTACTAGGGCCGGTAATGAGATTTAAACCACTCGTAGCATAAGGGTTTTAACCACTCGGCTCTTAATAAATAATAATCGACTTTGTCACCTAAAATGGAGAAAAAATGACACTTTCTATCGCAAACACATGCACGGTTTGTTTTGTTTACATCTGCGCCAGCGGGCAGTTCTACCGCCTGCATGTGAATGCTTGATTGACAGCTAGACACATCGCAAAAGTTGACTGAATTCACCTTGCTTTTTCAGTCAAATTATTATTAACAATTCTTAAATTTTATTTTAAGGATTTAACTGTAGGTATTTTAAACTCAGTACATCATTGTACGTGGTAGATGGTACCACAAAACGTCGATAGTTTGAATGAAACATTGCGAAGTGTTAATGTTTCCAAGTTGGCAAATTACGTCATGTCACGTCATGGATGAACTTCCTGCTATGGGTGTAAATTTTTTTAACCCCAATAGACGCTTTACATCCGGCAGTGGGGTTAATTGCTAAAAGTTAACATACGGGCTTTTCACATGTAGTAACATAGGCAAGCATGGTATAAAAAACAATAAACAAGTGTGAAGGGTAATGGCAAGACAACGACGAACGTCACCGACAATCTGCTTCATATTTCTCTCATTTCCGAACATATAACCCAACGTTGCAAACTCCAACAAGACTGCTATTGACAATACTTCATTTTGACATTCCAGTCTCACAATATTCATTGTTTTTATTAACTATGCATTAATATTTGTATGGCAGCTTGATTCAGACTAAAAACGCAGTTAGGTTACAATGTGTTCTCTACGTAAAGTTTCTTTTCCAACTCAGATCTACTTTATCATTAATATTACAATGGATTTTATCAATAAAAAAATAATTTGAATATCAATGGTCAACCGCTTAATATACTAATATTGATTTATTCAACCCTTTACCCAACGCAGACGATATCAAAATTTATTATTTTAAATATACTTTTTTAGAATTTTAAAAAAAAATTCAAGAAAACCATATCATGTGACCCCTCATTAGAGCACAATGAGCTCGTTCCAATGAGGGGTCACATGATATGGTTTTGTTGAAATATTTTGAAAAATTTAATTTTTTCAACTGCTCAATTTGCATATTACGCGGGCGGAAGCGGGCGATTCGTTAGGTAAAGGGTTAACGTTGAACCTATAGTTCACGTCAGCCATTCTCGGGGGAGGTGGGGGGGGGGGGCATACGTCATCAAAATGGAAGCTGCTGATCTCCCGTATAGCGCTGGCCGGTTTTGTCCGTAATTGGGTAAAGGGTTAACATGTGTCTCCCCAACAAAAAAATCAGCATTTGTAACTTAGTGACCTTCCATCAAACATAAATGTATTAGAGCTGGGTACAATTAAATACCTAAAAGTTTTATCATGGCATTTCCCACGCGGTTATTCAACAATTATTTCAGCTTGTACAGAAAAAAAATCGAAAGCGTTAATGCAACATCAAGAAAACGCATCATTTATAATGTGCAGGTGTTTGTTAACAAGCACATCCAGATTTCTGCGATAAAATATATGCGCGTGTTTTCTCCAGTTATGCGAGTACACATCAAATACACCAACCAAGCAATTAATAGGTTGAATTTCAGTTAAAGACATAGAAAATATATGAAAAAATAAACTTACAATTAGGAAAAGATCACACAACCGAACTATAAACATTTCTAATAATTTTCCTGCTAAAACAACGTATTCGTTTCTGAAAGGTTACGACCCTAGCGTTATAAAAATGTACATCATCGTAGTTCGAATAACATTTTCTGATTCCTTAATCTCCGAGCTTTTAATGCTGCAGTTTTTGTTTTGACAGATATTCCTCTTTAAAACTATCAAAATAGGTATTCGTCTGAAAAGGTTGTATTCTTTGGGGAGTTCTGTGATTTTAATAAAATTCTCACACGACGAAAGACCTCCACCTGTGGTAGAGGATTTAAAACTGGATATAAATGGTCCTCCCTATTTTTAACGCTATTACTGTAACACTCAATATAATTTTTCTGCTAATTGCTGTTGCCGAAATACCGATGGTCCTATCCCGAAAAGAGTCATCACCATCACCATTGTGTCTTTGGGGAAGGTACTTCAACGCGATTACCCAAGTGGAAGCGCGGTGGCGCCGTTTCCCAGAACATACACTTGCCTTCAATCGATGCTAACCTGTGGCCAAATACTATAGAAACTTTACAATTGTATTTTCTAGAAATGTGTTTTCTAGTTATGACTTTAAATGGGTTGAAATGAACCATTAGCATTTTCAAAGATTTGGCAATTTGCCCGTTGGCAAATTGCCATATCTTTTAAAATGCTTATTATTTATTTTAATCAGTTATATTAATAGGTAGAAAATACAATTCTGGAAAATACAATAGTAAAAGTTTTACAATTTATGTCGGGTTGTTAAGTTGGAGTGTTAGAAGTTATTTACCCTGCTCGATGGTTCCGTCCCTCTTTCCTGGTACACAGGTCTCTTCCACCAGTAAAACGTGCCCGACCTGACATGACCCTGGTTGTTGAAATTCACCCCAAAATAAAAATAAACAATGCCTACTGTAGTGTTCCCGCGGCTTTTATGAAACACGGAAAAGAAGTGGTGGATAAAGACGGGGCGATCGGCGAATGCCATCTCTGTGGCATGACAACGGATTTTTAACAGATTCTTGGTGTACCCGACTGACTTGATGAATTAAACATGCTCGATTGGTCTTTGTCTGAATTATGAACTGTTGAACGGCAATCACCGTTCATGGGGTAATAAAATATCAACTCTCACTGTCATCTAATGTGCGTACCCAGGGAGCGCGGTGGCTCGGTGGTAGACTGTTGGACTTCTATGCTAGAGGTCCCGAGTTCGACCACCGTCCGGGACGACCCGCGCTGTGTCCTTGGGCAAGGCACTGTATCCCGGTTGCCTACATGGGGCTCGTAAGACGTACCGCACGTCGATGGTGCACATTTCTTCAACCGCTGTAACCCTTCTTGAGCGGAGCTTGAACAGAGTTAGAATGTTGAGGAGCTGACAGTTGCTCGTCGATGCTCGGTGGGTCTCTCCGGGTACTCCGGCTTCCTCCACCCGTAAAACTGTCACCGTGTCAGGATTAGTCATTGTGCATAAGTATGTGACCTTAAACACCAATAAATAAATATGCGTATCCAGATAGTGATGTCATTGCCTTGAAAATGTCTAGGAGATTAAAAAACCTTAACTATTAACCCGCAGAGTATTTTTCATCAAATCTAGTCATGGATGCTGTGAAGCAGCCATAACTACATTTGATGAAAAAATCATCTAAATTTAATACAATGAATCATTGGGGTAAATTCCTTTTAATTTACAGGGAGATAATTTGATTAAATATGCCCATATTGTACTGATGTCAGTGACAAGGGAAATCCTGTCTGGGGCATGAGTATCTGCCAGCAGCAGGCAAAGAGTTAATGCTTTACTCACGGACAAGAGGAACATATGTAAGAGAGAAGGTGGAAAACACTGTTGTATGTGGCACAACAGATAATAACTGCATGCACTTTATTTTCCGGCTTTCTCTTTTAGAGTATAGCTGTGCCAAGCGCCTGGTGCAGCGATCATATTCACCGTCAATACCACGGGATCTTTCTACTGATAGTGTCAAGGGGTTGCATGTGAACGCGATGGAAGTATTCTCCCTAAAATTTTTGTCCGGCCACACTAACCCTTTTCATGATATGAATAGCACACGACAATTGCGATTACATATTCTACATAACTACAGTTTTTCATTTTATGCTTCAGAAACATACCTTAAAAACCCCTCATTGAAAGGAGATCGTTCCACTAAGAATCATAAGCTTTGTTTTGATAACATAAAAAGAAAACATTAAAATTTGAATGGCGATTTAAAGCGTTCACCGGCTTCCGCCGTCTCTGCACATTTACTAAGGTAGTATTTATCATTATACATATTGGAAATATCTTCTCAGAATCGGTCTTTCGGGTGAAGACTTCTAATGATAAATTGCAATCAAAACGAATTCATAAACTTATTTAATTCCTAAACTGTTTTTCAGGAATTGATAGGATATTATCTGGTCGACCAGCATCGCGTTCATCGGCTTCTTCTCCAAGAGCATGCGCACTACCAACACCGGACACATCGGTCTTGGAGATTCCAGAAGGTAAGTTGAAGACACGCAGAATGCATGGTGAAAAAAAGGTCAACAGAAAAAGGGTATTTTAAATATTGGAAAAATACCTAATTGAATTTTTAATAATCATCTCCTTTGACTATGAGTATTCCGGTCCTACTTTGTGAATATATAAAAAAAAAGCTTTAAAACTTACAGGAATATTTTTCACGCGAGCAGATCAATGCACATCTTTGAAAATTATATGATATTCGGAGCAAGGGATGTAGCCTGGGAGGGCCATGGGTGTTCGTATGACCCCCCCCCCCCCCCGAACCCCAAAGGTCCGCGGCCGATATTCTCCATAGTAATATAATACATGTTTACACTGAGTTTGATTCACTTTCACTCAGCATGAAATCTTTGATCCCTGCTAATATCAAATATTGAAGAATATTTCCGTGGGAGCCCCTCCCGCCACCGGACCACCACCCTGGCCAAAGGTCAAGTTGGAGGAGATTATGGGAGGGGGGCACCCCCTCCCATAATCTCCTTCAACTTGACCTTTGGCCAAGGCTTGGCCTCTGACCAAGATTTCAGTCTTTTTAGTTGCCAGACCTTCTCATCCTTGAATTGCATTGTTGGCGACCCCCCCGAAAACAAATTGCTGGCTACACCCATGGGGAGTCCATTGAAATGCAATTTCTCCAGTACAGAAAACCCCTTTTTACTATCTTATGGACATAACTGTGAGAAACAGAAAACAAATTTCTCAGAATATTTCAATATCAACTTAATCTTTGTAAGACCATGAAGCTAAAATTAAATTCAAGAGGATTATGTTGATTTAAAAACTAAGTTTTGATCAATACCCTTTTCACTGTCAATGTGGATATCAGTAGAATCGCATTTCTTCTTGGATGTCATACACCCACGATCTAACATGGTCGGTTCATTCCATCTTAACCCTTTACCCATGTAACTGTCGAAACCGTTCAGCGCTATTGAGAAAAACTGCTATTTAATTTTCATTTTTTGCCTCAAAAACATAGCTTATGACGCATCACTTGAGCTCGTTCCAATGAGGGCTCATAAGCTATACCTTTGACGCACAAAACGAAATAAATAGCTATTCAATACACATTATCGTGCCACCATTTAAGGCTCAGCGCGATCAATATTAGGCTCGGCCTCATCTATTATTATGCTAGTAAATTTGTTTATCCAATCAAATGAAGTTACTAAGAGACATACACTCCGCAATATTAGGTTCAGGATGGCTGAAAAGCACCCAATATTAATTTAATATTAGGTGCCCGTCAGCCATTTTGTTTTATCATTATATCCACATGCCTCAGCTTTTAATTTACACATACGTACATGCTGTAGCGCAGTCGTGCAGAAGACCCACCATATAAAATAGCCCCGTCGTATAAACATTGCATTCGATTGAATGAAACTGTTATAATAAAATGCCAAACCAGCCCAAAAGGTTGGCGGTTATAGAACAAGTCACGAGTGATTTATTAGAATGCGGAAGTAAAATTACTCCCCTTGTTGCGTATGTACATCGTCTGCTTTGTTTACATTTTTCGAGAAGTGCGCATCATTTAACTATTCGTTGAGTTAATTTCCCCAATGACATTTTAGCATTCCGTGCATAATAAATACGTTACAGGGCGTTTAGTTGGCAGATACAGTGTCATATACGGCGAAGAGAAAACAATATTAGGCGAGGCGCTTCGCCTCACCTAATATTGTTTTCTCTTCGCCATATATGGCACTGTATCTGCAAACTGAACGCCCTGTAACTTATAATATTAGGTCACTAATAAACCGTGTAACGAATATACCTTACCATTTAGTTTCTCTGTATACTGAACTAGCAACTACGATGAATACTAAATGACAAAATAAAGGGTGGGGGGGGGGGGGGGGGGGATTCCTGTTGACTGTAAAGCGAAACGTCTTATTCGGCATTTCGCTAGTTTATGTCTAAAAAAACTCACGTCTTTAAGGTAACAGTGATTGAGATTATGATGATGAGGGTAGATAAAAATGGCATTTTATCTTACAATAAGTATGTATTGAGTTCGTAACTTCCCGAATACACCGTGCATCGGGGTCCCTGAGAGAGAGAGAGAGAGAGAGAGAGAGAGAGAGAGAGGGGGGGGGGGGGGCACTTCTCAAAAGTATTATTATTAAATTATGGAACAACATTACTTTCATGATTCGATCTCAGAATATGAAATCTGAAATTAAGATGCTAGTTAACCCTTTAACCATTTACCTAACATGAAAAGCAGACGACACTTGCCAAAAAATTCTTGAATGTTTTTTTCATTTTTTGTCTTAAAAACATAGGTTATGACCCCTCTTTGGAATAAGCTCGATGAGCTCGTTCCAATGAGGGGTCATAACCTATGTTTTTGAGACAAAAAATGAAAAAATAATGAAAATTAATTGGTGATTTTTTAGAAAAGCGCAGGCCGGTTTTGGCCGTTACGTTGGGTAAAGGGTTAATCAACGTACTTGATATCACAATTTAGTATTGTAAAAAAAATTCCAAAATGTCAATAAAACCATATCATGTGACCCTCTCATTGGAACGACCTCATCAAGGTCGTTCCGATGACGGGGTCACATGATATGGTTTTGTTGAACCTTTTGGAAAAAATAGTGTTTTCTCAACTGCTCAGTTTGTAAAATAACGTCATTACAGTTGAGAATTGTAAGATAAATCATCATCAAAATCATGTTTATGTACAAAGAATATATCTTACAGCATATTCATATATTATATATGCTATTCATATTCAACGAACATATATATATCTTACCTCCTACAAGTATCTGGGAATTTCATTGGTTCAAAGACGTCACATGCAGCCTGCATATAAAACCAAAAACTGCCTGTCAACATCAATATACGCTGGCAGCTATGGGTAATCTCTCCTTTGTTCATTGATTATTCAAAATGGCGGCTGCCGATAAACGCTTCAAATTGAAAGATTGAGTGTTGGAAGCCCATATTTGGTCTGAAGTGCAGGTTAGGCAACTTAAAAGGCTTCATATACTGTGGATGTGTGTCATGTTACCTTCGAAATGAAACTGTTTGGTATGTATGAATTTGCCTTGTTACAATTTATGGGAAAGTGCCTGTACTCTCCCATAAATTGTAACAAGGCAAAGACACGTGAACACATTGTGAGAATTCTCTCATTTAATTTTGATCGCTGTTGTTATTAGTTCTGTGCATCGACGCAGCAGTCGGTAAGCTTTCTTCGTTACACAGTTTGTTGGTGGCCTAATATGGTATATATGGTGTCAGTTAATTCCATATTGGACTCGAGCTTCGCTCTCGTCCAATATGAAATTAAATGACACCTTATATACCATAGTAGTCTACCAACAAACTGTGTAACTAATAGTATCGGTCTCGCTCTTGTTTCTAAGGCATATCTAAGGTCCTAGAACCAATAACTCAACTTTGATACAACATTTTATACATAAATATAACGGTGATAATATATATAGATTAAGATTTAGATGACATTAAATGAGATGAGATTCTTTATTTTTTACAGGACTGGCAGTTTGTCAAACCTCATTTTCCGGTGTCAGTCATTATGGTGTATTTTGTACGAGAACTGTGATTTCAAAAGGAACAAGATTTGGACCATTCAAAGGTCGCATAGTTAATACAAGTGAGATCAAAACTCATGATGATAACTCATTTATGTGGGAGGTATGTTGATCTTATTTTATTGCCGTGTGCACGATGTTATGTCGTAAATAATAATCGATAATAAATCATAAACGAAGATAAAAAATGATGAGATTCCCCAGAGAAAGATGTAATTTTTCTCTCCCCCCTTCTTACTTAAACATAATGTGTGTATGTGTTTTGCCTTTTTAGACATGGTATGATACTTATTGAAAAAGAAAAATAATATTGAATGAATGAAGCCTCGATCAACAATATGTTTATCTGATCAATACCACTCATCGCCTCTTCATAATCTCAGCTTAATACAGAGCAGAATTTAAAATTTGTTATCTCCCTTTTTAGGAAGAACTGCTGCTATTCAGGTATTACAGTACTAAATATTTTCCCATAGGCGACCATTATAATGCTCGCGTGAAAAATATGATTGTATTATTTTAATTGGGGCATTCAAATATCTTTGTCAAGTATAGTCCCACAGACAACTTTTTCTGTCCTCGAAACTGGGGATCATGCAACAAATAAGAGAGAAAAATTGACAGGAAGGAAACTGCTGATTACGGCCACATTTTTGTCGGAGAATGCCCATAAAAAATTCAACAATAGTCAATTGTATTTTTTAATTTTCAACTTTCGACGACTTCCTTTATAAATTATGCGGGTGGATGCGACAGATTCGTGAAATAAAGAGCTAATCCACAAGCAAAATGGAGGAAGTTTTGTTCGACTCAATGTTAAGATTTCATTCAGCAGAGACCATTTTTTAAAAAAAATGTTGAAGCATATTACGTAGTACACCGGACGTCCTAAACCATCTTCAAAAAGGTTTAAATGCCTTCGAAACATATTCGGTAATTATCGTAGTTAAGAGAACGTGTCAATGTTCAGTCGGGTTGTCTGATTGAATTACGTAGAGTTTTCGGCGTCATATAAATTATTTGGTTTTCCCAGTAATTGTAAAAATTTGGCGCGCTATTTAATATGCATGTTCTATTAAAACAATCCACTTTCCTGGACAAAAAATCTCATCAAGTCGATCAAAAGCTGTCGATTAGGACATACATTTTCCACCCCGTTGACCCTTTACCTAACATGAAAAGCAGACTGCACTTGCAAAACAATTCTTGAATAGCTAACTGTTTTCATTTTTGTCTCAAAAACATAGGTTATGACCCCTCATTGGAACGAGCTCTACGAGCTCGATCCAAAGAGGGGTCATAACCTATTTTTTTGAGACAAAAAATGAAAAAATAATGAAAATTATTTGTCGATTTTTGTGAATAGGGCTGGCCGGATTTGGTCGTTACGTTGGGTAAAGAGTTAAAGTTGTATCGCACTACAAGTTTAGCATACCTACCGTTTAGTTGCACGTGTTTACATCATCTGTACAGATAGGTTTCATTATTCAAACGAATGGGATGCACTGTACTGTTCGAAAAAGTTATTGAACCTTTCTCGACAAGAGCGATTCATGCTCCCACTAATATCCTCGAATTATACCCACTCCTGCTGTCGAGAGAAGGTTTTAGCTTTTCTCTCGAGAATGCTTTGTTTGAAGGTGCTCGTCAACAGGCAAGTAAATAAACTGATGAAGTTACTATGATTCTTTGATTTGCTTTAGATTTTTGCTGACGGCAGACTGAGTCATTTCATTGATGGCCGAGGGAGTTCTGGTAACTGGATGACCTACGTGAATTGTGCAAGATACGCCCACGAACAAAACCTGATTGTTATGCAGTCAGAAGGAGATATTTTCTACGAAGTCTGCAAGGACATTCCACAAGGAACTGAATTGTTAGTGTGGTACGGAGATTGTTATTTACAGTTTATGGGCGTACCAGTGGCTTTGAAAGAAATGGCTGGAGAGGAACATGCGGATGAAGCTGACGGTATGTAAAACCTAATCGTTATACCATAAATTAATTTTTTTTATTGATGTAACAATACTAAATATTTTCTCGTAGGTGTCAATTTTTACGTTTGTGTGGAAAAAAATATTATCGCATGATTTTAATTTGTCATCCAAATATCTTTACGAAGAATAGACTTTCAGACAACTTTTCTGCCTTAAAACGGGTCATGCGAGAAATAAGAGAGAACATTTTACAGGAATACAAATTTATTTATTGTTGCTTAACGTCACATCAGTAGCTAAGGCTATATCGTGGCGAGAAAACGGTGGACAATAAAAGATGTCACTGTCAAGTATGAAGTAAAAAGATGGAATAAAAATTGAAAATAACTACAAAAAAACATGTCAAAGGCAGAAGATTTGAACAGCAATGAGTGATGAGATAAAAGAAGTGAATAACTTATAAATCAACCTGATGAATTGAGACTTAAAGAATGTAGACTAAAAGTATAAAAACAATTTTAAAATTTATTAAAAAGGTTGATTACTTTCAGAAACTATACAATTTTGTGTGGGCTCGTATGATAAAACAGATATCTTAGAGATCCTACAGTGAAGTACTTCCCTCTAACATGATTAAAATCAGTGTAATGTAAAAGAAAGGAAAACACACTGGTTGCATATTACTCTCTAACCAACAAGAATGTGTAAGTCGTGTACACTGCAAAAATATAGGTTATCTTTAGAACCCAAAATGGTTCTTATCTTGTCCCTGAGATGGAACCAGTTCTGTTTAAACAGTATTTATTTCAAATCAAATAAATTTATAAAGATTAACATTAAATATTAACAGAATTAAACATAAATTGAGGGGGTTTCAGCCGAAAGTTTAGAGCTTATACGGGGTTGTCTCAAATCATTATTAAGCAAAGGAGATATGAACAGCTGGCATATCGAACCAGTTTTGGTTCTATACAGAACCAAAACTGGTTCGATATGCCAACTGTTCATATCTTCCTTGTTTCAAAATGTTTGGCGACTGCGTTGAATAAGCTCCAAGTTTAGTGCTGAATCTACTTCAGTTCATGTAATATTCTGTTAAAATTGAATGCTAATCTTGGTGAATTTATTTGATTTGAAATAAATACTGTTTAAACAGAACTGGTTCCATCTCAGGGATAAACAGAACTGGTTCCATCTCAGTGACAAGATTAGAACCAGTTTTGGTTCTAAAGAGAACCTATATTTTTTGCAGTGTATGACCTATATGACATCGCTTCAAAACTGCATGATCTTGTCGAGAAAGGTTACTAGACGGGTAGTAATAAAAAATATTTGGTCGCAAGCGATAGAGCTTGTTATTTGTCGCCCACCCCGATCCGCCTGCCACGCAGATTTGATGTATAAGTGATATGTGATTTGAAATCACTGAAAGGAATGTTAAAATCAGTGAGAGGCTTGGTTAAAGCCTCTTTTGCAACACTCTCTGTTATGGTGTTACCGGAGATACCTACATGTCCAGGTAACCAGCAAAACACGATATCATATTGGTCAGATATGAGAATATTCAACTTCTCACGAAGTTCCAAAATGAGAGGGTTCTTCAACTTGGAGTTGAGTAAAGCAAGAAAAGAGGAAAGAGAGTAAGAAAATATAATCGACTTCCTTTCCTGCACATTCTCGATGTGTTCAAGCGCAAGTTGTAAAGCTTTTACTTCAGCTGGCTGTGAAAATAGAACTTTTGTTTGGTATTCTGATTGAGGTGATCTGATCACCAGCAACAACGGTTGATGATACTTTGTCACTATAGGAATACAAATACGTGGAATTCTCAACAAAATTTGTAGTCAATTGTATTTTTCGGCTCCAAGATTCATCAAGTGGCCCTCTTTATTTCTCTGGAGTATTCACCAATAATACACGATTTAATTTTTTTTCAAGCCTGATTAGTTTCGGAGATTGCATCACTTCCGATTGCCACTTTTCAAGGCAGATAACTCCTATTCTATATTTAGTATTGTTAGACCTAGTTTAAACAATATTCAGTTATTTAGTAGTGTTATACCAAGTCTAAGCAATATTTATTCAGCAAGAATAATATTATAATAATACAATGTAACTTCGACTTCAAAACGAAAGTAGCTGTACAATATGCAGAAAAACAGAATGCAGTATTATCAAAATAATTGAAACTATAGTGATATAGACAGGATTCGGCAGGAACCTAAAAGCTTATTTTCAGCCGTGTTATACCTATACTCCTTCCCATAAGGTAGAAATTATGTAGGTGAAATTATCAGAAAGGGAAAAATCGCATCTTCACTGGTGAAAAACACATGGGATAACCAGATTGATCAACAAGCAAATTTTCTGAGAGTGATCTATCAAGCAGAGTCAGACAGCGGTTGAAGGCAAGTGCTTTATCAGCGTGTAGTACGCCTTTAGTACACAGAGCTACCGTGCCCCCACGAGGACGAGTGCCCCCACGAGGACGATCGGTATTAAGTATCTTGCCTAAAGGAAAGAAAGCAGTTTCCAGTGTTCAGGACTGAACCGTCGACCTTTCGGTTTGAAGTTCAGTGCTCTAACCACTAGGGCTGCACGGTATATCGATAAACCGATATATACCGGTATTCAAACCAATATCGATTGAATACCGGTATAATTACAAAAATATCGATTTATCGCCATTATTTATTTACCCACAATTTCATTTTCAAAATGTCTTGAGTTTTTTTTAACTGTAGCCCCGAATGAATAATATTATCCCTTTATCCGAGGAATCATCTGCTTGTGCCCTCGTAATATACAAATTCAGCAGTTGAAAAAATAATTTTCAAACCTTTCAACAGAACTATATCATGTGACCCCTCATTGGAACGAGCCCGTTTAGCTCGTTCCAATGAGGGGTCACATGATATAGTTTTGTTGAAATTTTTGGGGGAAAATCTGATAAACTAATTTTGAAAATCACAAATTTTGATTTCGACTGCGTAGGGTGAAGGTTTTTCGAACCGCATCACCGAGGCATGCTAATTCGTTCCGACTATGATGCCTCGGGTCTCGATTGTGGCACTTGTGTTCATATATCTGAACAGTTTTCTATATACCGGTATACCGCGGTATTTTTGTGAATACCGATACCGGTATTCAGTTTTGAATATCGTGCAGCCCTACTAACCACTGAGCTAGCACACTACTATCTTCCACTGGTAAAGTAGCTATTCCATTAACTGGGTTCCACTGTATTATGTTTCTGAAAATGCAATAGTGCAACAATACAACATTACTCCAAAAGGATCTGTATTTCTCTCTTCCCGACTGTATACTCTATCTGATATGATGTTGCTCTAATTATATTTTTACTTCGGGGATAGCAGGAAGACAGCCAATCTGGCTATGCTGTCCCCCCCCCCCCCAACGGTATGTATATGTATCACAATATTATTCTGTAAATGTATTGATTATTATATTTTACATACCGTTAAATAAAATGAATAGAATAGAATAGAAAATATTCGCACATTGCCTCATGGTGAGACGAAATTTCGGTAAGTAGAGACGAAATGCTTTTGACATCACTTCCTTCACGGAACCAGGTGAATATTTTACATTGATGCCGCCGTTACCGGAAGGGTGACATGATTTTTAGAAACTTGGTCGTGAGATCTCTGCTCAAGCTTAAGTGCCACGCTCGGTTAATTTTGGATATTTCATTCCAGCTATCGATTACTATCCATATTTGCACCTTAGGCAAAATGAGCTGGAGGCATGCGCGCAAGTGATAGCCTTTCTCTCCCCAGGTGCCCTATCTGGGGTTATTGTCACGACATTTAACATGCGCTGTACAATAGGAACGAATTTTTACTTTTGCTTTTTTGAAATTTGTGCTTAAATATTTGACACTATTTTACAAAATTAATAATTGATTTTCAGTTTTAGAATGGCAAGTAGTTATATATTGGTAGAGTCGTATACTCTATGAACAGATTCACTTACAACCAACTTGTTGACATACAATTTAGATTCAAATAACTTGTAACTTTCATAGCTCTTCTTATAAGTCTGAGCAAGCGGCATTACGAAAATTGTAAAGGAAACAGAATTATTTTTTCATATAGAATGTTTTGGTTCTATCAACTAAACATAATCATTTCTTTTTCTTACATTTGACCCTTTACCCAACGCAGACGATATCAAAATTTATTAATTTAAATATCGTTTCTTATTTTTTTGTTGAAAATTTTCAACAAAACCATATCATGTGACCCCTCATTGGAACGAGCTCGACGAGCTCGTTCCAATGAGGGGTCACATGATACGGTTTTGTTGACATTTTTCGAACAATAATATTTTTTCAGCTGCTGAATCTGCATATTACGCTGGCGGATGCGGGCGATTCGTTGGGTAAAGGGTTAAGACTTGATGCTGTAAAATTCGAGTCGATGTTCTGTTTTGAACTTTTATTTGTCGTTTTGGGGTGAAAATCACATTGTCTCTTCATTAGCTCTGATGACTCGTACCTGACTTTCACAGACAATATTTCTATTTTCATTCACCAGCCAGTGAGGGATACCAATGTGCAAGGTGTGGCAAAGTGTTTGCCTACAAATATTACAGAGATAAACATTTGAAGTACACCCGATGTGTGGATCAGGGAGACAGAAAATACCCTTGTCATCTTTGCACGCGGTAAGTATAAGCTGACTCAGTTTAAATTAGTACTAACAAACAGTAAGGACTTAAGATAAACATTTAACCCTTTACCTAACATGAACAGCAAACGACACTTGCAAACAAAAATACTGAATAATTATTTTTTATTTTTTGCGCCCAAAATATAGCACATAGATTATGACCCCCCCCCCCCCCCTCATTGGAACGAGCTAAACGAGATCGTTCCAATGAGTGGTCTTAAGTTATGTTTTTGAGGCAAAAAAAATGAAAATATAATGAAAATTGAATGGCATTTTTTTATGAATAGCGCTGGCCGTTTTTTACCGTTACGTTGGGTAAAGTGTTAACGATATAATAGCAGCATTTTGCCTAAAAATGATGAATTCGGGCCTCAGAAAGTTCAGTAAATTAGCCAGCCTTAGCTGCAAATCATTTTTTAACTACATTTTTTATTTTTCATAGGAGCATACCTTTAACCAATGCACCTACTAAAAAGAATCTGTATCCAGCAAATTAACCCTTTAAACCCTAGTTTCATGGAATGGTATCGCCTTATGGTATGCTTGCAGTGTGATAGGTCCATCCATTATCAACATACAGGGAGGGGGGGGGGGGGTGATAAAATAATAAATGCACTCTGCAGCCGTCTGGCTGCAGACTGCAGTTATTATTTTATCATCAGTGCCCCGATCACTTTCCACGGAGTGGGCAATATTTCCACGGACGCAATAATATTAGATTTCAAACACTACTTATAGGAATAATCAGCAACAATTTAATTAATGAAGCACCGGGTACAACGCATGCGTGGACATCACTGCCCACGCGTGGACTACAACCTCTACACGGCGACTGTACTTTAGATTTCCGTTCCGTTCCGTCGCATTACGTTTCTTTGACGTGATTCAGTACTGAAGATCACATTCTGTTTCTTACATTTTTTCAGATCATTTGAAAAACGTGACAGACTTCGAATTCACATTTTACACGTACACGAGAAACACCGACCACATAAATGTATGGTTTGTGGGAAATGTTTTAGCCAATCATCAAGTCTCAATAAACATATGAGGGTGAGTATAATTACATACAATTATGATTAGCCCTTTACCCAACGCAGACGATATCAAAATTTATTATTTTAAATATCATTTTTTCAAATTTTTCAAACAATTTCAACAAAACCATATCATGTGACCCCTCGTTGGAACGAGCTCGTTCCAACGAGGGGTCACATGATATGGTTTTGTTGAAATTTTTTGAAATATAATATTTTTTCAACTGCTGAATTTGCACATTACGCGGGCGGATGCGGGCATTTCGTTGGGTAAAGGGTTAGGCCCCACGATGTAGATATTCTGTTTCTCAGGCCATTTTTGGTAAAATTGCATGTTTTTATATTTGTATTTATTTCCTTGCCATCAAAAGTTCATGTTCTTGGATTGTTTTATGTTTTAGGCCTCATAGTCTACAGAATAGCAAGGGTGATGGTGTGTGTTCGTCCCTTGAGCGGAAGAAGGCTTTGCAATGCTAAAGCATCGAAAGCCTTGTTGCACTCAAGGGAGAAATTCATCAATGTTATTCACTTGGGTAAAATACTAGATATAAACCATTTAATTTTCATTATTTTAAGTTTACATTGGTTATAAAAAGAGAGCATGCTACAGCCAAAAGGACCATGCAGAGGAGGGGGGGGGGGGGGTGGGCTGGGCTGAGAATCAGATTTTTAACTTTTTAGGCGTTATGGAAGCTAACAGTGTAAGCAATAGTATAGGAGTATTTAACGACATAATCAGTGATGGACAGCCCTTCTGTGCTTTAACTTTTTTCAGTTTGTTTCTAGAAATTTCTTTGTAGTACTGTCAATGCAATGTATTTATCAAATCATCGGACCCATTTTTGACCCCTGAGCTCATACATTAAGGACGGCAATGCACTATCAGTCAATAACAATGCGGTGGTAAACTGAGATGAAAACATTTGTATCCTTGTGAGAAATAGAAACCCGTGATTCTGGAGACGGAGAATGGAATATTATAATCCCTGATGGGTACGGGTGTGGGATGGGAAAATCTCACCCTCGGGACAAGATATTTGGGCCAGACACGAGACTTGCCGAGTGTCTGGACCAAATATCTTGTCCCGAGGGTGAGATTTTCCCATCCCACACCCGTACCCATCAGGGATTATTTTTCTCCCCTATCATACAGCGGCTACGTTAGCCAGAGGTAATCGGCGGTCACGTGCTGATATAATCAACTAATTTGGTATTCGTTGTTTTGAAAAACTAATGACACAATCGGAAAGAGCATGCAAAAGATATATATACCAAAGGTATATACCACGAAATCAATTAGGAACGGTGGCATCTTGGGGTTTAAAGAGTTTTAGAGCATCAAACTTTGAACACAAGGCATTCTGATGACGTCAATATGAATTAGTTGGTAGCCAAATACTATGCATCGCGTCATAATAACGCTATAAATGTATAACGTCACGTGGGTGGGGTGGGATACATCTGTCTCCCCCTGCTATCTCACCCTGGACAGACGTATGTTACACATGCAGTGGGGGGAGAATAACATTTCCAGTTTCATAATTAATTGAGTTTTGAACCATTGTTCAATAAAATATGAATAAACCCTTTACATATCCCTCACGATATCAAAATTTGTAATTTTAATTTATTTATTTATTTGATGCTTAACGCCACGTCAGCAGCACAGGCCATATCATGGTGAGAAAACAGTAAAAATATGAAATAAAAGGTTTGGATAAAAATAGGAAATGAGTTCACCAGAAATATCAAAGACAAGAGTGGTGTGAACAGTAATGAGTGATGATACAAGCAAAGTGAATTCCTTATAAATCAACCTCATGATTTGAGACCTAAATTGTCAATGAGCCGATCCCAGTGCCATCTATATTTGCATGGTTTTGTTGAAGAATAAAAGATAGTGCTTTTGAAGCAAATTTGTTCCGAGGATGAAGTTAAGTACCCTTTCACAGTGACTGATTTTATGGTAGATTCCTTGTGAGAACTCTCGGGACGTTTGACATGTCTCGTCGGCTATTGTAGCATATATATAGCCAAGCTTCTGTTCAGTATAATTGGACTACTTCGTGTATAGGCTGGTGGATTTTCGGGGCTTTATGAACATCGGCGCATGCGCCACAGGTACAATTACATGTTTCCACAAATAGGCGAAAGCCTAATGTGTATTGTTAATTTCTAAAGTGAATAAAGTTATGTTATGTAAAAAGAATACACAACACAGTTATCCAATGGAGTATTGTTGTATGTAACAGTTAAAAACCGAATATTGTTATTTTACAGGTACACAGTGGTGAACGGCCTTACAAATGTGTTTACTGTAACAAAGCTTTTACTGCCTCAAGTATCCTACGTACGCATATACGACAACATTCAGGAGAAAAACCATTTAAGGTAGGCATTAGTGTACACAACAGTGTAAACTGTATTTAAAGCTTAGCTGTTTACCTGACATGTCCAGAAGTTGACACTTGAAAAATATTTTCTCGAATAACTAAACAATTTCCAGAGCCTTGCGAGGCATCGCAATTCGATTCGATTCGAAATAGTCCCCATGATTCGAAATCGATTTGATTCGATTTCAATCTCGCAGATTTCGAAAATTTTCGAATCGTCGAGATGTTCTCAAAATCATACACAATCTTACAATGTGTCTCCTCTTGAATTCTTTTTCTATCGTCGGGTCTTCTATGCAGGAGACCCGACGATAGAAGAAGAGTTCAAGTAGGTACCGTTTCCGAAATTACATTTATTCCGTTCTGGAATATTCCGCTTTTTTGCTTGATTTGCATGAGAGGCCGTTGTACGTAGTACTTGAGTGGAGACTCACAACATTTACCGTTAGAGGAAGGTGCAATATCCATGACTTGAAAAGCGTCGAGGTTCGATTCAAGATTCGATTCGATTGAAACTCTGGTGCCTGATTTGATTCGAGATTCGATTCCACCCGACATTTGAGGTTCGCAGGGCCCTAATACTTTCATTTATTGCCTCAATATATAGCTTTGACTCATGGATGGAACGAGCTCGACAAGGTCGTTCTGACGAGTGATGATATGCTTTCTTTTTTAAGCAAAAATTGAAATGCAGTGAAATTTGAATGATTTTTGTGTATATCACTGGCTAGAAATGAGCAATATACCGAAAAGCCGAACCGATACCGTTATCACGGAGATACCGAAAGATCGAAACGAACCAATAGTTGAATATCGATATTGCCTGAATTTTCAAATTCCCCTATATTCGAGATTTATAAGTCTCTGTTGAGGTTTGATAACAATTGAAAGTTTCATTTTCATGACAGAAGTGACTGATTTTCTTTTCAGTTTTGTTAACCCTGAATGGACGTGGCAACTGTTTTGAATTCCCACTAGACTACAACCTGTACATGTCCAATTGCTTAGCAGTGATTTCTAGTCAAGTCTTGGCTGCCTGTTAAGGTAGCTAAGGCCTGACTAGAAATTACTGACCACATGTTTTGTCTCTTGTCAGCAGGAACCCCTAAATATGGCAAGGTCAGGACATGGCCAGGGCACTGCTCTGAGACAACAAAAGCCTGAAATATGTCTAAACATTAAAGTCCGTTGAAAGCAAGTCACAAAATTACTGTAGATATGATTTGTGATCGTAAAAGAATGCCACAATGCCACAGTTGAGCTCATTGAGAGCGTTGTGGTAAAATGATACTACAACTTATTCTGCATTCCAGATGTGATTTCCTCTTTGGTACTACCAACAAATCTCAGTCAAGTCATATACAGAATACCGAGGTATACTCCCATAAAAATACCGAAAACGATACCGAACTCAAAATTCCAATACATCCCATCTCTAGCACTGGCTGTATACAGCCATTATGCTTGGATAAAGGGTTGACATGCTGAGCTTGTTTCCAATCCTTTCTATAAAAGCAAACCTTGGCTGCTGTAAAGCAACCATAACTTAAATATTTGGAAGAAAATTAAATAATGAAATCCGCAGTATTATGATATAATTCATAGATTGATCTTTTTCACGAAGTTATTTTGAATAAAAATTCCAAATTATACTTTGGATAATGGTCGTGTTTTGTGTAGCATTCAACAAGTTTCGAAAACTCAATCTTTAAATATCACCTTTTATCCATCAATACTTTTTGAAACCACCTCTCATTCCAAAACTCTTCTCCCGCACAAAGCTTTTTATCTCCACTGACAACTGTTTACCAAAAGACCAATGATATTCTTTCACACCTCATATTACATAAAGACAGATCTTGAGAATAGTCTACATTTACTAATGTTCCAATAAGACTAAAATTCCCACCCTCTGAGTGGACCAGAGCTTGCTAAGTCTTTTTCTGTTTACGGCTCCAGTACCATATGTCACCGTCTGACGTCACCACGCGAAATATTTGAAATGACGTTGCCCGTTTCGTAATTATTCCGTCATATGAGTGGATTGCAAACCGCTTCATTTTTTAAGTTTTTTCACACTTACAGCAGTCGATGCCCTGAATGAAGTACTGTTTAAATTACAAGTGAGTGTACGGTTTGAAGTGAGACGGAATGGCCTCAACCTTTGTTATTTATTGATTATTAGTCCAGTGAAGTCGTGAGGTACACGAGAGGTTTATTTACTAAACTTATGATCGTTAAAAGTTGCCATGTTCATTTAATGATGTGGGTTTTGAACTATGGATAGGGTTTTATTGGAACATATAGTTATTGTGATGAATTGACGGTAACATGATCTGAGATTTTCGGCTCGGAGCGCATGTATGTTCAATCTCGGTCGAACATAGGTTCCTTGCCGCAAGCCTTAGACTATGTTACAGTCAATTCATCACAAGGAGTAATGCCAATTTTAAACACGGTAAAGCAACGCAGTTGTTTAGTGCATGGTTTGATTAGTTTCGTATAAAGAGGTTCAACCCTTTCAACACCGATGCCCCGACCGAAACTATAATTTTAGTCAATACTGTCCATGGCGAAATGGGCGAAACCATCCTGGTTTGTTGGGAAGTTCAGTAATAATTTGATCCAGCAGCTCTGTGGAGCAGTTGGATTAAATTATTACCGAACCTCCTTTGAGGTTTTTTCTCTTTATATCGTCTGCTCGTCCACTACCATTTTTTTTCTTCACACAAAAATTTATGCACACCGGGTTGAAAGGGTTAAACGTATTTTATTTTCAAATAAAGCGACGTAGAGGTCAAGTGTTGAACACTTAGCATCCTCCCCTCTCTAGGAACAATTAATACAAAATTTAAAAAAAACTACCTAAATACATCACCCCGCTTCAACGTCCACAAGTGACTTCCAATGAATTCGAGGCAGCAAATTTTCGATCGGAAGTCCAGTTCACTAACCCACGAGCTTTTCCTTCCCCAACTGTTAAGTAAAGGCCATGCAATATCGGATTTCATTGATAAGGACTACCCGAATAAAAAAATTGAGAGCGACTAAAGCTGCATCTAATTTCTTTAACCCTTTATCTAACATGAAAAGCAGAGGACACTTGCAAACAAAATTCTTGAATAATTAATTTAATTTTTTTCATTTTTCGCCTCAAAAACATAGGTTATGACCCCTCATTGGAACGAGCACGATGAGCTCGTTCCAAAGAGGGGTATTAACCTATGTTTTTGAGACAAAAAAATGAAAAAAATAATGAAAATTAATTGGCGATTTTTGTGAATAGCGCTGGCCGGTTTTGGCCGTTATGTTGGGTAAATGATTAATAATATATAATCGATGTGATCTTGTCGCCTTTACCTTTAGGCTGCTAAAATAGGTTATTGTATCGTATGTCTTATGCTCTGAAAAATCTAAGTAACTAATAACAACACTTCGACTCGAACAGAAGCAAATCATGAATGGAATAATCTAAATTTATATTTTAATGAAATGTTTTATTCAGTTAATGAGCTTTTTCATTGTCATCGCCAACTACTTTCAGACCGTAACTGGTCTGTAGCTGGCCATGAAAGGGGTGGTATTATTGCTCCAATTGTGAAAGTGTTTCAGAATTAGTTTTTACAATCTACCAAAACTGTCCCAGACAAGAGCTTATTGTGAGCAATTCATTGAGTTTGTCCAAAGACAGTGTGTGTGACAGAACCAGTAAACTATAGATACAAAAATAAACACATCTCGGTTTTATTTAATAAAAGAGCTTTTCTGATTAAATCAGAACAATCGATTTTACCCATGAAATATGAAACATGGGTCATTTATGAATTTAGAAATTATTAGTTCGATCAACTGAACAACTATTTTTTTATTTGTTTGCAAAATATTATTCTTTTAGACGAATCGGACACATCGCCCGCGTAATTTGCAAATTGAGCAGTCAAAAATAATAATAATAATAAAAAAATTCAACAAAAAATATCATATTACTCCACATTGGAACGAGATCGACAACCTCGTTCCAATGTGGAGGTCACGTGATAAAGATTTGATTGAAATTTTTTTTAAATTTGAAAAAATGATATTTAAAATTATAAATTTTGATATCGTTTGCATTGGGTAGGGTAAAGGTTTAAGAGGGATTAGTTTATTATATTTCATATTCATAAGGCGCTTTAATGCTTACAGTCTGTGTAACGGTGTTTTGCCCCATAACGTTTATAACTTACAAACAATTCAACTAGAGTAAAAAATTCTGAACAATGAAATATTTTGCTTTCTTTTTTCCTTCCAGTGTAAGTACTGCAGCAAAGCCTTTGCCTCCCACGCAGCACACGACAGTCACGTGAGACGAACGCACGCCAAGGAAAAAGTCTGCATATGTACAATTTGCGGAAAGGGATACTCCCAACCATTTGAACTGAAGTTCCATATGAACACTCACCCCAACACTTGAAAAACATATTTACTCATATTCCTGTTATCAGATCTGCATTTGTCGTATTGTGGACTGAATACGCCCTCGGCGCCCGCGCAGAATGGTCCCCAGTTCCATATGGGAAGTCTGAGGTACGCAATGGAGAAATTCAAGCTCTCGGGGAACCAGTCAAATTCTGTAAGGAATCCATCGCTGTTATGGGCTGTTTGTTTGACCCACTTTTGGTAGAGTTTGAGCGTGCTCCAGTTATTTCAATCGATCAGTATGTAACCCCTCACCTTCAAACTATCAAGCTAGTAACCATTTGAAACAGTGAGGCCAATTTTCTGGGCAAGGAACATGGTACTTCTTAATTTCATTAAGTCGGACGTCTGCTAAGTTAATGTGTGAACAAGAGCAATCAATATTTTCAACATGCAGTCCCAAGGCTGCATGTAGAAAATATTACTAGCTCTACCCCAAATAATGAATATGGACTCTTCTAATTACTGCCATTAAACTGACATGGAAGATACCACCATGTTCAAATGGTTAACACAATTAGTAGAACTACGCGGCCTACTAATACAATTACAGCTGTGATGAGTCTTCATTCATAATTATTTAGTAAAGAAACTTGACAAATAGTATTGGAAACATCGTTAAAGATTCGGCCAAATAAGTCTCGTCTGAGAAACATTTCTTGCGTTGATTAAAATAGAAGGAATGCTTGTAGCATTTTTAGATTCAATTATCTGGAATATTCCAGCCGATTGAATTTTCAAAATAGGCGATGGACTACTTAAGGGCTAAACTGGTTCCAGGCCATAACAGCCTCGGATTCGTTTAAGAATTTGACCGATGACCCTAGAGCTTGAGAAAATTATGACATTCAGAACACGGCGGCAACACTTGAAAGGTAGAGTGGCGAAGAGGATTAATCATGACTGAATGAAAGGAAAAGTGGCTTCAGACGTTTAGAGATTATAGAGATTCGGTGGCTTAAACGTCTGATAGGAGAATAATATCGTGAGTCCGGTACAATGCCAAAATTGTATACACAGAGTTCAACACTCGTGGAGTGGAGTCAACATCCGCGAATAAGTATCAAATTCGGTGAAAAATGTTTAACTGGTAGAGTGCCGAAAGCCCATAATTGGGCTTTATTTTTAAGTGCATGTGCCACAACTTGAATTCTTCATATTCTGTGGATGTGCTTCGTATCACCTTTGAAGTGGAATTATTTAGTCAGTATGGATTTGCCTTGTTACAATTTATGGAAAAGTGCCTATAGACCCTCGCTCATAAACTGTAACAAGGCAAAGTCATGTGAAAAAAGTCTGACCACCAATAACGAATTCAGCCCTCTACCAACTAAGAATATGTTTTTATTTGGCACTTTACTGACACTTTCAACAGCCAGGGTCATAGAGGGGATCAGAAAAATTTACGGAGGGTTGAACTAGAGTACGCCGGGAAAACCACCGACCAGAGGCGAGTATCTATCGGTCTCCGTAACGTACTAACTCCACACAAGCAGGGTTCCATTCGGTTGAAGACATGTGTACCGTCGACATATAGTACGCCTCAGCAGCCTGCACCACCACGCTCGCACTTGAGCAATTGGGATTAATTGTCTTGACCAAGCACACAACGCAAGTGATGCGGGTCGGGATTGAACCTAAGACCTTTCGATCTAAAGTTCAGTTCTTTAACTCTTTGCATTCTGTTGGCGGATATTCCTGTCCAGCACAGGGTTTCTCTTGTCTCTGAAATAGTATAACTTGTGCATATTGAATTATATTGTCTCCCTGTAAATGGAGTGGATTTTGTCACCAATGATTTCGTGTATTACATTTAGATTGATTTTTCATCACATCTAGACATGGCTGCTTTAAAGCAGCCATGACTAGATTTGAGGAAAAATATCTCGAAAATACTCAGCGGGTTAAGAGTTAAACAATGAGCCCCCGCACATTCCAGGCTTAAGAAATACAGACAAAATGTCAGTCAGTAGATTAAGGCGGAACCGAGAATCCACTGACTGAAACTTTGCTCAATTTCTATGCTTATCCACAGAATGCAACCACTCTGTGAGTGTTTTAATGCTAATCCACTCTCCCCATACTGCGCATGTTGCAGGTGTACCATACCTACAGATATAGGGAGTAGGTAGGAAATATCAGAAATGGTCTCACTGCTGGAAGTAGTCACAATGAGCATGCAATAGACTTGCGCATATAATTAACTGTTTGAGTGCTGGTAGAGCATAACCCCCACCCCACCCCCATTCTGAAGGGAAGGTGTAACAATTTAAAGGCTTTGTTCTTTGTAATGTGCTTCATACTATCATTGCGGTAAAATTATCACGTATGTATAGATTTGCCCTGCTACAATTTATGGGAGAGTGACAGTATGCACGCTCCCATAAATTGTAACAACGCAAAGACGTGTAATTTGGGCGTGGTGGAGACCCTGGAACACTTTCTTCTAGAATGCCCAAAATACCAGTCTAAAAGAATAAGATTCACTGGGAGTATAATGGGGAAGTGCGATGGGAGAATGAAGGACATGTGGTTAGTGGGAGACTCAAAGGAGAGGGTTAATATGCTAATCGGAGAGATTGGTAAGAATGGGGCAAGGGATGTCATCAAGCACTTCGTCTCCGAGTGTTGGAGGGAGAGAAGAAGCGTGGGAATAGAGAGGCAGTTGGGAGTACAGGGGTAATCAAGGCAAACCAAGAACAGCGACAAATCAGCGGCCGACCAAAGTGTTATTTTTATTATGTGAACAGATTTAAACCTCTGAAAATAGTTTAGCACTTTACCAGTTAAGCACAGCCGCATATAATTAAACACATTTATCGAATGACTCGGCATAAACATTCAGTACACTCTTCATCATATCGTGAGCATTACTTTTCGGGGATGATCATATAACCACCCTCTAATAAATATACAGGGTGAGATATATCCTTTCCTGCTCCCTCCCCGGAGTTTACGCCCATGTGTAAATGATTCTGTAGCGGTTACGATGACCAGAAAATTAAGAATTTCACTCAGTGTTAAGGTATCTTATTGGTAATTCCAGTTTTCCTCCTTCTTTCATAAAACATTCCAACACACCTCGATTCCTGATTAGCAAATAGTCTGCAGGATGATTAAATTATTTTATTATATGACAGAAAAATCTGGTAATTTAATTGACTAAAACACTCTTCAGAAATGTTGATATATTACAGTATTGCTGATCTATTCTATTTTTATCGAAATCGAGTTGATATGTCATTGTTGTCTATAAATAGTGCAGGTAGGTTGATACAATGATTCCAAATACCTGTTTGCGATAAAATTATAAATGCTATTTCCAACTTGCTCCTTCCTTTAATTTCCCTGTTCCAAGGCACAGAAACTGTTCAAATTTTACAATTAACTACGACATGAACAAATAAGTTAAACAGTTTGTTGGTGGCCTAATATAGTATATATGGTGTCAGTTAATTTCGTATTGGACGAAAGCGAAATATGGTATATATGGTGTCAGTTAATTTCATATTGGACGAACGCGGAGCTCGAGTCCAATATGGAATTAACTAACACCATATATACCATATTAGGCCACCAACACACTGTGTAACGAATATATCTTACCGACTGCTGCATCGATGCACAGAACTAATGACAACATCGATCAAAATTAAATGAGAGAATTCTCACAATGTGTTCACGTGTCTTTGCCTTGTTACAATTTATGGGAGAGTGCCTACAGGCACTCTCCCATAAATTGTAACAAGACAAATTCACATATACCAAACAGTTTCATTTCGAAGGTAACATGACACACATGCACAGAATATGAAGCCTTTTAAGTTGCCTAACCTGCACTTCAGACCAAATATGGGCTTCCAACACTCAATCTTTCAACTTAAAGCGTTTATCGGCAGCCGCCATCTTGAATAATCAATGAACAAAGGGGAGATTACCCATAGCTGTCAGCGCATATTGATGTTGACAGGCAGTATATGGTTTTATATGCACTCTGCATGTGACGTCTTTGAACCAATGAAATTCCCAGATACTTGTAGGAGGTAAGATATAAGAAATTATCAACTCTTGAAAAGTAATATTCCCCGAGGCCGTAATTGAGTATTTCCCACTACACTTCAGCGACAAATATGTAGAAAGCTATCCAATTTGTATGGTAAATCCAATTAACATTTTAATACAGTGGTGGCGTCAGGGTTCCCAGGTTAAGATATTAATTGGTCTAGCTTGCAAGTTCACTGAAATATGGTGCTGAGGCACAAAAGTAGACCGTGGAGTTAAAAGATTCAATCGATGTTTCGGCTGTTAGCTACACATTGGAAGAACTTAAAACAAAACCAAGACATGGTTAAAGACATGAACACATCCGATCGTATGACTTCAGCTTCACGTTTTTGTTCGTACTTGATACCACCTTATACTTTAACCCTTCAGGTAACGAAAAAGCAAAAAAAAAAAAAAAACGGTTAGCGATATTTACAGAAATTGCCATTCAAATTCATTATTTTTTAGGTGTTTGCCCCCAAAACGTAGCTTGTGAGCCCCCCATTCCAATGAGAGGTCGTAAGCTGTGTTTTTGAGGCAAAAATATAACATTTTCAGTTGTTTGAGAATTGTTTTGCAAGTGTCGTTAGTTTGTTAAGTTAGCTAAAGGGTTAATTTAGATTTTGTTGCTGTACGTTGAACTGAACGGCTGAGAAAACGTCCACTTGGTGGCCCAAGCAAGGAAGTAACAAATGGTGTTAACTGAGAACTGGATATACACACATTTATTATGAAAATTATTTACTTCATTGAATGAATTTATCTGTTGTGATTTTGTGAATTCTAGTCTATTCATGATTTGTATATAAGAAATATTATTTAATGTATATATATTGCATCGAAAAATAAATACTTTTATTGTTTTCGTATTTAACAGCGTGTAAAATATAAAGTAATGTGCTATCATGTTCTTAATCGTCTTGTTTTCTTTAGTGGTTTCGAGTATTTTTTTCAAATGACCCAGAGACCCCAAAAGGGAAGTCACACACATTGTAATCGACGATTAGTACAAAAGATTGACAATTTGCAACGTCCCAGCAAAATAAACAAAGACAGGATACCAAACGCATATGTGTGGGTACATTCTGCAGAAAAATATAATGCCTCTTTTTCGCCGACTCCAGGAACTTCAGGAAAAAACAAAAAATAAAGTAAATTAACCCTTTACCTAACGTAACGGCCAAAACCGGCCAGCGCTATTCTCAAAAATCGCCAATTAATTTTCATTATTTTTTTCATTTTTTGTCTCAAAAACATAAGTTATGACCCCTCGTTGGAACGAGCTCGTTCCAACGAGGGGTCATAACCTATGTTTTTGAGACAAAAAATGAAAAAAATTAGTTATTCAAGAATTATTTTTGCAAGTGACGTCTGCTTTTCAGGTTAGGTAAAGGGTTAAAAAAGTAGTACAAAATGAAAAGGAGTCTCATGGGTAATTGTTATCAGTTCTAATTTCTAAGAGGCGTAATATGTTACGTTGTTAGTAAATTCAGTGTTGGGCGACAGTAAATTTTCGTCCAACATAGAATTAACTGATGTCATATTAGGCCACTATACAAACTGTAACACGTAATATTAGAACAAGAACGTATTTCCCCCAATGCAAGTAAAACGTCTAGACAAAATACAGATCTACTGGAATGCATACAATAAGAAAATGTATTTTAATTTATATTCGAAAACACGGATTTTTATCTCCATCTTGATCAATATCGAAAATCGTGATTCAAGACAGACATCTCTCATCATTTATCCGAGAAATATTGTGTAATATGTATGAATTTATTAACAACTTTCGTTCACGTTAGGCCATATTGTAGCGAAACACTTTTCAAAATAAAATCCAACATTTAAGACCAAATAAAAAAAACGAATTGGTTCTCAGGCAATTTTTTTTTTGAATAAGTGAGGGAGGGAGGATTTTATTTTTAATTTTTATTTTTTTTCCCTGTAAAAAGTTATGTCAACTCAGTTAATCTTTTTGCCATCTTTCTACTATTGAAAGAGGGACAGTTATTTCATACTGTATTTATGGCATACCTTTTATATCCAACTGCAAGTACTACAGCCCAAAGGATTTCTATTCTATGGCTCTTCTCAGTAGCGTCTTCAAACATGAGGTCCTGAATACGATGGTCCTGTGTATCAAAATTTGCCTTGTTACAGTTTATGGGAGAGTGCCTATTGGCACTCTCCCATAAACTGCAACAAGACAAACTCACTGCATACACGGATAAATAATTACATGTTAAAAATGGAAGAAAAAACATTATCAAAGTTTTCACAAGTTCTCAGAATAACTGACATAATAAAAATGTTCAACGAGGGGTTTCAAATCCAGTGAGGAAGGTGCCTGAGAACGAAAACTTTAATTTTTATTAGCCTAATTGAAACATTTTTGAAACATTCCTCTCTCCCGACTTATGAACGCTGATAATCATATGTTTTATTTTGGAAGAAAATAATTTTAGGAACTACAGGAAGGAACTGTTTGGTGATTGTACATGAGACTGTGGATAGAAATTACCCCTTGTTCTTTCGGGGTTAACTGAATCCAAATAACTGAATAAAATCGTAGAATTTAATGAAATTTTTCACGTAACAATTAGCTGAAGTACACTTTGTGTGGTCTAGAAATTTGTTTGTGTTCCTGTGTAAGGATAGAGCGAATCATAATGAGCCTACAATACCTGTACGCTGATTTTACATTAGAATAGCGGAAAAGTTTGAACTTACACCCATTTGTTTATTGTGCGTGCCGGGTTTGATATGAAGGGAGGGTATACTGTGTTGAGTGAACAATACCCACTGTTTATCTTAGGCACCTGTAGAAACTACCCCGTTTATGTATTGAATTCCTGGCGTAACATTAGCAAATAATTTACACAAATTAAATCGCTACCTGAGATTGTAACATATTCATTTCATACAGTGAAGATGTTACTTTGACGAGGAGTTCACAATCTGACAGATAGAGTTAGTTGCCTGACTGTGGGAATGAGCTTTATTTCTCTTTCCGCCTCCCAACCAGTGGCATAGCCAGAAATTGATATTTTTTGGGGTGGGTGGGTGGGGTGGCCACGGATATCGGGGGGGGGGGGGGGGACTTTCATTCAATGATTAACCCACTGCACATTGATGTGAAAATTCCAAAATTACGCAGCACTAAATATTCCCATAATGCAACTAGGAATTTAACCAATTCAATCTTGTTTGACAGAGTTCATCGAGCTCTGTCAAACAAGATTGAATTGGTTAAATTCCTAGTTGCATTATGGGAAAAAAATGCAGACTGAAGGTTTGCTATTTTGACAAAGGGTTAGAGTATAGTGAGATGAGTCTCTCTGGACCTGTCTATATCTCAAATGGATAACATAAACCTGGGTGAGAGTAATGGATAACATAAACCTGGGTGAGTGTAATGGATAACATAAACCTGGGTGAGTGTGAATTATAACGTGCACATGCATGTGTATTAAAACAATTGGCCAAGCAGCTTGTTGGAGAAGATTGTTCTGTCGACGTATCATTATATCTAATACATTCCACATCGTTAATCTCAGGACAATCTGCTTTATTTGACGATCCAACAATGGCAACTGCCCTGAGAAATCTAGCTCCTTACAGTAGGCGTGGTCTATCAAGTTGGTGCTCTGTGTGAATTCCATGTCAGTATGGCCTTTATGACATAAGTACTGTTCTGTGCGTAACTGCAAATTACATAAGGTCTAGTACTCCAGCTCTTGGTAAACATATAGCAGTAGAGTTGGAGAAAGTTATGAAACAAGTGCAACGCCAAGGGTGGCTATGCACCCCCCCCCCCCCCCACACACACACACTGCCAAGAATGACTTTCTAGTCAATTATCTTTGTTAATATTGAATTAATAAATATTTTTTCTTATCACCATTAAACCATAGTACCAATACAGCAGGTCACCAAATGTGTCCATGGGACAATAACGCCCCGCTTTATGATAAACTATATTTAGTGGTTAGAATAGTCGAAACGCTCAAAATCAAACCCGTCTGGTATATTGTCTTCAGTAAGCTATATTCCAAGTTTGATTGAAATCGGACACCAATCAAGTTACCATCCATAAACCAATATCAACATGTCTTCTAAGTTGGAAAAGGGCCATAACTCTTCCAAAAAACATCGGGCTAAGCCCACTATCAATCCCAACCTGTATTGTGTGGTTATAAACCTATGTATACAATTTTGTTTCATTTCGTTCAGTCAAACTAAAGTTATCGTCTGAAAATCAATATCAACATATCTTCTGAGACGGAAAAGGGACATAACGCTGCCAAAACATATCGGACCAGGCCCACTATCAATCCCTGTATTATGTGGTTATACACCATGTATAAAATTTTGTTTTATTTCGTTAAGTCAAACTGAAGTTTGTCGAAAAGGGCCATAACTCTGGCCACTATCAATCCCAACTTGTATGATTTGATTATAAACCTATGTATAAAATTTTGTTTCATTTCGTTCAGTCAAAACTAAAATTATCGTCCGGAAACCATATTCGAGACGGTCCAACGGACACCATATTCAGGACGGACGTACGTACGTACATGCGTATATAACACTTAATGCCCCTCGCTAAATTGACGGAGGCATAAAAATGTGGAACTTTTTAAAACTTGGGGGAGCACGGATATGTTCTGTGGGTGCACAGGCAATCACCCCAAGCTACGTTACTATTCCCAACTATTCTTTGTTAATTCCATGTCACTCTCTCACCACGAACTAGAGCAGGTTTAGGGTGCAACGAAAAAGATAGTCACAGCTACCTGAACCCTGATGGTTCGAGATTGCTAGAACATTTCTGACAGACATCTCTGAACAGTGGTCGTATTTGAGTGTCGTCCGTGTGTTCTAGCTGTATCTGGGGATCTTCAATTTGGGATCAAGCATGCTTCATATTATGTAATTACCTCCAAAAGCTCGAAACATTTCAGCACTGAGTTTCTAGCTGGTATCGCCGTCAGAATATAATTTTCAATAAGGTTGGCGAATCTATTTTGTATTCACTGGAAGGTTCACTGTAAGATTAAATTATCCTTATCCATCTTCAGTGGAAAACATTACTGTTGAAAATACAGTAAGGTACTGGTAACCAGTATAGCGGTATACTACCATAGAAGTTTTGCGATGAAGACATTTTGTTCGACCAAAAAGCAGAACCCATAATCTTATATGCACATTTATCATATGACTTCTCCGCTTTGTACTCTTTAAAACATTTGATATTTTGTTTTCATATTAATCAGTGATAAATAAAGCCTTCCGTCAATTTCATTGGTCAGTTTCAAAACTAGACAATTTAATTGGCTGAACAAAATAAAACTGGGCCAATTTTCATAATTTGCATAATTAGAGTTGGGAGCTTTCATTGGTCAATTTCAAAACTGGACAATTCGATTGGCTAAACATACAGCTGGGTCACATTTGCATAATTTCAGTAGGGAGAATTTACGTTATCTGTCCTATTTTGGGTGGCTTATATTGTATTCATCTTTTACCAACAAGAAAAACGCCATTCATTTTTTTTTATATTTTCACTTTTTGCTTCCAAAACATAGGTAATGGCCCCTCATTGGAACGAGCTCAACGAGCTCGTTCCAATGCGGGGTCATAACCTATGTTTTGGAAGCAAAAAATGAAAACATTTTAGTTATACGAGGATGTTTTTTCCAAGTGCCGTCTGCAACTCAAGTTAGGTGATGGGTTAAAAGTCATACTAAGTGGCTAATTTGTGCGCGTGTGTTTCATATGATAAATAGAATATGAAATGAGTGTTTTGCTCATATAATATTTATGAAACTCGTCCGAATTTTCCGTTTGGGCTCGCCAGAGGCTCGCCAAAACGGAAAATTCTTAGACTCGTTTCACAAATATTATATGAGATAAACACTCATTCCATACCCTCTGTATATCTTTACTTTTCCAGACAATTGTTCACCAAAAGTAGACCAGTTAACATCTTTAACCTGCAGCCGATTGGCTGCAGGTTAGAAATATTAATTGGTCTATTTTAAGAACGAAGTCTTCCCAACCAGGTTGACCTGGATGATACTGTTACGCAGAAGCAGTGGTTAGAGAATCAAATATCTTCGTACTAGAAAAAGGCGAGCTCCACTGAACATGAGTACTTCTCCGGTGGTTGACTTTAAACAGAAACGGGTGTTAAGAAGAATTCACGGTGACAGGACCTGCAGTTGGTTTCCAGTATTTTACCGTATATTGAACTGTAATCTCCAGCAGCGGATTATATAGGAGTGAATTGTGTAACGTTGTCATCGGTTGTTGATATTTTCGTTACGCAACAAATTACGCAGAACATTTTGGAAGGTTAATTGCCTTACTGCAAGAGAGACATCTCAAATTCCATTTAAAACAAAGAATAATATTAGTGACCAGATTCTGTCCGCCAAACGTAATCTTCCACCTTCTTTGGAAATTACAGGCGCAATAACCGGTAGATGGATGCAGTAAGGAATGTTTGATCATTTTTGCGGACCTAGACCTAACTTTAGAAAAAAATGAACACTTATAGGCAGAAGTGTACCACCAATCAGCACGATGCTTTCGGCCAACATTCATTTCTGAGCGCCTGTAAAATGGTACGGCCAATCCGAAAATGTAATTTTGCCCAAGGAAGAGGTGACGCGACCGTAGTCACGTACGCAGCAACAGCCAAGTTTCAAAAGCCTTGTCAGTATATGTACTTCTAAGAATAAGAACATTTATTTACGTATTGTTGCTTAACGCTGCATCAGCAACTGGGGCTATATCGTGTTGACAAACGATTGTGTATGATAAGATAATTTAATGCTCATAGAATTTAATGCTCATAAAATATATTCTGCTGACAGTTAAGTCGAAGATTTACCATATATGGTTAAAATAGGCGTGTCAGTAATCCAATCGATCCTTTGTAAATCACTGCAACTCTCTTAGTAGCCAGTGACGATGTTTCAAACCACAAGAGACACGTGACCTTACAAGGAAGAATCAAAACATCAAGGAATTCATTTTATATTATTTATTCAGTGCGTCATCCGCTTTCAGTATCTCATTAAAACTAATTGATGCAGGATATTTAGATACCATTATTATTCTTCAACACTTGCAAACAGACAGGTGTTCTAAACAAACCCGTACTTTTGTCCAATCCGAAATTTACACCGACCTATACTCTTGTCAGTCACACGTTCCACAAACGACGAGGTTAGAGGTGATTCTCTGATATCATCTTCCGTCAAAACTTTCACTACTTGCTTTCATCTTTAATTGGTACTTTGCTGTTTTACGTCAATATTTTTACGGCCACCCACTATTGTGAGAGCCGTCTATCCATAGTGTATTACCGTGTGCCATTTGGGTTTCATAGCGATTATTTCACTTAAAGAAACAACTACAATCGCCTCATTGAATGGTGATGCCTGTCGCGAGTTTTGATGAAGATTCATTCATCTTTTGTAATAATATTTTTCAATGGCATATGCTCGAATTACTGAATCCAAGACGAGAGAACTTGATGCTGTGACGAAAATATTTATAATCTTATTACAGAGTTGAAAACATTTTGAAAACCTAACGCGCGATGTCAACCAATTTTGTTTCCGGCTAAGAGCTTAACACTCGAGAGGCTCCCTTTCCGGGCTAGGAACATGATACGTCATAATTTCATTGAGTAGAATGGCTACTAAGTGAATGTGTGGATACTGAAGATAGGACAGCACGGTATTTCGATAAACCGATATATACCGGTAATCAAACCAATATCGACTGAATACCGATGTAATTACAAAAATACCGGTTTATCGTCATTATTTATTTACCCACAATTTAATTTTCAAGATGTCTTGAGTTTTTTTAATTGTAGCTCAGAATGAATAATATTATCGCTTTACCCAAGGAATCGTCCGCATGTGCCCACGTAATATACAAATTCAGCAGTTGAAAAAATAATTTTCAAAAATTTCAACAAAACTATATCATATGATACCTCATTGGAACGAGCTCAAGGAGCTCGCTCCAATGAGGGGTCACATGATATTGTTTTGTAGACATTTTTGGAAAAATTTGATTTGAAATAATAAATTTTGATATCGTCTGCGTTGTGTAAAGGTTTTTCGAACCGCATCATCAAGGCATGCTGATTCGTTCCGACTGTGATGCCTCGAGTCTCGATTGTGGTACTTATGTTCAGATAGCTGAACAGTTTTCGATATACCGGTATACCGCGGTATTTTTTTGAATACCGATACCGGTATTTTGTTTTGAATATCGTGCAGCCCTAACTGAAGGACACAACCATGTTTTCGAAGAATTTGCAATGTTGATTTCTGACCTCTGACCGGGAATCGAACCGCTGGCAACCCCGCCTGGCATTCACGAGTCCAACACCCAAGCCACTGGACCATTGCACACCGTAAAAAATGATGGCCAGAATCCAGCTTCTTAGACGATGTTCTCATAAATACTCGGTTCAATTTCCTTACGGCAGCTACATGAAAGTGTGAATAGCTCTGACTACAGTACGACGAAAGTGCTGTGGTTGGCCCCAGACGAAGACTGGTACGGGCTTGTGTGTGGATATTGAAGGACACAATCATGTTTTCGAAGAATTTGTAATGTTGATTTCTGATCTCCGGACGGAAATCGAACCGTCGGCAACCCCGCCTGACATTCAGGAGCCCAACACCCAAACCACTGTACCAACTGTACCATTGCGCACCGTCAAAAAAACGATGGATGGACTCCAGCTTCTTTCATTGTGTTCTCATGAATACTTGGCTCGCCTTCCTGTGGGGTAGAGCAATCACTATTTTCAACGTGCAGCCCTAAGGCCTTTTTACACAGCCGTGCACAAACAAGAAAACACAACGGAAGTCGTGGAGGAAACCGTGTACCCGGATAGAACGCATGTAACTGTCAGACTTTACAGCATACTGACCAGACAAAGGCAAAACTGGAGTTCAAATTGCATTCACTAAAGAAATATGCACCGCAACAAACCGTGTGCTTTAGCACAATTTTAACCTCTCACCAGCATAAGAACATTGACCTGTCTCGTTCAGGGACACTCAGCGACTGAAGGGCACGGCTAAAATTCGAATTCAAGATTGTATAGATTTAGTAGCGGTATTGACCAAATGCAGGCATACCTTAGTGTGTCTGTGTTGCTAGTCAATGTTTACAGTCGTTTGTCCACATGGTGCAACAAACAGAATAATTCATTCTGAATTAACCGACTTAAAAAGTGACATTCAAAAATGGTGTAATCTGAGAATAAGAGACGACACTTCCAAAGAAAATGTCTTGAATAACAAGCAATTTTCATTGTTTGCCTAAAAATGTAGCCATAAGTTATGTTTTTCCAGGCAAAAATTGAAGACAAAAATGATTGGGGATTTTTGTGAATACATTTACCTGTTATTGTTGTTACGCAAAAAAATTACCTCGTGTCACACCGTAAAACAAAAATGCTTTTGCCGCTCGGCCACGTGCCCATAAGGAAATTGCAACCATCGACGACCATGGTGTGCTACCTTATCGTTCTTAATATTAGGATTGCTGTAATTACAGTCAGTGCTCCAGAAGACAGAAATATAGTGAATCCTTCAAGGCGATTGATTATGATGGTTACGAGAAAGTAATTCTTCAAAGAACGAGAGTTGGAGAGATGGCGTTATGGATTATGTGATACGGAGATTGCTCCATTATTGCCTGGTCTAAGAATAAATGAAGGAAGAAATGCGATGAAGTAATATTTCCATAACTTATTAGTATTATGACGTTGTTACCAGATGGTCTTACAGTTGTAGTTTGACTAGGGACATAATAATGAATAGTACGGTAATTGAATCTCCTGTCTTTCATTCTCCAGTAGACAGAGTTAATTCCTGTGTCCGTTAACATTCACGCCTAATTTGGCAACTGATGACCGTGTTATATAATAAAGATTGATTTTGTCGCTACTGTTACTATTCGACCACTCCAATCTTAGGGATAATCTCAAAATTGAATTTGATGAGAAGCACCAAGTCAGCTAAAGACGGTAATTATCTGAAAATTATCTGTTTTCTCCCGGGGCGCATAATTCAATAAAACGCTCCGTTGTAATTTCGCATCGACTGGAGGAATCTAAAAGGGCCGTAGTTCTATCAGCTTGCAATGACACTTTGGAGTCCACTCTGTTCACTGAGGTAGAATACAATGAGGTGGGGTACTGAGGACTGGAATAACCTACCCTGGTTGGGAGTCCATAGATAATAGTCCACTGCTGCGATTGAGTACGATTTTTATCCTCGAGTGGGGCGCGCGAAGGGTTATTTCACGAGGCGTTAGCCAAGTGAAATAATCCGCGCGGCCCCGGAGAGGATAAAATCGTACTCGAATCCGAGCAGGGAACGTTTCTATTTATTTTATTTTCTCCTATTTGTGTTCCCAAAACAAACCTTTATAATTGATTCCGTGGTTGCTTTCAAAACAAGCCAACAAAAAAAAAAAAAAAGAAAAGAAAAAAATAATCCGTCAACGCTGCGAGTGGAATACAATGTTGGGAGTGGAATACCATTTTCGGCGACTGTGAGTAGGAATACGATTTGTTTTGGGGGAAGAAAATAATATCCTATATTTCAGCTGCGACAAGAGTCATTGATTCCTCTTCACGTATTCAACTCGAGCTGTGTTCTGTATTTATACTGCGATTAACCCTCTGAACCCTAGCGGCCCTTTTATGGTCCAGGAATAAAACTACGTCATAATTTCATTAAGTAAGGTGGCTGCTAAGTGAATGTGCGGGGTAGACCCAATCAATATGTTCAACATGCAGCCCTTATATTAATTGGTCTACCCCCAAATAATAAATATGGACTCTCCCAATTACCGCCGGTGAACTGACATGGAAGATTCCACCCCGTTCAAAGGGTTAAACTTGAGTTGAGTGAATAAAGCAGATATTATTAAAGAAAAATATCACTTTTGGCAGTCTGTTTATATTCTTACTTGATACTATTTTTGCGTCGAGGCATTTCATTCACGTCATGACATCACTCAGATGCGTAACAACCAATTAAATATGTCTTTACATGACGGTCCAATACATAGGCGGGATTCCACGCGTGGTGTACTTAGCATATTTCTCATTGTCTGTACTGTATCGGGTAACATTGAATACACACAGCAATAGTGTATAGTATATTAGTTGAAAGAATACAGAGACAAAAATCGATCAGTGTTCAGGTAAATAGACAGGTAAAAGGTGGCTATGATATGTAAAAGGTTATATTATATTAAACGGTTCGGTTGATAAGTGTTCAAAAGGCCAAAAACATGGGTCCGTGGGATTCTATCCGTAGAGAATCAATAGATTATTATGACAGTAAAGTGATCTGGTTTTATCGTATTCCGTCGAGTTGACGATGTCAGATTGCTGGATCACACGAACCGCTTAAGGCGGCGACTGTGATTCGGCGATCTGACCTCGTCTACGAGGCGGAATGCGACAAACCAGATCAATTTATTGCCATAATTATCTGTTTATTATATACAGTTAAGAAAATCGACCCTTCATACGAGAAATTAAAGGTAAATAACGTGCAATTGTAGTTTGAACTACATTTATTTTCAAACAAACAGCACTTGTAAAATTATGGGGACCGTTCCCAAAATAGCGTTTCAAAGTTTCCAACGTTGACATCATTCAGCATTTCATTCTTCCACATCAGTCAGATTCTCGCATTAAAATAACAATAAAGTAAGAAAACAAAGATATTTTACAGACCTGGCATTCTGAAAAATGCAGGAGGGCAAAAAATCGCTCTCCTCAATCAGCTTATGAGAGCAATTAGCTTTACACAGCATTTTAAGTATCCAGTTGAACGAACTCATTGAAACTGAAACCAACAGACTACATCAGTGATTTTATTAACTTTACTAAGGTAAAGCGAAATCTCTTAGACATCTAGATGTCTCACTCAACAACCGAACACACACTTCACAAGACCCGTGTGTGTCCCAGACCTGTTGTCCAAGAAAGTCATACGCCTACCACTACCACCTTCAACCCCCCAAGGGGGGTTGAAGGTGGTAGTGGTAGGCGTATAACTTTCTTGGACAACAGGTCTGCTTGAATCTACAGTCACATCCTGGTGCAAGTGCTTCAAGTGACAGGATAGTAGTAATGGTAGTATATTATAGTGTCAATATTCCTTGAATAATTACCCCTCAAACTGTGATGTCAGTTGTTGAACTTGAAACTGACAGAAAAAAAAATATTGCTGTGACCCATTTTGCTTCAAATGATTGCAACTGTGTTTGGGTATGGTTACAGCCATTACCTTTTACCACTAAACGACTTTCAAAATGAAATTACGTGATGTTATGTGACTTCGAAGTTAAATTACATTTTTGCTTTACAACAAAAATTTAATGTGAGCATAATACATGTAATCTCAATCATCCCAGACCAAAATATTTAGGAGGGCAATTTTTTGCTTTCCTTAATTCTTTCAGGAGGGCAGTAAGGAGAGCTAAAATCGCTCTCCTGAAATTGCCAAGCCTGATTTTATTGTGATTAATTGGGTTATTATACATAACATTGGTTAAGAACAATATTAGAAATTCACGTTATTCGATAGTGTTTAATACTCAAATAAAGCGTACCTAGGTAACCTGGGCGGACTCGGTTGACGTTCTCCAGTGCAGTCCTCGTTCTGAGACCAGCCATCTAACACGGAACCAGAAAACTACTCAGATGGTTAGCAACAATTCGGCTCCCGGACCACCGGATGCGACCCGGCAGCCCACGAACTGCAGAACATTATGTTTTCCATGCAATTTTTTTTTCAGAAACTATAAAACAATTTGATGGGTTAAAAACAACCCAAACCCGCATTCTCTATATACTGTACAGGCGTGTATGGGATAAACTGATAATTTGTCCGTGTGGTTTGCTCTAGCGTTCGGCGTCAAGTATTTATTGGGGTTTAACGACACTTTCGACATGCAGAACCTGGGTGGACTCGGATGACGTTCTCCAGTGCAGTCCTCGTTCTGAGACCAACCATCTAACGCGGAACCAGAAAACCACTCAGTGGGATCCGGCGATGAGGATTCGATTGGTGAAAAACACGGCGTGTTATTGATAGGTTCATAATAAAACCCAATATCAGAGTTCAGAAAATACCGTGAAATGGGTAATAACAATGTTGATATGATGAGCGGTTCAGATGATAAGGATTCTAATGGTTTGGAAATAGGCGTTCACAAGATTCTCTCCACTGAAGGGCAAACAAGAAAGAACACCGTACAGGTTTTTCTGCTAGATATATATTTGTGATCTCACATGATAAGCTCTCAAATGGTTAGCAACAATTCGGCTCCGGAACACCGGATGCGACCCGGTAGCCCACGAACTCCAGAACATTCTGTTTTCCATACAATTTTTTTCTCAGAAATTATAAAACAATTTGATGGGTTAAAATAACCCAACCCCCGCATTCTCTATATACTGTACAGGCGTGTATGGGATAAACTGGTAATTTGTTCGCGTGGTTTGCTCTAACGTTCGGCGTCATTTATTTATTTATTTATTTGGGGTTTGACGACACTTTCGACATGCAGAGTAAACCTCGTGTCGGACTGTTTTTCACCTCGTGTCGGACAGTTTTATGGGTGGAGGAAACCGGAGTACCCGGAGGGAACCACCGAGCAACGGCGAGCAACAGTCAGACGCCCCAACGTACTAACTCCACACAAGCAGAGTTAGCATTGGATGGAGAGTGCACCATCGACGTGCAGTGCGCCTTAGTAGACAGCGCCACCGTGCTCACACATGGGTAATCGGGGTGAAGTGCCTGTCCTAGGGACACAACGCAGTTACCCCTGGCGGGGATTGAACTGTGGACCTTTCGGTTCGAAGTTCAGTGACGGAACCCCTGATCCACCGTGCTCCCGCGTTCGGCGTCCGTCGGATGCAATGTTACTGCCATACGCTAGCGAAGTAACAAACAAAATATTTGAAGCTCTGCTCCCTGATATCGACATATCTAAATTTCAACCTGTAAATTTTTTTCCATAATGCAACTAGAAGTAGAGATGCACGATTTTCAAAACAGAATACCGGTATCGGTATTCAAAAAAAAACCGCGGTATACCGGTATATCGAAAACCTGTTCAGATATCTGAACATAAGTACCACAATTGACACTTGAGGCATCACAGTCGGAACGAATCAGCATGTCTTGATGATGCGGTTCGAAAAACCCTTACACAACGCAGAAGATATCAAAATTTATTATTTTAAATCAAATTTTTCCAAAAATTTCTTCAAAACAATATCATGTGACCCCCCTCATTGGAACGATCTCGTTGAGCTCGTTCCAATGAGGGGTCACATGATATTGCTGAATTGGAAAATTATGTGGGCACATGCAGACGATTCCTTGGGTAAAGCGATATATTATTCATTCTGAGCTACAGTTAAAAAACTCAAGACATCTTGAAAATTAAATTGTGGGTAAATAAATAATGACGATAAACCGATATTTTTGTAATTACACCGGTATTCAATCGATATTGGTTTGAATACCGGTATATATCGGTTTATCGAAGTACCGTGCAGCCCTAACTAGAAGTTTAACGAATTCAATCTTCTTTGACAGAACTCATTGACTGAATTATTTTAAGTTAATACGTTCATTATGGGAAACATTTGCTGCGCGAAATCCGTTATTTTCTCATCAGTGTGCAGAAGGTTAATATGTTATGTGACCTACAAGAAACGCTAGAAGGCACATCAAATAATTCCTGAAGTCAAACTGAAAGCGAGGCGAATGCCCCCCTTGCCACTCGCTGTAGACGCCCGTAAGGCTTAACCCTTTACCACGAAGCATCCATATCCATTTGCGAAATTTGCAAATTGAGCAGTTGAAAAAAAAACTTATTTTTTAAAGCGAGTTCAAACCAATGAGGGGTCGCATGATATGGTTTTGTTGAAATTGTTTGAAAAATTTGAAAAACCTATAATTAAAATAATAAATTTTGATATCGTGTAGGCGGGTAAAGGGTTAATTATTTAATCCTTAGATTAGATTAACAACATTTTTTTGCCATTTAACAGTGCAGATCGGGAATGGAGGACAAGTGATTACCACTATGAAGACCCTCCGCTCCCGTTGTTTAATCCTTTCATACGGGTACAGGCTGCTAATATTAATTGGTCTACTTTTAATGTCAACAGCACAACCATGGCTAGACATTGTTCAGTGTGGTATTTATACCCCTGAAATGTCACGGTCTGTTATCTGGTTGTCGGCATTTTAACCATGTGTTTAAGGGTAATGACTTGCTGTGCACAGCGACTGTTGCCGAATCTCTGCTTGTAATCGGTTAGTGAGCTTGAGTGATGGTTTGCTCTTCCCGGTTCTCCTGGGTGACCACAGTTAAAATGGTCATTGTTCCTAGTGTTGTCGCAATCAGACTGCTTCATGAGAGCAAACAGAATCATGACAAAAATAGTCACAATTTTGAATATTTCAGCACAGGTGAAATACCATTTTTGCAGTAAAATATACTGCTCAAAAAAGGTAGGGGATATTTGATAAAAGTGAGATATATGAAGAAATATATTTTCATCAAAAAGACAGTTGAGGCATTGCACTGTGACATCTGGCGAATGATTTCAGCGATAGTTGGCTGTCTGACAAGCACACATTCCACGCACTGAGCTGTAGAAGACATGGCTGGCCAGTCAGAGAATTTACCACATTCAGTGCAAGACCACAATACCTTGTAAATCCTCCTCGGTTCGCGAGACAAGCGCGGATCCGACGTGGCATACTCCTCACCAAACGTCCAATATCAGCTTGACTGATGTTATTCCATTCTTCCTGCAGTGCAGCGGCGAGTTCCTGGACATTGGTAGGGGACTGTTGGCGTTGTCGTAGGCGCCTGTCAAGCATATCCCAGACGTGCTCGATTGGTGAAAGGTCTGGACTTAGTGCTGACCAAGGCAATGTAGTGATGTTCTGCTCCTGGGGGAACTCTGTAGCAACACGGGCCCTGTGTGCTCTTGCATTGTCACCTTGGAAAATGGATCGACGGCCGTGACGTCGCGTAAATGGCACGACATGAGCTGATAACATGTTGTCGCAGTTGTACTGCCCTGTGACACGCCCTTGGATGACATGTAATGCTGTTCTTCTTGTCATACGTATGCCTCCCCACACCATAACCGATCTGCTCCCAAGACTATCGTGCTGCCTAACGGTTACGTCATAGTATCGTTCGTTCCGTCGCCGCCACACCCTGTTTCGCATGTCGCGGAAGTCGAGAGTGAACCTTGATTCGTCGGAAATCATGACGCTGCTCCACCAACGATTGTCCCAGCGCTGTCGTGCTCCACACCAATTACGCTTTGTTGCGATGTGACGTTCAGTCAAACGTGGAATTATTCGAGGTCGTCGAGCGTACAAATTACAGCTGTGTAGGCGATGTCTGATAGTCTGACCACTGTCTCGCACATCTGTCGCTCGGTGCAGCTGCTGTCCAATTTCTGAGGCACTTTGATGGCAGTTACGTAATGGTGTGTTTCGGATGAAACGATGCTGGTTAGCAGTTGTCGCCCTTGGACGACCAGACCGACGTCTGTCATCAACATTGCCTGTCTGACGGTAGCGTGACCACAACCTGCTAATCACCGATTGAGTAACGTTGAGAATTTGAGCCACTGCAGTCAGTCTGTTGCCAGCTTCCGACATGCCAACGGCACGTAAACGTTCGTCTTGTGTCAGTCGTCGCATACCTCAAAAGTTACGTTTCGACTAGAATCTATTGATGAACGAGTTTATACCAAGAAAAGAACGACGAGACCTCTGAAAAAGCCCGTCCAGTACAAATGAAAATTTCAAAACGTACCCCTCAGACATTAACGCGGACCTCGTGCGAAAACCTTGCACGGAGTTTCCGTGGACCGATGACATTCGTGATCCGCACTAAACTTGGTGACATATTGATGTGTCCAATCACGCGTATCCAATACCATTTTCCAAAAATATCAACATCAGTTTGGATATCCCCTACTGTTTTTTAAGTAGTATAGTTAATCTTTTCTTTATTTCTAAACCGGCATCAGGTGGTTAATAGTTAGTCTTCAACTTCAGATAATGTTTTACCAGAAATGCAACTTAGCGTATACTTACCTAACTTGAAGGAAACTACAACTTCACTCATTATTAAGCAAAATTGTGTAAAAGTTCTCAACCAGGGAGAGAATCTTGACTCTCCCAACACTGCGCTGATCGAATTCGATAGATTGACCATCTATCTAACCTATACCCGGACCGTTTTTTCGCAACCAGTCCACCTTCGTGCTCAATGTCCACCAATGATACAGCAAAGGGGCGAAATTTATTTATTCATTGGGATTCAACGACACTTTCGACAGTCAGGGAGGGTCACCTCCTGTCGGACAGTTGTACGGGTGGAGGAAGACGGAGTAACTGGAGAGAACCACCGAGCAACGGCGAGCAACTGTCAGACTCCCCAACGTACTAACTCCACACGAACGTAGTTAGCATTGGTTGGAGACAAGTGCATCATCCACGAGCAGCACGTCTTAGTACACAGCTCCACCGTGCCCTAACTCGGGCAATCGGGATTAACCCTTTACCCAACGAATCTCCCGCATCCGCCGGCGTAATATGCAAATTCCGCAGCTGAAAAAATATTATTTTTCAAAAAATTTCAACAAAACCATATCATGTGACCCCTCTTTGGAACGAGCTCGATGAGCTCGTTCCAAAGAGTGGTCACATGATATGGTTTTGTTAAAATTTTTCGAAAAAAATTAAAAAATGATATTTAAAATAATAAATTTTGAAATCGTCTGCGTTGGGTAAAGGGTTAAGTGCCTTGCCCAACGACAGTAGCCCCTGGCTAGGACTGAACAATGGATCTTTCAGTTTGAAGTCCAATGCTATAGCCACTGAACCACCGTGCTCCGGAAGGGGTGAAATAATAACCTCTGCAGCTGTGTTGACAACCCATCCTCAATTCATCTAATGATTACAAGTCTCAATCTCGACTGTACATTGCAACAATCTCTCACAATGTAACAACCTACTCAAATATAGACAAATCACTTCATTAAGGATTATCACCTGTCCTTAAATGACTTACAGAAACGAACAGTCAATGTTGACATAAAATCTCAACTAAACAGTGTAACAATGAAAGGCAAATTTTATTTTGGAGCTCAGAAATAACACAATCTGATGCTGAGAATTAATTTGATAAGTACAAAGACGTGTTGTCAACGCAACTAAATTGCTACCTGATAGGATAAGTTCAGCCAGCTATATGCATATCACAGCTGGTTACTATATCGAGAAGCGTATAGGTCCATTCTTAAGAATCGCCAGTGAAAAACAATAACACTTAAAAAATGACGAAAATTTAAAAAAAAAAAAAAATTTCCCCTTTTTTCCATTTTTTTAAAAATAAAATATTAACCCTCAAAAACTGAATGTCAAAATACCACACTTGCAAGCAGACAATTTTTCCACAATGCGGATAGGAATGTCACCAATTCAATCTTGATTGACAGAGCTCAATGAGCTCTGTCAAACAAGGTTGAATTGGTTAAATTTCAGTTAGTTTAAACGATATTTTCATTTTAAAAAATCAGTTTATATGTATACATCATGTGCAACAAGACAGAAGATGGATAACTACGCGAAATTAAAATTACTTGCACACAATATATCTGCGACAAAAAGGAAAAGCACAAATTGTAAGGATGGGATTCGACAGTAAGTAAACTTGCAGCTTTTGAGCGTCGAAGGGGAATGCCGCCGGGTCGAAACTTGTCCAGACTTTCTCTGGCAGGCTCCACATCATCCCCTAGTCCCTACGCATGGTCGATATGGCACGACAAGGAATACGTCTCTCTAGTACAATGATGGGTATACAGAAATTGGAGGCTTTGATCAATTCTTAGACACTATAAGGGGGCGCGGTGGCGTTGCGGTAACCGGTTCTTGTCAGATCGCCGAAGTTAAGCAACGTCGAGCCCGGTTAATCCTTGGATGGGTGACCGTCTGAGCGATCGATTCAGACTCCCGCGTTGTGTTCTTGGACAAGGCACTTAACCCCGATTGACCATATGGGGGCACGATGACGCCGAATACTAAAATCTAACCCTGCCTGTGTCGCAGTGCGGAGTTACGATGTTGGAGAGCTGGCAGCTGCTCGTCGTTGGTCGGTGGTTCTCTCCGGCTTCCTCCATCCGTAAAACTGTCACCGACACGATATGACCTTGGCTGTTAAAGTGTCGTTAAACTCTAATAAATAAATGAATGAATAAATAGACACTATAAAAATGTTTAAAGTAATATGAAGAAAAAAGAGCATTAGACAGTCATGGACGTAGGATGCAATCCAAACTTGGTTTGGTTGAAGAAGAGCACAAAATATTGGGTTGCCTTCTCACCGAAGTGTTAGGGAAGTCGTGGCAGTAAGGTGGGACAGGCTGGAAGTCAAACATTGTTCGTGTAATCTTTTTTATCACCGTGACTAGAGAACAACCACAGTAGTATGTCATGTACCTTTCACCCCTATTCGGCAGGACCTCGGTGCAGGACCTCAGAAGTGACGTCATGTCACGTGACCTAGTGGCGCCATGTTGTGTTGTCATGGTAACCAGCGTGAGCGGCCATGTTGTGACGTCATCCCCATAGTGATACGTGGTGTTAGTGCGCATGCGCAGCGCGTGTTGTTAGGGTGATACGTGTTTCCTTCGTCCATTTTGTATACTGGAGGCCGCCATCTTGGTTTCTATGGTAGCACGTGATTGGTATGTTACCCATTGTTTCTGCAATAGTACGGAGTATGTTCGGAGGGTATGTTCCTTTGTAGAAGAGTAATTCCCCGATTTGTAGAACTACCACAAACAACCCGACAATCCGCCAAATCACCAAAATCCACCCCAACTTTTACTATTTCGAATTCTTACAGAATTCTCTGCTTCTATCTATATATGCAATAGTTATCGTCTATCTGACCCTGTTCCTTTGTTCTAGAGTATACTCCAGTAGCGTAGAAGAGCCTATCAACTGGAACAGTATACCTTATTATTGCTATATTTAGCAATTTCTAGTCTATTCTTGTTAGTTCTGACCCTATTCCAAGTACTCTTGTTGTTTCATTCATATAACTAACCAATCAGATTGCTTGATTTCCCATAATCTGTATGCAGGGTTATCTCCCTTGTGTATAACAAAAGCCTATATCCAATCGCCATATCCCATGGAATCCCATAATTTTGAAAACACCTGTGGCTATGGAATCCCTTTTTGTCATATGTGCTTATGTGAAAAGGCACAATGTGACACAATATGCCCTATCACATAGGCACATGCTTTATGTGCCGATATGTGCTTATGTGAAAAGGCACAATGTGACACAATATGCCCTATCACATAGGCACATACGGGTATTTGAGGATACCTATGGCCTGGTATTGTATTATTTGAGGATACCTATCGAGGATACCTACTGGAGAATCCCTTTTTGTCATATGTGCTTATGTGAAAAGGCACAATGTGACACAATATGCCCTATCACATAGGTACATACGGGTATTTGAGGATACCTATGGCCTGGTATTGTATTATTTGAGGATACCTATTGAGGACACCTATCGAAGATACCTTTTATAGGATACTTATCTGAGGATACTATATAGGCTGTACAGGTCTCTTGCTGGCCCTTAGTACTATTAATCCACCTGATGCATTATGTTGTCCTATGACTGGTATAGGTAGTATGTAATGCTAGGCATAGGGGTACTGCCTGGTAGTTTACAACGGTGCTATAGTATAGTGGTATATACACTTATAGGCCCCTGTTAATACTTGGTACTATTAACCAACCGATTGCTTTGTTTTATTATATGGCTGGTATATGTAGTACGTTATGGTAGACCTAGTGATTTTGTGGGGGTGGTGGTAATGCTTGGTAGTTTAGAACGGTAGTATAGCATAGGCTGTATATATCCCTGTAGGTATCTTGCTGGCCCTTGGTACTACTGATCCACCAGGTGCTTCATATTATTGAGCGGTATTCTGGGGTGGGGTCCATGCCTGGTAATACAGAATGGCAGCAGAGTATGCTTGGTATATTCCCCTATAGATCCCATCCTAACCGTTGATAGTATTAACCTACCAAATGCTTTGTATCATCCTGTTACTGGTAAGGTGGTACGTAATACCAGTAGTTCCTACCTTATTCTGAGTACTCTTGTTGTTTCATTTATCTAGATCATTTAAATAAATTATAACACCACGTATCACTATGGGGATGACGTCACAACATGGCCGCTCACGCGGGTTACCATGACAACACAACATGGCGCCACTAGGTCACGTGACATGACGTCACTTCCGAGGTCCTGCAACGAGGTCCTGCCGAATAGGGGTGAAAGGTACATGACATACTACTAACCACGCAACAAAGAAGGAAGGTAGAAAATTGTCTCTTGATTACATCCATACGGCTGCAGGTTGAATATATTAATTGGTCTACTCTGTATGACAAAACCAATAGCCTTCTTGTGTAGTGAAGTGAAAAGAAATATCAGTTCCTCCGCTTTTGCTCAAGATCGAACAAAAGAGGTCGCAATTGCCAAACTATTTATGTACGGTATTTTCACCGTAAAATATTACAGTAGAAGAAGTGCCGATAATTGGATTTCCGGTGGAAAGTTACCGTAATTTTAAAGGTGTCTTTTACAATGCGAGCAATGTTTTCGCTGGTGGACCCCCGGATTTCACCGGTGGTCCATCAACTAAAACTGTGCTGTTGTTATCGATGTATCTGCCAAGAATTCGAATGGTACGTGTTAAATTCCCCTGTACTGTGCGTTAAAACTTATACTATTTCGATCTGCTGTTGATTGGCAACAAACCAAAAGGAACGGGGAAAATCAGCTACAAAACTACACATTTCACGAATAATGGTCCAGCGTTTACCGACCACTTCCGACGCTATTGTGGGGGAAGGGCATCCTCTACCCGAAAAATTATCTGCGGGTATACCCTTGATGTTGAAAGTGACGTTCGACCACAAATAAAAGGAAAGCACAAAAGTTATTGAACTTTACTTTGGTATTGTACCTTCACTTTCTTTCACTACTCTGCCGGTGTGACAGGAATGATAGTCCGTAGGAACGTTAGTCCCTCTGGACTATTATTCCTCGGAATTATAGTCCTAGGTCTAACATTTCTAGGAATAGTAGTCCGGCGGACTACTATTCCTAGAAATGTTAGACCTAGGACTATAATTCCGCGGAATAATAGTCCAGAGGGACTAATTTTCCTACGGACTATCATTCCTGTCACACCGGCAACAATAGCCATCATATTACTTGAATGGTTGAGTGAACTCAAACAAACTAGAGATTCTGACTCAATTCTCCAAAGTGAAGTAAACTGAATGAACAGTTGATGATTACCAGAATCATGACAAAGAAAGCTCCGAATAAAAAACATTATAAACTCAATTAGAGAAATGTTAAATCGCTGAGTATCTTTTTAATGATTAAGATAATGAGTAAACCAAATACACAGACAGTTCTTAAAGACAGAAAGATATTCCTAAATGTTCGTCTATTGAATAAGAGTATTCCCCGTCATGGACTCTCATGTAAACATCTCTTTTGATGGGCGTGTAATTGCTTTGTGAAGTACCGTATTGCAGTTATTGGACCCTACTAAACTGGCTACTAATCATATTAGCGTATACAAGTAGAAGCTTCCATGTCGACAAACCATAAATTAAGAATAATTAATGTTTGCTATATCAGTTAGTCTTATTGTGATAGAGAGAAGAACAAGAATAATGATTGAAATTTCTGCATCAATTTATAACGTCTCAATATGTTACCGGAAAATGATGAACTGACATTAAAAATCATTTCTCGCGTTATAGTTTTGACTTTTAACTTTTTTAGTGTCGTGTTTCACAATGGTTGAAGAGAGCGACGCGTCCATTTACCCAATACTACCCAATACAACCCCATACTACCTAACACAACACTCCAAATCCATTCAGGTAAAAAATCAACCAAAATCAACTGGGATGAGTGAATATGAACCCAAATGGGTTCATATTCGCTCAACACAGTTAATTTAATTTTTAATCCAACTGATTTTAGAGTACACCAATACTCAACCGATATTAACCAATACATATTCAATACAACACAATAATTACCCAATATTACCCTGCACACCCCAATACCCATTAAATGGCACAAATGCCTTCCCAAGCAACCCAGTACCAACCAAACACTACACCAGACTACCTAATTCTACCGGACCCATTTTGAATAGTATTGGGTAGTGCGGGGTAGTACTGGGTAGTACTGGGTAGTATTGGTTAGAATTGGGTGGGATTGGGAAAATATTGGGTAGTATTGAGAAAGTACTGTGTAGTATGGGGCATTAAAGGAGATTCGGTTAAAATTTGACCCTTTCAATACGCTCAGCATAAATTTATACATAAAGAAAAATCGGGGTGGGGTGAGCAAATACTAAGGAAAGCCTGTAATAACTGTAACCGCAGTCCCTCCAGATGGGTGAGTGAAGCGATATAAGAGTCTCAATGTGGGTTCATATTCATATCATCACAACACATTACTTCACAGACAACCATTTAATGTTAAAGATAAATGAACTCCTGTAAGAATAAAACAATAAAAAATTCTAAGTACATGAAAGCACAAAGTATTCAGGCAACCAAAAACTTCCCCCACTGGACTCGACGTTAAATATTTTAGAATGAAAACACAGCTATTATGCACTGCTGGAAACTGCTCTGGGAGCTCTCTCCAGCAAGGCGCAACAGCCATGTTTACCATATAGAATTACCCAAATAAACTTGTTTACAGAATGTAAACAACTACTACATACATGAACATGTTGGTCTGCAAAAGTGGAACGAGTCTGTCAGGCTCCTTCCACCAGTGCACAGCAACAGTGTTCTGAAAATGACTATGCATTTCCAATAAGCTGTCCAGTATACCAAGGACTGTTGCCATAACCCACATAAACAAGTACTCTATAGTGTGTACAAAATTGTTCCAGTAAAAGAATATTTTTATTACATCAAATAGATAGTATGCTACACAAATGATTCAGTATGCTTTTATAATCTTGTACATGTAATTGGACAAGAAAGCATTGTGTTGGATGACTATAAGTATCTTGCAAAACACAATCTGTACATTGCCCTGCTACAATTTATTGGAAAGTGACCGGAATCACTCTCCAACAAACTGCAACAAATCAATGCAAGATTCACAAAGAATAACTTCCACAGGATACACCGAGACTGCAATAAAAGCTACCACAGACAAATTACCCGTTAGGGTTTAATGACACTAATGCATGCAAGGCCATAGCCTCACAACAACACAATCATTAAGTCAGGATTAACTTATCGTTAATATCTGTGTTGTTGTTTGGCAATAGTCATACATGCTAGCACTTAATAATAAATACTATGCCGCTATAATAAACTTGTCTACATTTGTAGACCAGCACTAGCCCACTTTCCAAACAGGACAAGGTAACTTTTCCAACACAATACTAAGAACCCAGAGAAACTGCTGACTTGCGTAAGATAAATATCTAGCTAAGTATATTAGCTTGTGGAGCAAAGAGCTTATAAAATAAATAATGCCTACCCTCAGTGTGACGAGGTTCAGGTAGCCTACAGGTGGGCACAACAACAATTAAACTAAGGCATCTTCAACCTGTATAAAATAAAATGAAACCTTAGAAATACAGGGAATGACTACAATGGATGCAGCTGAAGCTGCTGCTTATAATTTATCCAGAGGGGTGGGGGATCAGTCATGCGCTACAAGTGTAGTGCAGGACTGATCCACCACCTATTTGGATAATGATGATCCAAAACAGTTAATTTCCACCGGTAAGTGAATCAAAAATAGGTTCACTCAAAACTGCGCAAATATAAGATAAAATCGAACGCGATTACACGCAAATAATCGAAATGGAATCGAATTAAATTTTGCACTCACAAAATGATGGAGTTCAAAAAGTGGTCCAGGCAACCAGAGCAGTGCACCATAATAATGCTGCACTGCACCGGCTGACTGATCACAAATGCCAATACATATATGATGGAAAGGATATGAAATAAGCTAAGATGCCACTGTACCTGAAGTATCCAGAGTTGTTGTGCCTGACAGAATCCTGAGAAATCCTCCAAGAATTATTTGATGGAAATAATGTAGGCTTTTATTCACAGATATTCACATATTTATTTATTTACACAAAATATACTTTTCACAAATAAGATCACTTTTCTAATAACTAAACAGCACAGATCTGACCACCAGCAAGAGCAAACTTTTTAATGAGAGATTTTCCCACTTTAGTTTAAACAGTTAAAACTGAGCCAATCAATGGCCAGTGTTAGTACTCAGTTAACAGAGCATGCAGGGTTATGAATTAAAGAAACAGTGAGCTGAAATAGGAAAGCTGTGATCAAGAAGAAATGGTACTAATTGTTCAGTGTTCTGTTCTCTGTCCTATTGAAACCATTGTGTGTGAAATATTTCTCTTCATCAAGAAATATTCAGAACTGGAATTTCACACACACTTTACAATAAAATTTAAAATCCTGCTATAAACAGTAAAAGCTGAATAAAACCTATTATTACCTGCTGTACAATTTAACCCTGTTGCTGTAATTTTTAAGGGATTAATTACACCCTCAGCAACCAAGGCTATATGCAGGTAACCCTGCCACATAGTTCCCCCTGTTGGGAAATGTCGTCCTCGGCATTTAATCCTTTGATAACAATGATAAAATTGTATTGCACAATTTATCATTGTTACCATCAAAAATACCTTCGCTGGAGAGTGTCCTCAATACTTCTACCTTTTCTCTCCAGTGTGGTTCTGTAATCTGGGACATACTGAACTCGCCAGATGTCATCCATGGTGGTTTACTCTTTGGTCGAGTGGATCGCCTGGGTGCAATAGGTGGTGTATCATTGTGATCACCACTTGCAGCATCTAAACTACCAGTATTGGGAGAAGATTCGGCAGCAATGGAATGATCGCCGCTTATCTGGTCTCCCTCAACAGAATCAGGAGCTGTATCATGATCACGTTCTATGTGACTGTGGGCGTCCCCACCATAATCAGCTGCCTGAATCTCCACAACAGAGCCATGGTCGTCACCTGGTTGTTGGGAGGTATCTGCACTATTTTCATCGCCGGCGATATGCCCAGTGCTTGCTGGAACATTACTGTTAACCTTGTTATATACAAAGTAATCATCATCACTATCATCACTGTGACTAATTTCCGGCTCCACTCGACTGACTGTAGGTGTCTTCTGTATTCTCTTTCTAGGTGCTGCTTTTGGTGGCTTTACATTCAGAGATGCAGTGTCGTTGATTCCTTGGTCTTGTTCTGGCTCACCACTCAAAGTCCCAATAGGAAGTAACATGTTTCGATGTAAAACCTTAGATTTACCTTCTCCATCTGCTCTGGTAATAACATAAACAGGAATGTCTCTATTTGGCTGTTCTTTCACTACATATACATCCTGGCTCCACTTGTCAACCAATTTATGCCGACCATCAAATGCCATTCTCTTTACCAGAACCTGATCTCCAATTTCGATGGTGGCACCACGCACTTTCTTATCATAACTATTCTTTTGATGGAGTTGAGACTTCTTGATGTGGTACCCAGCTTTTTCATACGCATCCTTCATCCTTTCTTTAAGATCTTTCGCAAACTTGGTCAAAGACTGTGGGGCATCATTCTCATTCAGATTAAATTCTATATCAACGGGCAATTTGGGGTTTCGACCAAACATCAGAAAGAAAGGTGAATAACCAGTACTTTCATGCCGAGTGCTGTTATATGCATGAACTAATGAACTTATATGAGAAGTCCAGTCCACCTTTTTTTCTGTTCGTAAAGTGCCGAGCATGTCTATCAAAGTGCGATTAAAACGCTCGCACATTCCATTGCCCATTGGATGGTATGGAGTGGTACGAGATTTGGAAATGCCCGTGACAAGAAGTATTTCCTGAATTAACTTCGACTCAAAATTAGCACCCTGATCTGAATGGATTCTTTTTGGAAGACCATAATGTTGAACAAAATTGTTTAAAAATACATTTGCTGTGGTCTTCGCATTCATGTTCTTTGTAGGATATGCTTGTGCATAACGCGTGAAGTGATCTGTGATCACCAAAACATATTCAGTGCCACCTTTTGCGACATCAAGCTGCAAAAAATCCATACAGATCAGCTCCAATGGTTGTGTAGTGCTAATATTAACTAATGGGGCTTTTTGATTACCCAGAGATTTAAATCTCACACAGCGCCCACAGTTTTTAACCCAATTTTCAACATCTGTAGTCATACCTGACCAATAAAATCTGTCTTTTACAAGACACAAAGTTCTATCTCGACCAGGATGTCCAGTATCATCATGTAAGCTGGAAAGTACCTTATCAATAAAAATAGAAGGTAAAACTAACTGTAACAAGTTCTTCCCATCAACTGTAATTTCTCTATATAAAACTCCACGTTTCATTTTCAAATGATCAAATGATCGGTACATTGCGGAGTGAAATGGCAAATAAGACAATTTAGCCAAAATAGGCTTTCTCTGACTTGTAACAGCAGAATACCATATTCCCATTAAAGGATCTTCACGCTGTGCTTTACGGATTTCTTTGACATCAAAAGGTGTAATATTCTGTCCCAAGAGCTGGAAATCTGGTAAAACAGTTTCTGACATACTTAAGGTTTCCACATATTCTTGATCTTGAATCCCTTCAGAAATCGCCTGAACAGCTGCACAAGTAATGTTCTTTATTGAATCTGTGCTTAAACTACTGGTATCTAAAGATGGGTGTCTCGACATGGCATCTGCATCCCTATTATTCTTACCTGGCCGATATAAAATATCGAAATCAAAAGCAGACAGTGCTGCCACCCATCTATGGCCAGTTGCATCAAGTTTAGCAGTGGTAAGAACATATGTCAAAGGATTATTATCAGTTAAAACTGTGAATTTTCTACCATATAAATAGTCATTAAATTTGTCACACACAGCCCATTTTAACGCAAGAAATTCCAGTTTATGAGCTGGATAGTGCTGTTCTGACTTATTCAAACCTCGGCTCGCATAAGAGATTACTCTCTTTAGTTTGCCTTCAGTTTGATACAGAATTGCACCTAAGCCTTTGCAACTTGCATCTGTGTGTAACTCAAATGGCCTAGAATAATCTGGGTAAGCTAATACTGGTGGAGATGATAGAACCTGCTTCAATTTGTTGAAAGCTTCATCATGCTCAGCATTCCATTTCCATTCTGTTTTGTCACCAGATTTTTTCTTCTTTCTACTCTTTTTTTCAGGTTTGGGCATTAGATTGGTTAAAGGCTTAGTTATTTGAGAGAAATTTTTACAGAATCTCCGATAATAGCCAGCAAACCCGAGAAATTTTCGTACCTCTTCAGGATTTTGTGGTGTCGGCCAAGACTTTATTTTTTCAATTTTTTCAGGATCAGTCTCGATACCATTTGCTGAGACAACATGGCCGACAAAATTTACTTTTTCTTGGAAAAAGGAGCATTTCTTCGGTGAGAGCTTCAATCCACACTCTCTGAGACGATTGAAAATTTTCTCTACCCTTTCGAGATGCTGTTCAACATCATTTGAAAATATTATCAAGTCGTCCAAGTATATAAAGCATATTTTCAAATGAAGTTCCCCGAAGCATTCTTCCATGACGCGCTGATAAGTTGCCGGTGCATTGGCTAATCCAAATGGTAAACGATTAAACTCATAAAAGCCAAGTGGACCCACGGTGAAAGCAGTGCGTTCTTTGTGTTCTTCCCTGATGTCAACTTGATAATATCCTGATTTCATATCGACTACAGTAAAATAGTTAGCACCTTGAAGTGAATCCAATAATTCATCTATGCGTGGCAAGGCATAACTGTCTTTAATTGTTTTATTATTTAAAACCCTGTAGTCGACACACATTCTCAATTTCCCATCTTTTCTTCGAGCTAAAACAACTGGGGAAGCATAAGGAGAATGTGATGATCGTATGACGCCACTGGCTACTAACTGTTGAAGGTGTTCTCTAACTTCTTCATACATCGAGGGTGGAATTCTTCTAAAGCGCTGTTTAAAAGGGACGTCGTCAATCAATTCAATTTTATGCTTAACATCACTGTAATGCCCAATATCTGTGTCACCACTGGAGAAAATATCTTTGTAGTTTTCCAATAGATCTTGGAGTTTTCCAAACTGTGATTCAGTAAGAATTTTCTCTGATTCTCCAATGCTGGGTATAACTTTTAACAAGTTATCCATTTCAGTTCCATATTCTTTTCTGTCATGCGATTTTCCATTCTCAGTGACAACTGGCTGGACTTCACATAAAATCGCATTGGGCGGAATCGTAACTGTTTTTGTTGAACAGTTTGATATGGACACATCAACATGACACTTCCCTTTCCCATGGTATGGAAACATGGAAGGACATAAATCCAAGTCTCGCATAAAAATTGCATTTGAGCATGTCTGTAGCATTACATTGGTTGGTGTGTAGTCCATAGTACTTGAAAAACAACCAGGAACTGTCACTGATGTATTTGGTAAAATAGTGATGCTTTTATTATCACAGTATTTTACTTCCCCCAGTACATTATTACGATGTTTGAGACATTTGTCACGCTGAACCATACATCGAAAGGAAATCATCCATGGACTAGAAAGGTTTTTACACTGTAAAAATCTTTCTCCAAACACCATTTTACAATAGTCCATAACTGGATTTAAAATATTTGTACCCACAAGTAAAGGTACTCTGGCATTGTATCTGCTAATAGGTACAACAAGTGCTAAACATGACTGGCTAACATTGCCAGGAATGCCATAAAAGTCCACGTTGATCTCAACATAACCGTCATATGGGAGCTGCTGTCCATCAGCACATTCAATATTTAATAAAGTATTTATTGGCTTAATTGGTGTGGATGTTAAATGGTCGTCATAAAATTGGCGAGAAATAGTCGATACAGTTGACCCTGTATCAAGTAAAGCTGATGTACCAATACCATTTATACACACATGTGCTTCGCTACTTTCACCAATTAAACTATGATTTTTGACTGGGCCTAAATCATTTGTAGCCTGCTGGCCTATGAATTGCCCATCGTCATAGGCCCCTTGTCGTTTAAAGACTTTCCATAATTTTTCCTCTGATGATCCAGGCGCACTCGACAACCGAGCTGAATATGGCCCTTCTGTCCACACCTGTAGCAGGTGACATCAGACTGACGATCCCGTGCCCTAGACTGGAAAGCAAAATTGTCCTGATTATAACCAACATCTGGGTGTTGGTGCCATTTCTGTGATTGCTGGCCAGGGTTAAAGTTACCAGCAGATTTTGTATTTCTCCACTTTTGTTGGTTTTGTTGAGGTTGGTTTCGATTTTTCTCAACCTGTGCTTTTAAATCTTTAACTTCTGTGCGAAGTTGATTCACTACCCCTGTTAACACTGTAATAGGGTTATCATCAACAGCCTTAGTTGATTTACAGTGGACTAAAGGGTTAAATTCTGATTCGAGTCTCCTAAGTTCAACACGCAGTTTGTCAAAGTTTGAAAACTTGTCAAACTTATATCCAGATACTGATTTCAACTGGCTGTTTAAGCCTGCATAGAGTGCTGAACATAGCATAGTATTGGAATCATCAGGGTTAATTAAACCTGCTTCAATCACCTTAGCAAGTAAATTTTCAAGTCGACTAGCAAATGTCGAAACATCTTCATCATCTTTTTGCTTTGCACTATAAAATGCAGATAATAACGATTGGTGAATATCAACTGATCCAAACACGGAGTCAAATTTATCAAGAATTTGTTTAATTGTTACATTGTGACCCATGTGCATAAGTATGCGGGCTGCACTGCCTTTTAGTGACCGCCGAATAGCTAAAAGTATTTCGCTCTGATTGTAAGTGTGGTCATTTAATAAACATGTCACCTCATATTTCCAGAGGTCAAAATCGGCTTCTTTCGAGCCTTTTTCTCCAGAAAATATAACTATTTTGGGTGGACTATGATAATATGGTACATGAGGGTTAAATTTGGACAAATCAGTTTTCTCGTCTGGATCTAATTTACCAGAAGTAACCATATCAATCATCCATTGTCGTAATTCAGCAGGAGAGTCAGTTTTAGGCTTTACACCAAGTGTTTTAAAACACTCAGAAAGTTTTTCAAGTTCATCAGAATTAATAGGTTCTTCCATGTTTCCCTATTTAACTCACACAAATATTAGTGCACAATATTTTTTATTTATTTGTGTTGATGGTCACCCTTCATGCACAATACTCATTCATGTTTAAGGTAACATTTGTGCACAATACTTATTTTTGTTTAAGGTTACACATGTGCACGGTGGCTAAGAATACATTGTTATGTACTATATTAGTAGTGTTGAAGGTCACCTATTTTACACAAGGGCTAAATATACAATGTTATTATGCTGCGCTTATTTTAAGCTGCGCTAATTATTTTATAAACAGCAGCGCAGTACCCCACGGCGCAGCGCAATGCAAAAAGCACAAACTGAAAATATCATATTGAACTCATATAGGCTGAAAACAAAGTAACATTTCAAATATATCAGTCACTGAAAGAATAATTAGTAGGTGTGAAAATTGTTTAAGTCATTTTGTCAATAAACAAACCAGAAATATTTCATTTTGTTTTCAACTATTCATAGATATGAATTACTCAGTGACCTATAACATGCAAGTCATCTGTTGAAGTATATTCACAATATTATATTATGTCAAGTGCACTGTCGGATAACAATGCTAATTAGTAATAACCCTGTGTTAGTAAACAAAAATAGTATAAGAGAAAATCCTATTACTCAATTCACTGCAGTGACTAGTCATGACTCTTAATATATATAAACCTGAAAAGATTTTTTCAACCAAAATTACAAAAGCAAATTACCCCAAAATTTATCTGAAATAATTTTCAAGTGAAGTTACAAGAAAATTATCTCCCTTGATTCCCTTGTGACTTTCATAATAAACAAAAAAAGAAGTTACAAGAAAATTATCTCCCTTGATTCCCTTGTGACTTTCATAATGAACATATTAATGATCCCCCACACATATGTGCATACATGTACATCCCTATCAAAGCTAAATGTTATCTGAAGTTAACTCAAAAATGTAAAAAAAAAAATAACTGAGTTGTTCAAGTCATTTGAGTAAAGATGAATGATCAGAGTCACTATTCTAAGTGTTACCAGTCAGCCATGTAAATGTCTGTAACACAAGTAGTTGTAGCCAGTCAATGAAGTTGTCGATGGTGAGCTCACATGTCTCCACTGCAAAATCCACCAAGTCCAATCAATGTGAAGAATGATCGATGAAATCCTTGTTGGGCGCCATTTGTAACCGCAGTCCCTCCAGATGGGTGAGTGAAGCGATATAAGAGTCTCAATGTGGGTTCATATTCATATCATCACAACACATTACTTCACAGACAACCATTTAATGTTAAAGATAAATGAACTCCTGTAAGAATAAAACAATAAAAAATTCTAAGTACATGAAAGCACAAAGTATTCAGGCAACCAAAAACTTCCCCCACTGGACTCGACGTTAAATATTTTAGAATGAAAACACAGCTATTATGCACTGCTGGAAACTGCTCTGGGAGCTCTCTCCAGCAAGGCGCAACAGCCATGTTTACCATATAGAATTACCCAAATAAACTTGTTTACAGAATGTAAACAACTACTACATACATGAACATGTTGGTCTGCAAAAGTGGAACGAGTCTGTCAGGCTCCTTCCACCAGTGCACAGCAACAGTGTTCTGAAAATGACTATGCATTTCCAATAAGCTGTCCAGTATACCAAGGACTGTTGCCATAACCCACATAAACAAGTACTCTATAGTGTGTACAAAATTGTTCCAGTAAAAGAATATTTTTATTACATCAAATAGATAGTATGCTACACAAATGATTCAGTATGCTTTTATAATCTTGTACATGTAATTGGACAAGAAAGCATTGTGTTGGATGACTATAAGTATCTTGCAAAACACAATCTGTACATTGCCCTGCTACAATTTATTGGAAAGTGACCGGAATCACTCTCCAACAAACTGCAACAAATCAATGCAAGATTCACAAAGAATAACTTCCACAGGATACACCGAGACTGCAATAAAAGCTACCACAGACAAATTACCCGTTAGGGTTTAATGACACTAATGCATGCAAGGCCATAGCCTCACAACAACACAATCATTAAGTCAGGATTAACTTATCGTTAATATCTGTGTTGTTGTTTGGCAATAGTCATACATGCTAGCACTTAATAATAAATACTATGCCGCTATAATAAACTTGTCTACATTTGTAGACCAGCACTAGCCCACTTTCCAAACAGGACAAGGTAACTTTTCCAACACAATACTAAGAACCCAGAGAAACTGCTGACTTGCGTAAGATAAATATCTAGCTAAGTATATTAGCTTGTGGAGCAAAGAGCTTATAAAATAAATAATGCCTACCCTCAGTGTGACGAGGTTCAGGTAGCCTACAGGTGGGCACAACAACAATTAAACTAAGGCATCTTCAACCTGTATAAAATAAAATGAAACCTTAGAAATACAGGGAATGACTACAATGGATGCAGCTGAAGCTGCTGCTTATAATTTATCCAGAGGGGTGGGGGATCAGTCATGCGCTACAAGTGTAGTGCAGGACTGATCCACCACCTATTTGGATAATGATGATCCAAAACAGTTAATTTCCACCGGTAAGTGAATCAAAAATAGGTTCACTCAAAACTGCGCAAATATAAGATAAAATCGAACGCGATTACACGCAAATAATCGAAATGGAATCGAATTAAATTTTGCACTCACAAAATGATGGAGTTCAAAAAGTGGTCCAGGCAACCAGAGCAGTGCACCATAATAATGCTGCACTGCACCGGCTGACTGATCACAAATGCCAATACATATATGATGGAAAGGATATGAAATAAGCTAAGATGCCACTGTACCTGAAGTATCCAGAGTTGTTGTGCCTGACAGAATCCTGAGAAATCCTCCAAGAATTATTTGATGGAAATAATGTAGGCTTTTATTCACAGATATTCACATATTTATTTATTTACACAAAATATACTTTTCACAAATAAGATCACTTTTCTAATAACTAAACAGCACAGATCTGACCACCAGCAAGAGCAAACTTTTTAATGAGAGATTTTCCCACTTTAGTTTAAACAGTTAAAACTGAGCCAATCAATGGCCAGTGTTAGTACTCAGTTAACAGAGCATGCAGGGTTATGAATTAAAGAAACAGTGAGCTGAAATAGGAAAGCTGTGATCAAGAAGAAATGGTACTAATTGTTCAGTGTTCTGTTCTCTGTCCTATTGAAACCATTGTGTGTGAAATATTTCTCTTCATCAAGAAATATTCAGAACTGGAATTTCACACACACTTTACAATAAAATTTAAAATCCTGCTATAAACAGTAAAAGCTGAATAAAACCTATTATTACCTGCTGTACAATTTAACCCTGTTGCTGTAATTTTTAAGGGATTAATTACACCCTCAGCAACCAAGGCTATATGCAGGTAACCCTGCCACATAACTTAATCATACAGCCTAATAGGATTAAATTAATACAGAACATCCGTCCAGGTGGAAACTATAACCGATCTTCTTTGGCCAGTTTTGTCTTCGAAGATTCTCATTCCAAAATTCAGTTTTTAAAGGAATAACCCTACAGTACTACCCTCATATTTCACGTGGACATATTATATTGTATAAAGAAATTTCAGTAAAATAATTTTTTCAAAAGAATTCAAACAGTTCATTTTATTTTCCACACTTAAATTTGTGAACCTCTTCGGAACGAGTCTGAGAACTTGCTCTGGTGTTTGCGATGAGAGGGGATGGATAATTAACCCTTTACCTAACATGAAAAGCAGACGACACTTGCAAAAAAAATTCTTGAATAACTAATTTTTTTCATTTTTTGTCTCAAAAACATAGGTTATGACCCCTCGTTGGAACGAGCTCGACGAGCTCGTTCCAACAAGGGGTCATAACCTATGTTTTTGAGACAAAAAATGAAAATATTTTGAAAATTAATTGGCGATTTTTGAGAATAGTGCTGGCCGGTTTTGGCCGTTACGATGGGTAAAGGGTTAAACCGCTAGTTAGATTTGTCTTTTATTATACGCCTGATCTTTGAAATCCCCATCTACAGCAACACTGAATCATGGGAAAAATAAAAATCCGTTCCGCACAGATGTGCGGAGTGGAAATTATTGACGGACTATTTTTAAATAGAAGCGAAATTTCACTGGAATTTTCTACAACTGGTGCGCCGCAATTAAAATTTGAATCGCTAGCGATAGCTAAAACAGTAACACGGGTTCCTCTCGTAAATTTGGTTGGCGATACAACGTGTTCTTTTTGTTGATAGTTTGTCCCCTGAATTCCAATGTGTTCTATGTGCCTCCTGGCACATAGGACACATTGGAACTCGGGGGACGACTTGTTAAATGAACTGCTGAGTGAAATAAACACAGAACGACACACGCGTGTGAATGGATTAACCGATATAGCACTTGTGCCATCGCGGAAGGATACATCTCTAGGACTGTGGCCTCTCTTTTTATCCTTCCGCGCTGCCACTCGTGCCATATCGATTAACTCATTCACACGCGCAAGTCGTTCTGTGTATTTTCCACATTCCCAAGGATTCAGGATCAATAATTCCATAATTTCTTTACCTTATTAAGATGTGATTAGGTTTTTGAACAAGACAGAACTGGAATTTAACCAGTTCAATCTCGTTTCACTCTCGAACTCTGTCAAAGAAGATTACATTGTTTAAATTCCTAATTGCATTACGGGTAAACTTTGCAGCTTAGAAGTTTGATATTTCGACATCCGTGTACAGGAGGTTAATCAACGATGGGTAGGGTTTTGGGATGACAAATGTTTCTGGAGGGTAAGTTATTTGAAGCCAATCACGAGGCTTGGCGATTTCCTTGTCCCAAACCCATACCCCATGATTGGTAATATTTCCCCCAGTCAAACGTTCTCGTGGCATCCATTAAACCAATACACAAAAACAAAGGCAGTCCTCTTGATACAAATAATAATAGGAAAATATCTCTTGTGACTAACATTTCAAAAATATTTACAAGCCTGTTGAGTGAACGTATCTCAAACGTTGTGAGTGATAATAATCTACTTTCTATGGTTCAAGCCTGATTCAGGAAGGGCTACTCCACGCTCGACTATATATTTTCATTAAGCATCATAAGAGAATTGGCAAGAGTCTGCAAAAACCACTATACTATGCATTTATAGACTTCTCAAAAGCCTTTGATGCCGTTTGGCGCCAAGTTCCTATACATTGTTGGTTCGCATTCATATTGGTGGAGAATCCTCCGGATAATTCAAATTATCTATTGACTAAGGTGAATTTTTTGATTTGATTGGTTGATAGATACGTGGTATGAGACCATATTCATTGAAACCCACGATACGTACGCCCAGCCACTGACAAATTTCCCATACCCAGTGGAAACCTCGTTCCGAAATCTACAAATTGTCCATACCCCGTAGAAGACGCGTCATTCCAGTTTTACAGTGTACATGTATTATATTTTAATTTTTTGTCTCCAAAATATAGCTCATGACCCCTTATTGGAATGAGCTTGTCGAGTACCCTCCAATGTGGGGTTCATAAGCTATGTTTTTGAGGCAAAAAAAAAGAAAAAAAGAATTCAATAATTTTTTCATACTAGTCATATCGGCATATTTTCACAAAAACTCTTTTGCACAAAATCAACATAAACCTGTATGGCTCAACAATGGAAGATAAAAGATCTCATGCTGTGTGTGTTCACACATGAAATAGATTGTACTTCTAAAACGGAAAGTCAATAGATAAATTCGTTACCCCGTGTCTGATCACGTGGTACGGGTTTTTACCTACCTGAAGCCAGCCGTATCCCATGAGGCCGAATTCAGCAATATAAAATCAACGGTGATGATAGGCCGAAATAAATACTTCTTTTTTCAAGTAACATTGGTCTAAGGCAAGGGGAAAACGTATCGCCGATTCTCTTTGCTATGTACCTAAACGATTTGGAATTTTTCCCCGATCAAAATAACTGCTCTGAGATTAAAACCAACGATTCTCTGCGGACGGCGAATAATCCCGATTTATATTTACGTCTTCTGATTTTATTATATGACTATGTAATTTAATCGCTAAATATCACTACTGTTTAATGATCTTTTCCTGGTCACCGGAAAATCCACAGTGTGGAATCCGATTCCGTATTACTATAGTATGACGGACTATTTACGGGTGCGTTCAAATTCGCATAATTAGCTGTTCCGGACGCAGAGTGTACTTTACTTTGAGCTGGAATGGGTGCGCCCGAACGGCGGTCCGCATTTTTTTTATCGTATTCATGATATTTTTGTATTGTATTCATGCGCATCGGGGGATTCTCCGGAAATGTGCACCTGTTACAAAAATAAGTCTAAACAAAAATAGTTCGTTTTTACTTCAAAATCCAATTTATCAAAAACCTTTTAGTCATATAAAAAACCTTTTGTCGCTACTGTGAAGTGATATGGCTCGTCCCATCACGTCTCGTTGAGGAGGTCAGATCGCCGATTCAAACTCGCTGCCTGTGGCAGCACATTTGATCCGGCGATCTGATCTCCTCAACTCGACTTGATACAACGACGGAGATCATTTCACTGCAGTGATAATGTGAATTTATTATACACCGACGATACAGTCCTGCACTCGAACTCGGGAAAAGAACTGCAGAACCTATTAAATGTCTTTGATAACTATTGTAAGAAAGGGAAATTACAAATTAATATATCTAAAACTAAATTAATAAAATTTGGCAGTCAAATTGGCCTGGGGTGATAATTTTTATTAGGGTGCATACCAACAGAAATAGTAAGAAACTACAAATATTTGGGAACATTTTTTACAAAGTCAAGTTTATTTAATACAGAAAAAACAGCAGCTGTTACGGAGCTAAAATGCGCTGTTCACTTTAATAAATAAAATGTGAAGAAAGCATCTCCCATTCGATATCATTATTATATTTATGATAATAAATCTATAATTCCAATCATGTTATACGGTTGTGAAATATGTGGACATACAAATAATGCTGTGCTAGAAAAGTTAGAACTTTGGTTTTTGAAATTTATTCTTTAACTTAAACGAGCCATTGGTTACATTATGTCTCTTCTCTGCTCAACATTATTGGCTTTGTATATACATGTGGACAAGCCAATGTATTAACCCTTTACCCAACGAAGACGATATCAAAATTTATTATTTTAAATATCATTTTTTCAAATTTTTCAAAACCTTTCATCAAAACCATATCATGTGACCCCTCGTTGGAACGAGCCCGTTCCAACGAGGGGACACATGATATGGTTTTGTTGAATTTTTTTTAAAAAATAATATTTTTTCAACTGCTGAAGTTGCATTGTTCGCGGGCGGATGCGGCCGATTCGTTGAGTAAAGGGTTAATAACCACAAATCGTTTTACTTGTCTCTAAAGCTGAGACCCTGCGATCTGTATTTACTAGAACGGAGAGAAAGTTTACATAAATCCCATGCATAAGTTTCAGTTTTACAACTTAATGAAGCCAACTCCAGCTTCAAAGGTGTAATTATTATTGTTGTTATTGTCACTACTACTAGGAAACCACGGGGGTACTATATACGAAAAATACAGTGTCTATAGTAATCCAGAGTATCCCACCTTGTCATAAAGCCCGCAGTTATCCCCCAATTTACGAAATACCACCCCCCTTCCCCACTTCTCTCGACGGCAGGATTACTGCTTTCCCCCTCCGATTCACTACCGACTTTTCATCTGCGTTATCTGACTTGCTAGGAGGGATACAATCTCGGGTAAATATTAACCCTTTACCCAACGAATCGCCCGCATCCGCCCCCGTAATATGCAAATTCAGCAGCTGCAAAAAATATTATTTTTCGAAAAATTTCAACAAAACCATATCATGTGACCCCTCTTTGGAACGAGCTCGACGAGCTCGTTGCAAAGAGGGGGCCACGTGATATGGTTTTGTTGAAATTTTTTGAAAAAAATTAAAAAATGATATTCAAAATAATAAATTTTGAAATCGTCTACGTTGGGTAAAGGGTTAACTATGGATTTCATCGGGAACACGCACTGCAACCAGTATTTTTAATCGTCTGAAGATATGCAGTGTCGTTGTGAACTCAATTGAACGCACTGGCTTGCTTTGAGGGACTGTAGCTGTAACAGAAGTTTAAGGAAAGTCGCTCTGGGACGAAGGGCGTACAGCCAAGAACTAACTCATGGTGCCGCAATAGTGCATATAACATATAATCCGGCGGGGAGCTGCATGTTTGTCCTTAGAAGTGATAAGTGAGGAGGATCTTAATCACATGGTACAGGAATGTGAATCTCTGGTAATTTCACACACAGTTAGGTATAAGTTATTTGTATTTATACCATTATTACCTATTCTACTATATATGAAAAGCCTATGACATAAATTTTAGATTTATACACCAACTAGGGCTGCACGGTACTTCGATAAACCGATATATACCGGTATTCAAACCAATATCGATTGAATACCGGTGTAATTACAAAAATATCGGTTTATCGTCATTATTTATTTACCCACAATTTAATTTTCAAGATGTCTTGAGTTTTTTAACTGTATCTCAGAATGAATAATATATCGCTATACCCAAGGAATCGTCTGCATGTGCCCACGTAATTTTCCAATTCAGTAGTTGAAAAAATAATTTTCAAAAATGTCAACAAAACTATATCATGTGACCCCTCATTGGAACGAGCTCAACGAGCTCGTTCCAATGAGGGGTCACATGATATTGTTTTGAAGAAATTTTTGGAAAAATTTGATTTAAAATAATAAATTTTGATATCGTCTGCGTTGTGTAAAGGTTTTTCGAACCGCATAATCAAGGCATGCTGATTCGTTCCGACTGTGATGCCTCAAGTGTCGTTTGTGGTACTTATGTTCAGATATCTGAACAGGTTTTCGATATACCGGTATACCGCGGTATTTTTTTGTATACCGATACCGGTATTCTGTTTTGAATATCGTGCAACTCTAACACCAACCGTGATGAACACGCCAGCAATGGAATTTCAGTAGTTAAAATTTACACCAACAGTGGAAACTACATCAAAGTTCACCTTTGGCGACGTCGACCTGAATGCGAACTTGTCTAAATTTATCGCACCTCGCCTCGCGAAGAGTGAAATGGAAGTGGCAATTACGTATTACGTTTTTAAATGAGTTTACCCCATAAAACACCAAAAATTAACAAACATGCATTGTCTTATATTAATAAAACATCCATAACTCGAAGCAGAATGTTATTATGTCATTAAAATAATTCTTTTTCTATTTCGTTTCGGTGATAAAATTGACAGCGGCAGTACCACCTACCGATGCTCATGTAAACAAAAACCAATTCCCTTCCAGATAAACACTCCATGTCAGGACATGATAGGTTCGGGAGCACGTAAGCTTTCTGTACGCAATCCCGGACCTCCTCATACCCACAGTCGGGCTCAACTTATCCGCAACTCGGCTAAAATTGCTGAAATCAAGCGCACAGATGGAGGAGAACCGTGTGCGTTTTCGTCAATTTGGAACATTGAAAATGGGGCCTTGTCAGTATTTCCACTTTTTAATCTTACGATTGAGTAATCTGGATAATATTCAATGGGAGATAACTTCGTATTTTTGTGGGAGTTCTATTAAACTTCCGATCATGTCTTATGCATTTTGTCTGAAACAACTTAAAAAACCCTGTCATTTTGGTCTTTAATATTTAAAAACTTTTTCCTCAAGCACACAACTGTTCCTATTGGAAATGTGGTTTTACTAAATGCAGTTGAGCTGAAAACAAAGCGCTGACTATACCAGTCCCTCATTCAACAGAGTGTATTATCAGCAGAATTTGGGAGGAATTAAAAGCTTCGTTTGGGCAAAAGTAATTAAGTATGTCATTCATATCGTTCCCTGAGTCCCAATGTGTTCTGTGTGCCAGCAAGCACATACAACACATTGGAACTCAGGGGACGATATGTTAATTCCTTGCCTAACAGGAGTACAATAAAAATCTTGAACAGCTGAACAATTTCATTTTTAGCCTAAAAACACAACTTATGTTCCATCGTTGCAACGACATCGACGAGCTCATTCCAGTGACAGCGCTGACAATTGTCGTTTTTGAAAGAAATTTACGGAAAAGATTGCCCCGTTTAATTTCCTAACGCAGTAAGTAAATTTAACACCAAGAGTATGAGAATTTCATATAAAGATTAACAGGGAGCCCGGTGGCTCAGTGGTAACGCATTGGACTTCAAATCGGAAGGTCCATGGGTCAATCATCGTCTGGGGTAACTGCGTTGGGCAAGGCACTTAATCCCGATTACCCACTGTGGGGCATGGTGACACTGTGTACTAAGGCGTACTGTACGTCGATGGTGCACTTATTTTCAACCAATGGTAGCCCTGCTTGTGTGGAGTTAGTACGCTGGGGCGGGGGGGGGGGGGGTCTGGGCGTTGCTCGCAGTTGCTTGGTAGTTCTCACGGGGTTCTCCGACTTCCTCCACTCGTAAAACCTTCCGACACGAGGTGACCTGGCTGCCGAATGTGTCGTTCAAACCCAATAAATAAATAAATAAATAAAGCGTGAACGGTTGACTATTATACACTGTTAAACCCCCGTTTCACCCTTTACCCAACGCAGATGATTTCAAAATTTCTTATTTTAAATATCATTTTTTAAATTTTTTCAAAAAATTTCAACAAAACCATATCACGTGACCCCTCTTTGGAACAAGCTTGTCGAGCTCGTTCCAAAGAGGGATCACATGATATGGTTTTGTTGAAATTTTTTGAAAAATAATATTTTTTGCAGCTTCTGAATTTGCATATTACGCGGGCGGATGTGGCCGATTCGTTGGTTAAAGGGTTAAAATAATAACGCGGCGTTTTCACAATCACATGAAAAATTTCAACAAAACCATATCACGTGACCCTTCATTGGAACGAGCTCGTAGAGCTCGTTCCAAAGAGGGGTCACATGATATGGTTTTGTTGAAATTTTTCGAAAAGTAATATTTTTTGCAGCTGCTGAATTTGCATATTACAGGGGGCGGATGCGGCCGATTCGTTGGGTAAAGGGTTAAAATAAAACGGCGTTTTCACAATCTTTTGATGTTCTGTAACTTTTTTCCCTTCATTATATCAACAATATGCGCTTAGTAACATATAATACATACACTATCCTTTTCATTAATATAAAAGTCCAGGAGATGCTATTTGCTAACTTCTTTCATGGGAAGAATAAAAACTTGCGTATTATGTAAAAATATATTCGCTAAACAAAGAGACAAGGTGGACGCTTAATTGGTGTGATACTAGTAGATATTCATAATGACGGATTATCTTTGAACTAGTTGCTTCAAATTATCTTGCTTTATTTATTTATTTATTTATTTATTTATTTATTTATTTATTTATTTATTTATTTATTTATTTATTTTCGTTTGAGGTCACTTACTTATGCACAATGGCTAATCGTGACCGTGACAGTTTTACGGGTGGATGTAGCCGGAGGACCCGGAGGGAGCCACCGAACATCGACGAGCAACTGTCAGATCCTCAACAGTCTAACACTGTTCAAGCTCCGCTCAAGCAGGGTTACAGCGGTTGAAGACATGTGCACCATCGACGTGCGGTACGCCTTAGTACACGGCGTCATCGTGCATGTAGGCAACCGGGATAAAGTGCCTTGTTGAGCAAGGCACTTTATCCCGGTTGCCTACATGCACGATGACGCCGTGTACTATGCCTACATGCACGATGACGCCGTGTACTAAGGCGTACTGCACGTCGATGGTTCACATGTCTTCAACCGCTGTAACCCTGCTTGAGCGGAGCGAACACAACGCGGGTCGTCTCTTTGGGGATCGAACTCGGGACCGCTAGTAAAGAAGTCCAACAGTCTACCTCTGAACCACCGCGCTCTCCACAATTAGATTTCCATAAAAGGCTAAGTTTCCTTTTGTAACTTTCAATAAACGAAAACAACAGACAGCTCCTGGAGCTGACTGTTGTTTCGCTTATTAAAGGTAACAAAAGGAAACGCGGCTTTATTCTCTACTGATGTCACAGGACATAGGTTTTGTCTTAAGCTTATTTGTTTTATAAGGATTGGCGAGTAAGTTATGCAACTTATATTAACCCTTTACCTAACCTGAAATGCAGACGACACTTGCAAAAATAATTCTTGAATAACTAATTTTTTTCATTTTTTGTCTCAAAAACATAGGTTATGACCCCTCGTTGGAACGAGCTCGACGAGCTCGTTCCAACGAGGGGTCATAACCTATGTTTTTGAGACAGAAAATGAAAAAAATAATGAAAATTAATTGGCGATTTTTGAGAATAGCGCTGGCCGGTTTTGGCCGTTACGTTAGGTAAAGGGTTAACACCTCTTCTTGGCCCAGCGGCACAGGGGTGGGGAATGACCTTCGTAGCGGAAACTTCGTGGCTTCAAGACATAGGTGTTTAGTCGACAAGCACATGCCTCTGAATTGGACCTTCCTCGCGCGTGTAATAATTTCTTTATCGAAAGACGATTTTCGTGACGATATTACGTCGCCTCAGTGCTAGAATGTCCTATGTCCCTTATGGGACATAGGACATTCTAGCACTCAGGCGACGATTAGTAGAAGTGATGAACCATAAGTTATGCTTTGAATGAAAAAAATGAATAAGTAATACACTTTCAATAACTATTTTTGTGGATAGCGCTGAGTGGGTATAGTCTTAACGTCTTCCCCTAGATATAGGGTTAAGTATGGCATTCGAACGATAATAGTTGTTTGTGGAGCGCATTATATAATCAAGTGTCATTTCTATATTTCAGAAAGTAAACATTAAAATTTGAATTATGAAACCACAACATTGTGGTCACAAAACGGCACAAAATACAAATAATTGGAAATGAATTAAATCTCATTCACGTTTTCAGCAACGGACCCAAACTGTTCACGAGATAAGTGATAGCAATTCACTAAACGATGGCATTTGGCTATGGGCCTGACACTGCAGTGATGTCATTACGCGAGATTATCGGATGAAAATACATGCTCAGAAAAATAGCAAAAACGTTAATATAGGCTATAACAGCTAAACACGCGGACGTTTAGGCGCATTAGATTCCGTGTACCGGATCCCATAATCAAATAAGTGATTGTGTAAAGCTCGTTATCTCTCCAGATATGGAGGATTCAACTCGGATATTAATGGCAAAGCCACCAGAAAAAACTATGCAGCAGTTGCGATTTTTTAGAGTTATCTCCCATAGCATGTTCACTGTGTTCACTTGCAAAATGGCTTCTTGTTTTTGCTTGCAATGGACTAAAATTTGATTATTTATTTATTTGTGCTTAAGGTCGCGTACAAATGTTTGAAAGAGATGGCTATTAACTGATTGCGAGATCATTATACGCAAAATCTATTGATCAGAAATGCTCGACACCTCAGGAAAAACGCCCAAAAAGCATATGTTGGCTCACAATGTTGGCTTCAGATTTCACGTGTTCATAAATTCAAACAATTGGGTTCTGTATTTTGGAGTAAACATTTTCTCCCCTACACATTCCACCAATCACTCACCTGGAGGCATTGTGTTGTCTGTGCCGCTTTCGAAACGCTCAGTCTGGAACGAGGATCATGCGATACCCAACTCGGACTTCAGCCTTCGATTTTTACATATCTTTCGTCCCCAAAACAGCACCGCCCCTAACAAGCGTCGATGGGGTTGGTGACTCCGCAAGGGGCTGTTTTAGAACAGAGTGCAACGCAAGTAGTTCTTTCTCTCCCTCTCTCTCCACAAACATTAGCACCACCACCACCTTCGCCACAAGCAACAATACCAAGGTCAACAGGCAACAATAACACATGCATCGTGCGACATTTGGGTCAAGTTAAAGTTTACATCGCTGTTTCCGTGTGAAGATTGACCAAGCAGCACAAGTTTGTATAAGTTGGGAAAACGATCGTGCATCATTTGTCTTTCCCAAATCTTTACCCCTTCCCCCCCACACCTAGATGATATCAAAATATGTTCTTTTGATTATGTTTTTTAACCCTTTACCTAACGAATCGCCCACATCCGCCCGCGTAATATGCAAATTGAGCAGTTGAAAGAATTAAATGTTTCAAAATATTTCAACGAAACCATATCATATGACCCCTCATTGGAACGAGCTCATTGAGCTCGTTCCAATGAGGGGTCACATGATATGGTTTTGTTGGAATTTTTTGAAAAGTTTAAAAAATTGTATTTAAAATAATAAATTTTGATATCGTCTGCGTTGGGTAAAGGGTTAATTAAATAAATTAAAAACAAACTACAACAAAAACATATCATACCATTCCAAAGAGGGGTCACATGATATGGGTCTGTTGTTTATTTTTGTTTTCATCCGCTCAATTTTTATATTACGTGTGCGGGTGGGGACGATTCATTAGGTAAAGGTTTAAAAAAAATCAGGGCGACGGATTTTTTGCCCGCTCCCATTTTGGGACTTTTTTTGACAATAAGCAAACATGTTTACTTGAATTGTCCTTGGTATCCAACTTGTTAACTCGTTGAGCTTGTTCCAATGATCGGCCATCAGATATGTTTTGGAGGCAAAATAATAAAGTTAAAATAATGTAATGACCATTTTGTGAATAGTGATCAGCAGTTAAGGTATAAAGGCCTAAATAGAAATTATTACCACAAGTAGATTTGTATCAAACTCGGGGCCTGATATGGAAGTCATTGATATTGCTTTAAGACAAAACGATAAAACTGAGAATCTTATACAAAATCTATGGATATGCACCAAATAATGACCATACATGAAACAAATAATTAACTAACTTATATAATTTTGTGAGGTGAAATAATAGGGTATTTTATAACTTAAAATGGACCTATTTATTATGGCAAAATAAAACAAAAACCGGAAAAGACGGCGAATCGCTGTCTTTGCCGATTTTTTTATTACACCATAATTTTAAAAATGAACAATTTATTGTGGAATAATAAGTAAAATCGAAAAATGCGGCAATTTGCCGGTGTAACCTGAGACGCACAACGGAGTATACTCATTCGTTGACTGTCACTATCAAAAACTGTTCTACAATATTTTTGTCTTCGTGAACAAAATCTGTTCATTGCAGCGATAGCGAAATTGTTGGGTATATCGTTGAGTTGATGCACAAAATATGATTGTTTCGGGGAAGCTGACACGGAATCAGAACAGACACTTTGATCACGAAAATGTTCACTCTTACTTTCTAACATGTACTTACTTATCCTCGTCATCCCTAGCGAGAACACGTCCATAACAATTCTGTCTCTTACCAAGGGTTGTGCTTCACCACACGAGTATCCCAAGTTGTAGGGAGTTCAGTACTAAAATGGTTCTTCACCAAGTTGTTTCAGGCCTCCCTCTTTCTAGCTGGTGTCTATTGATGTGAAGTTTTGCGGGATACAGTTTAGAGTATGCATAGTAAATGGCTTTGCCATTTCGGATGGCGCCGTCTGGTGTCTACATCAACACTTCAGATTTCAGTCTTCGTAAAATATCCACAACTTGACAACAGCCAACCACACTCATGGATACCTAGGACGGCCAACCATTTCTCTATATATCTTTGATAAATTGTGCTAGTTTTAACATCCGAGATCCCAACGCATATTCTTGCTTTAGTTTCTAGAAGGCTCAGAGTTAACCCTTTACCTAACGTAACGCCCAAAACTGGCCAGCGCTATTCTCAAAAAGGCCATTTAATTTTCATTATTTTTTTCATTTTTTGTCTCAAAAACATAGGTTATGACCCTCGTTGGAACGAGCTCGTCGAGCTCGTTCCAACGAGGGGTCATAACCTATGTTTTTGAGACAAAAAATGAAAAAAATTAGTTATTCAAGAATTATTTTTGCATGTGTCGTCTGCTTTTCAGGTTAGGTAAAGGGTTAATCCTCTGATAACCATTGGTAGACTTGGACAGGAGTGATCAAGCGGTAATCTGCATGCATGGCAAGAACCTTGTGTTGGGTCTTCGACAGAATTTCTCCTTGTAACATATGATTCTGTAACTCAGGTGGACATTAAAGGCTGAGTGAAGTTAATCCCGAACCATACACTTCAACCTGGATCACCAGGGGATTTTTGTGCATTTTTACCCCTTTAGATGGGTTTCCTACTGAGGCCTACGAGCCCGATTCACCCCCCTTCGATCGACTATTTAACCCATAGTTGGGGCAAGGTTGGTGAGCGCCAGAGCTTGTTCACTCGCCGGTGGGCCTGCACACTTCACCTCTGGGGCCCTTGCTGCTCCGAGATCCCCAACAGTCTAGCCTGGGTTCGAGAAAACCCAGTTACCGTGCGCTGCCACGAGGAGGCACTGTTGGAGTCCTGGTAGTGTAGAGGCTATATGCTTGAAAAAGAGACTTACACGACTCTCTTTTCGCTGTAGCTACTCAGCGGCCAAAGACTGCAGTCCGCTGTACTTACTTAACGCATATCACTACCCTGTGGCACACAACCACCAACACACAAAAATCTTCATTCTGCACCATATATATTAATTCAATGGTAATTTCTGTTATATTTGTCCATTGCTATCTCAGCCCATGTTCATGTGAAAATGCTCTAAGCTAAGGAAAATATTGGTAGTTTTGGACCTGGACACGTGTTGGGTAGAGGCCTAAAAACCACTGCACACTACACAATATATCTTCACAACATTACATCCTCTTTTCCGTGTCCACGCCATGGTATGTGTAAGTTTCGTAATTTTACATTTACATGCATGGTCTCCGATGGCGTCACACCAAATTATTGGACCTCCATTGCCGACTAACAACCGAACAGTTCTTAGAGGCCATGGTAAATCATTGGGCTGCTGATAAAACTGTTTGCTTCCTAATCAGTTATGGAGGTCGATAATTAGGTATTACGTCCAAGAAAGTGTGTTCTTACTATTATTATCAAGACCCGGGTAAAGTGAATTGCATTGCACTGCTGTACAGTACACTACTGCCTTCAAAGAGCCGATTAACACTTTACCTAACGTAGAAAGCAGACGACACTTGCAAAAATAATTCTTGAATAACTAATTTTTTTCATTTTTTGTCTCAAAAACATAGGTTATGACCCCTCGTTGGAACGAGCTCGACGCGTTCCAACGAGGGGACATAACCTATGTTTTTGAGACAAAAAATGAAAAAAATAATGAAAATTAATTGGCGATTTTTGAGAATAGCGGTGGCCGGTTTTGGCCGTTACGTTGGGTAAAGGGTTAAGATCCTGTACTGTTTTGTTGAAGACCACTCACACCAGTTACACCATCTATCTCGGAATAGTGCGAGTTTTGTGACATTACATATATACACCTGGAACTTAAGTAAGCACCCCCTATTTTTTCGCAGTGGTGTTAATAGAAACTGTCATTACTTTCACGATATCTTTCAGGTGGATAAAAGTGATTGTCTGCGGAACTAATGGTCTATTGACAAATGAAAGACAACACAATGATGAAAATATGCAGTATCTTAATGGCGTCAATTACACATATCTGTCACTAATGTGTTTGATGGAAATATGTTCTCTCGACAAGTATGGTGCTGGAACGGTCCAAGATGAAACAATGCCGGTAATTACTGACGAAAAATGTAACTTGTGATCGCCTGAACACAATAGCAGTGTCTGACGTCAGTAGCGAGTGTATCCACCACGTGCCCGGACAACGGCCGGAATCCTCCTCCCAATGCTACCAGTGAGCCTTCTGATACGGTCCAGAGGCAACGGCTGCCTCTCCTCGTGCAATGCAGCTTCCAAATCGGCCAAATTCTGTACAGGCGGATCCCTTGCTTGCACACGACGTCCAAGAAAGTCCCAAATGTGTTCTAAGAGTTTCAAATCAGGGCTTATTGCAGGCCAATGTAGTGTTGTAATAGCGATGTTCTGAAGGAATGCTTTCACAGCATGGGAACGATGTAGCCTTGTATTGTCGTCCATGAATACAGGCCAAGGGTGGTTGTCAAAATGAGGCACGACAATCGGATTGAGAATGTCCCGGATGTATGGATGACATTGAGATTCCCACGTATAAACACCATATCAAGTTTACAATCATGAGAGAGGCATGCCCAGATTATTACTGATCCTCCTCCATAAGGAACATGGAACATTCGTGCAATAAACATTACATGTCTGTTGCATGCATGCCTATTGCATGTTTGCCAACGATTTGCCACCTTAGTGCCTCTGACAGCCTCCTCCTTGCCGTGTCAACATTTATTGATAAAAGAAGTGACACATTTTCTTGTTTTATACCCAGTTATTGCATGTGGATGGTAATGTTTTTTGTTACATTCGTGGGAAGCATGCTTCCTGGGCACGTAAGCAGTATTTCTATGTTCCTGGGCACGTAAGCAGTATTTCTATGCTTCCACACTGCCATGCGACCATCTGTGACGTGAAGCAGGAACCTACTCTCGTCTGACCAATGGACTCTCAGATTCCAATGCTGTTGTGCCACACACTACTCCAAACGTCGTCTTTGATACTGATTGGACAGAGCTGGAGGCTTGATGACACTTCTGGACCTCATACCCAGTGCTTGGACAGTTCTGTTGCACAATCGCCTGTTGGAAGCCAACGGCGTCTCAAAACCCCACCTGAAGCAAAGGGTTCACACCTAACGAGGCGTGCCAGGCTCCGATCTTCCGGAGAAGAGGTCGTTTGGGGTGGCCAGGCCTTGGTTTTTAACACCGTTCGTTTGTTGATGTTTTCGGACAAGTGCTGCTGATGACAGAATGACTATAGCCAAGTTGCCTTCCAATAGCCTTGAATGACATGCCTGTTGCATGCATGCCAACGATTTACTATCTTAGTGCTTCTGAGAGTATCCTCCTTTCCATGTCAATATTTATTGATAAAAGAAGTGACAAATTTTCTTGTTTTATACCCAGATATTGCATGTGGATGATAGTGTTTTTGTGACATTCGTGGGAAGCATGCTTCACGTGGACGAGGGGATGTGTATGGGGTACGCTATCAACCAGAAACATCATGTTTCACAAGATGAAATGTTCTGCAAGACACAGCAATCATTAAAACATAATAATCAGTAACAGCAACTTCACTGTCATGAAACATTTATTATATATTAACAATATTGCGTGGTTTGCTTGCTCAGAGATGTATAGGGAATTATATTTGTGACACGTGCAGCGCGATATTGACTATTTGTAGCAATTAGCGACCGACTGGAATTTTCAATATCTTTTTTTGATAACGTCACGCGTCCTTATTGTCAGCGTAAATTTGTTTAGACCCTCACCCAATATGATGGCAATGAAAGAAGCAATGTGAAATATTAAGAAATAACTCGTTGTAAGAGTTGACAGGACATTTGTAAAATAAAGACACAAGTTAAAAAGAAAATCATTCAAACTTTCTGAAAAATGATCAGTTCAGATAAAGAGAATTATGTATTTGTGTCTTTATGATTTTAACCCTTTACCCAAACGCAGACGATATCAAAATTTACTATTTTAAATATCATTTTTTCAAATTTTTTAAAAAACTTCAACAAAACCATATCATGAGACCCCTCGTTGGAACGAGCTCGACGAGCTCGTTCCAACGAGGGGACACATGATGTGGTTTTGTTGAAAGTTTTTGAAAAATAATATTTTTTCAACTGCTGAATTTGCATATTACGCGGGCGGATGCGGGCGATTCGTTGGGTAAAGGGTTAAGAGACATAAATGAGTAAAATGACCACGGAAAATTGATCGTTCGGAAATGGAAAAAGTACAAATGTTTAAAATAGTAAAGAAACGTTCTGCTTTTACACAAGGAAAATTGTAGTCAAAATAACCAAAGAACAAATGAAAAGAAAAGGGGTGTGTTGATGACCGCAAGCAGATCATAACAATACACACTCTATTTCGTTTCAGCACTCAAGAAAAACTGCAGATTGTTGATGTCTGCACGACGGTGAAATAGTGAAGCATATATTGGAATTGATACTCACTATAAAGGGGTTAGGGGCCCTCAGAATTGTTATCAACATCGCTGTATCATTTTCACCGGGCGGGAAGTAGGTGTAGCCTTTTCGTTTTTTTCAAAAATATATAGATAAGAGATTTATACATCCCATTCCTGAGTTTCTTGTGAACAGATATATACGGGCAAACATGGCGGAATTCCACAGCTTTCTACAGTTTGCATGTACATATATGGTTTCGAACGATATGAAATACGAGTTTCCATGCAGTGTAGCCCATTTAAATATTTGTTCCCAAAGGCGACATTATAACGTGGAAAAAATGTGATGTGATCGCATCATTTGCACTTGGTTATTCAAACGTCTTTATCACTGTAAACGTTTTCTGTCCTAAAAACTCGGGGACCATGCAACATGTAAGAGTGAATAATTGACAGCAAAGAAATAACCGGTCACTTCAGGTCACGTCCACATTTATTTTCACGGAATTCCGAACAAAACACACAAATAATGAAATCAATCACATTTTGCCTCTGGAATATTAAGCAACAATGAAATAACTGAGTATAATGCCTTAGCCCTTTACCCAACGCAGACGATATCAAAATTTACTATTTTAAATATCATTTTTTCAAATTTTTCCAAAAAAACGTCAACAAAATCATATCATGTGACCCCTCGTTGGAACGAGCTCGTTCCAACGAGGGGTCACATGATATGGTTTTGTTGGAAGTTTTTGAAAAATAATATTTTTTCAACTGCTGAATTTGAATATTACGCGGGCGGATGCGGGCGATTCGTTGGGTAAAGGGTTAAAACATTTTCAAAACAATATGTTATTACAAGGCTGCATAGTCTCGCATTTCATATCAGTTCATTGTGTGGTATTGGATTTGTGATTTGGTATTGTTGACAGAAATGTTTCAAAATATTTTAAATATTCTTTGTATTCCGGGGTAAGGTTTCTGCGGACATAAACAGTGACAGCGTTTTACAAATGAAAAGAATAGGGCCAACGCGTGGAAATTAAGAAAACAGGGACTAAGGAAATTTATAAACCAAGATAGGAGAGTTGAGGCATTGATACCTCCGTATCCACATCTATGGAATCAATACCCCCACCCCCGCCCCCACCCCCACACATCAAACCATTGCTTTACACTTCGCGCTATGCCAGCGGCATACATGTCAGTTCTCCTGGCGGAAACCTTCAACTTACCGTTCACTCATGTCGTCCGTTCTAACGTCGGCCCTGGTTTGAACACGCTAAGATGATGGGAAAAGATACCCACTCTGATGGTGACCTACTTGAGAATAAAAATAATATTTTTTAACATATTAATACTAAAACTACAACGGACCAGTGGCATAGATAGTTTTTCTTTTTCCTGATGGTTACTTATTTATTTATTGGTGCTTTATGCCACATCAGCATCTGATACTACCGTGGATTTTCTGGTGGTGACGAGACCATACAATATCCGACAGAAATTAGTGAAGCAAGGCATTATTTATTTATCTATTTATTTATACAGCATGTGACAACTCTCGTGAGTCGACACTATAAGTTATGATGAATTGGCGGTAACATAGTCTGAGGTTTACGGCTCTGAGTTTATGTTGGACCGAGACGCGGAGCGAACAGCAAACCTCAGACCATGTTACCGTCAATTCATCACAATAACGTATATCTTCCAATAAAACACCACCCACAGTCCCAAACCCACATTGTGGATAGAAAAGGGCAACTTTTAACGATAACAAGTTTAGTAGATAAATAAACCTCTCGTGTATCCCACGACGGCACTGAACAAATAATAAATCAAACAACCCTTCTTAGGATACGGAGTGTTCAATTTTTGTTTATGTGGTTGAGATTTTGTATTGTGCATCCACTGAACACTGGAGCATTTAATCTGTATTGTGTGAAGTTGTTGGATGTTCCTCATTTAAAATATTTCGGGTGTTGACTTCAAACTTAACATATGCTACTGGATCCGTAAACATAGAAAATACTACGAAAGCTCTCGTCAAATAAGAGAACGATGATTTATTTTAGTCCTATTGGAATTGTATTGCTAATTACTGTTGGAAATGTCATGGCCTCGATCCGTCAATTAGTTGAGGTTATATCCTTATCCAGCATTCATAAACGTTTTTTTTGAAAAAGTGATGCTTTAAAAGACGCAATCTCATTGGTACTCATTTTCTCTCATTAAACTTTGATTGATGTATCATCAAGAAGACTACAGGCTTAACCCTTTGAACACAAGAGGCCGTTTTTCCGGCCCAGGAACATGATACGTCATAATTTCATTAAGTCGGATGGTTGCAAAGTGATTGTCTGTGGTAGACCAATCAATATTATAATTTCAACGTGCAGCCTTGTGAAAATATTAATTGTTCTACCTCAAATAATGAATATGAACTCTTCCAATTACTGCTTTTGAACTGACATGGACGATACCATCAGTGTTGAAAGGGTTAACAAAACTTCCTCGACAAACCAACAAATTTTCCAACAAAACGTTCGGTTTTTGGGGGCTCAAAAGGACATGAAATAATTTTTATTTCAAATTAATGCGGTTGAAAGTCTAATTGAATCTGGAGCTTGGTAGAACAAGAAAAAAAACCAACTGTTTGAACCTAAAACTGACGATAATGTTCCATGAACAGTTACGATGATATCTCACCCAAAAATAATGCGCTCCAGGGCGCTTACAAAATAAACCTCTGTACACTGATGCCAAAATACCTAAAGTTCAAGTAACGACATTTTCCCCATAATGGAACTAGAAATTTAACCAACTCAATCTTGTTTGACAGAACTCAATGAGTTCTGTCAAAAGAAGATTGAAGTGGTTCAATTCTAGAGGTAGGCATTATACCGAAACACTAAATCGATACCGATATCATGGGGATACCGAAAAACCGAACTGAACCAATCGTTGAAAACCGGAACCGTCTGAATTTTTAAATTTTCGTACATTGACAATTTTTAAGTCCCTGTTGAGGCTTGATAACAGTTGAAAGGTTCATTTTCATGAAAGAAGTGGCCGATTTTCCTTTCAGTTTTGTTAACCCCAATGGACTGGGCAACTGTCCTGAATTCCGCTAGACTACAACTTGAACATGTCCAATTGCTTAGCTGTGATTCCTAGTCAAGTCTTGGCTGCCTGTCAAGGCAGCCAAGACCTGACTAGAAATCACTACCACCCAGGCGTGTTGTCTATTGTCAGCAGGACCTAAAAATGGCCTTATCAGGACACATGGTCTGAGATAGCAAAAGCCTGAAATAGGTCTTTAAACATTAAGGTGCATTTAGAACAAGTCACAAAATTACTGTAGATATGATTTGTGGTCGTAAAAGAATGCCATTGTTGAGCTCATTTATAGCGTTGTGGGTGCATGATACTTATTCTGTTTTTCTTGATGTGAATTCCTTTTTGGTACTATCGGCAAATCTCAGTCAAGTCAGATTTCTAATACCGAACCGATACCTTAGTATACCCCCCACCCCCCCCAAAAAAAAAAAAAAAAAAAAAAATACCGAAACCGATACCGAACTCAAAATTCCAACACCGCTCATCTCCAATACTCCAATACCTGCCGGAAAAAGTTGTAACTTGGTGTTTTGATATTTCGACATCAGTGTACAGAGGGTTAAAAAAAACTAGAGTCTAGTAGAGACAGAAACACCAGCAGTGTAAACCGAGAATGTAGACGGTTTTCCAACTACGGCGATATCGCAATTTCCTACGTTTTTTGCAAGATCGTAAAAAGTAAAACACACTAACGCTTGGTACCTTGAAATTCTATCTTTCGTATGCATGCTGCAATTTGAAACATCAACGTTTGGCATATACTCTAGCAGAAGAGCATATCTGTAAAACCCCCAAAACAAAACAACAAAACAAAGTAGAACCATGACCTGGGGGAGGGAGGGTCCCCCGCATATTCTTGATTGAAGAGAAAGTGGTGTTTCTGTATTTGTGTTCACTAACTACGCGAACTGACTGCACTGGGGGTTATCAAAATCGGTTCATTAACCGAGGACGCACGCAAGTATTTCATTTTGAACTGAATAATCGATCAAAGTTCATAATTAAGTAAAAAAATAGCAGCAACATCGGAAGTAGGTATTATGCAAATGTCTACTTACTGGTGATTATGTTTCAGAAGTTTCATCAAAATGGATTCATATGAGAACACAAGAATTCCATATAGAAACAGGGAGGGGGGGGGGGGGGGAGGCACTAAAAATTTGCAAGACGTGACGTCCTATTTTTTATTCGGCTCCTTTTTACACCCACCCACTACGTGCAAATTTTCTACTACCATTCTCAGACACCACCCCCCCCCCCCCCCACTCTCCCATTAAACTCCAAGATAAACTTATAAACTTAGTAGGCACAGCTGTCTTTCGGAGGTTTTCATAATCGGTTCTTAAACTGGTACCACCAATTTAAACCTCTGTGGGCTGCTGTGGGCCCCAATCTACAAATGACAAGCTGTTCAGTATCAGGCTTGGCCAGAGCAGGTGTACATATACGGGAACAAATTTTCATTTGAATTGTTCCCAAAATATTGTCTGCACATTTTCTACATTTCGAACAAGACACCCGCCCCCTACTAACGTGTGACATTTTCCCAGATCAAGCCCAATATTCTCACATATAAAGCCTCCTGATGTTGTATTTATGTTAAGAGTGTGATGTGCAACATCATCTTTAAGGTTTGAAACACAAATGATGGTATATATTAGCTGATATATTGATATATTTTTAAAAAATTCAAAAAATTGCACAAGTTGGAAATGCACATTTTTAGCGCACTCAAGAGACCCACCCACCCCCACGTCACGTCTTGCAAATTTTTGGTGGCCCCTCCTGATAGAAATGGAAAATAAATGCAATATCAAGGGGATGTAATTCAGTTAAAATTGATGAAGCTTAAAAAAATGAGAGTTCGTGCATTTTTGTTTGCTTTCGATCATGCATGCTATGTTTTGTCGTGGCAAAGGCTACTAACTGAAAATTTATTAATTTATTTATTGGGATTTAACGACACTTTCGACAGCCAGGGTCACCTTGTGTCGGACAGTTTTACGGCTGGAGGAAGCCGGAGTACCCAGGAAGAACCACCGAGCAGCGGAGAGTAATGTCACACTCCTCAATGTACTAACTCTGCACAAGCAGGGTTAGCATTGGTTAAAGGCAAGTGCACCATTGACGTACCGTACGCCTTAATACACAGCGCCACCATGCCCCCGCGTGGACAATCGGGATTAACCCTTTACCCAACGAATCGCCCGCATCCGCCAGCGTAATATGCAAATTCAGTATTTTGAAAAAATATTATTTTTCAAAAAATTTCAACAAAACTATATCATGTGACCCCTCGTTGGAACGATCTCGTCGAGTTCGTTCCAGCGAGGGGTCTCATGATATGGTTTTGTTGATTTTTTTTGAAAAATTAAAAAAAATGATATTTAAAATAATAAATTTTGATATCGTCTGCGTTGGGTAAAGGGTTAAGTGCCTTGCTCAAGGACACAACGCTGTTGCCCCTGGTGGTGATCGAACCTGCGGTTTGAAGTCAAATGCCGTAACCACTGAGCCACCGCGTTCCCACCAGTTGAAAATATTAATCAATTCATCCAATTTATTTAATATGGACTCACTGCAAAACACGTCGTTGTAAAAGCGAAGTTTTGTGAATAGGAAACATTTTGAAATTACGAAACCTATGGTTATGGGCATGCGATACTCAAAGAAATGTTCATGTACCACCTTAACAAGGGAGAAAAGCTTTTCTTGATCTCTCTGGTGAAGGTTCTAATACTTTAATATCAGAGTTGGATTGGGCAGGCAAGGGGACAATCGTACACAGCCACGCTGTGACGTGTTACATAAACGTACCACAGTTATGGAGAGGGCCCACAAAAGCTTACCAGTAATGCACGCGAGACAGTATTCTAGGTGCAAAACTAACATAAAATTCTCTCAATATTCTAAAATGTAGCATGAATTTGAAACAGCTGGAACTGGTAGAAATACTCACCTCCGAAAGACACATGTCACATACCAACAAGAAGACTGTAGATGAATCGACCCGGGAGTGAATACTATAAAGTTTACAATTGTATTTTCTAGTATTGTATTTTCTACATATTAATACAACTGACTAAAATTAATCATTAGCATTTTAAAAGATATGGCAATTTGTTGACTGACAAATTGCCACATCTTTGAAAATGCTAATGATTCATTTCAACCCATTTAAAGTCATAACTAGAAAATACAACTCTAGAAAATATAATTGTAAATGTTCTAGAGTAGTATTGGCCCCTGATTTCAAATTGTGAAGTATGAAATGAGGGGATTAATGTGTCCTTGCTTGTGAATGGCTCAGTCTGGTTATTGTAAACTCCCCTGTGCATATTGCAGTGTTGTTCTGTTATTACAAATCAGGACGGAGCATCTCGACCGGATCGCGACCGCATCGCGACTGGTCGAAATCCTCTGTTTACTTATCCCGCATTAGAATCTCTGCTGTAGAAAAGAAAACCATTCCATTGCAACTGCTATTATTGTTTGATTTTCTTGATTTAGTCTGGATTTATCTTCAATTTTTTTTTATTTGTATCTCGATCCTCCGGTTTATATGTGTCGTACTGATAACTAAATTGCAATGTTATCGCAACCAGATCGTGAAAAATGTCGCATTTGCGATTACAGTATACTCATGAAGGTATTACCGAGCGTGGGGTATCAATACGGTGATACGACCAACAAGATTAATTCTTCGTTAGAAACCCATATCTGGGTGGTTTTAACAAGTTCCGGAAGGCATATTTGGACTTCCGTGCACTCCTAATTTACATTTTATCAACCTGACTAAACTTAAATAATGTTTTTCTCATGAATTATTAACTCCTTGCCTGCCTGGCACAGGATTTTTCTTGCAACTGACATAATTATAATATGGGCACATTTAATCATATTATCTCTCTGTAAATTAAATGGGATTTTTCACTAATGATTCATTGTGTTAAGTTTAGATAAATTTTTCACCAAATCTAGACATGGCTGCTTTTCTGGCTGTGTCACTAGAAGAACAAGTTTCATTTTTTTGTTCCGAAATAATTAACCCTTTACCCAACGCAGACGATTTCAAAATTTACTATTTTAAATATCATTTTTTAATTTTTTTCGAAAAATTTCAACAAAACCATATCATGTGACCCCTCTTTGGAACGAGCTCAACGAGCTTTTTGTTGAAATTTTTCGAAAAATAATATTTTTTCAGCTGCTGAATTTGCATATTACGCGGGCGGATGCGGGCGATTCCTTTGGTAAAGGGTTAAGAACTGATTACATTGAACGGGGAGCGCGGTGGCTCAGTGGCTACGACATTGAACTTCACACCGAGAGGTCTACGGTTCAATCCCCGCCAGAAGTAACTGCGTTGTGTCCTTGGACAAGGCACTTAACCCCGACTGCACACGCGGGGGCACGGTGGCGATGTGTACTAAGGCGTACTGCACATCGATGATGCACGTGTCTTTAACCAATGCTAACCCTGCTTGTGTGGAGTTAGTACGTTGGGGTCTGACAATTGCTCTCCGTTGCTTGGTGGTTCTCCCCGGGTACTCTGGCTTCCTCCACCCATAAAACAGTCCGACACAAGGTAACCCTGGTAAAAGTGTCGTTAAACTCCAATAAATAAATAAATAAATAAATAAATAAATAAATAAATAAATAAATAAATAAATAAATGAATAAATAAATAAATAAATAGATACATAAATAAATAAATAAATAAATAAATAAATAAATAAATAAATAAATAAATGAATAAATAAATGAATAAATAAATAAATAAATAAATAAATAACATTGAGCATCTTATTTGAAGTAAGTCCTTTCAATGAAAGCATCAACAATTGATAAGATAGAACGTAATTAATTCTGGAATATAATATTTAATAAAATATATATAATAGACGACGATACATAAATAAACAGTGAAATGATACAGCATCTCACAATAAAACTAGATACATTGAGTAATGCGCACGACACACTGAGGCACATTAGTTGTCTTGATAACATCGTATGTACATGTTTGTTCCAATACTAGCGATCGTACACTGCAAAAAATATAGGTTCTCTTTAGAACCAAAACTGGTTCTAATCTTGTCCCTGAGATGGAACCAGTTCTGTTTAAACAGTATTTATTTCAAATCAAATAAATTTATAAAGATTAACATTAAATATTAACAGAATTAAACATAAATTGAGGGGGTTTCAGCCGTAAGTTTAGAGCTTATACGAGGTTGTCTCAAATCATTATTGAGCAAAGGAGATATGAACAGTTGGCATATCGAACCAGTTTTGGTTCTATACAGAACCAAAACTAGTTCGATATACCAACTGTTCATATCTCCTTTGTTTCAAAATGATTGGCGACTGCGTTGAATAAGCTCCAAGTTTAGTGCTGAATCTACTTCAGTTCATGTAATATTCTGTTAAAATTGAATGCTAATCTTGGTAAATTTATTTGATTTGAAATAAATACTGTTTAAGCAGAACTGGTTTCATCTCAGGGACAAGATTAGAACCAGTTTTGGTTCTAAAGAGAACCTATATTTTTTGCAGTGTACATACAGTTTGAAAGATGAACATTTACCCCTTCGGAACATGAGGTTTGCAATGGTCCTAGCCTCTAGCAGCATTTATGGGCGGACTTTCCTACTTTGGAACACTACGGAATTGTAGATGTGTAATCTGGGTGTTTTCACAAAATACAGTCCACTGGGCTCGTTTCAATAAACTGCCAATGGCCACAATTTTGTAAGAAATGAAAAGCTGAACAGCGAACTTCGTGTATCGCGATGGTTACATAATTTAACCCTTTCAGCATCGAGTCTCCGTAAGGGATGGCCATTCACCAAGTTATCTACGTAGAATGTAAGACTATGTTTCAGGGTTTCCGCTAGGGAGGCAGAATCTCCGCATGGCGGCCTCTTTGCCTGAATCAACTTTTTCCCTGTTAGGTAGTTGCCTCTTATAACAAGATTGGTTTTTAATTTAGTAGTGGCTATTATTTTCTGGTGACGCACAGAGAAACTGCAAAAGTATAAATACGTCTTCCAGATGGCAATGTTTTGCTGCGATAAAACAGGGAATACGGGAAGACATTTATACCTAGTGGTTCTGCAAGAGAAAGCCCAAGATTTGCTGATATGGTAGCCAAGTAAGTACCTCGAGAGATGATTTTATTCCGCTAGAGGAGCTAACTGATAAAAGCTCTCAAGAATGATGAGGCCATCATCTGTTGGAACACCGTTTAACCCTTTACCCAACGCAGAAGATATCTAAATTTATTATTTTAAATATAATTTTTTTTAAATTTTTCAAAAAATTTCAACAAAACCATATCATGTGACCCCTCATTGGAACGAGCTCATTGAGCTCGTTCCAATGAGGGGTCACATGATATGGTTTTGTTGAAATTGTTTGAAAAATTTAATTTTTTCAACTGCTCAGTTTGCATATCACGCGGGCGGATGCGGGCGATTCGTTAGGTAAAGGGTTAAAAATGCCCCTCGTGTGAGAGAACTGAGTTATCCTGGGCACATTCCATAATCGTACTCTCTTTTGCAAGCCATGGTAATGGAGATACTATTGCATTTTCATCTAAGAAACGGTCTCATCGTTTTTAACCTAGCGGAACACAGGTGTTTGGACTTGTGAGGGAGGTTCAGCAATAATTCTATCCAACAGCCATGTAGGTTTGTTTTATTGCTGACCCTCTCTACGTATTTCGTGTTTATTGTGTCAAAGTTTTCTCTGTGCAAAAAGTTATGCATACCGTCTGCAAAAGGCGAAGGAACGAATTGACATGCTTGTCCGTTGATTCCTTGGAAAAAAACTGGTATATTGAGATAGGATGAAAAGTTAAATAAAATAAAGTTCGAATCAGTCAAGCCGACTTCGTTTTATAACTCAATAGGTATGAGAGAGGTAAAACAACGAAAACCTGCAACGAGCAACTTTTGTCAGGTATCGTTATCAATAATGTGGCCACACACGCCCAAGCTCTCAAGTCTACTGAGTTTGATATTAACTCCCTGCACACTGATGTCAAAATATCCAGATTTTAAGTAGCCATTTTCCCCATAATGCAACTGGGAATTTAACCAATTCAATCTTGTTTGACAGAGCTCAATGAGCTCTGTGAAACAAGACTGAATTGGTTAAATTTCTAGTTGCATTATGGGAAAAATTTGCACCCTGAACTTTAGATATTTCGACACCAGTGTGCAGGGAGTTAATGATCTAATACCCGACTGTTGAGGGACATATTAACAAATTTCGGCCAATATGCGCTTGAGCATTGTTTATTCAAGTGTAGAACTAAATAGGCTTATAAGTCGTTTGATGGGCGTCACGTGATGGGTGATGATGCGGCCCACTCGTCGTCACTACTCACGTCATGAGTGTTCGTTTATCAACCTCTCCGGTTTGATACAGTATATTAATGTACTGTCTGCAGGGTAAGAAGTAAGATTTATTCATATCTCTTTTGTTCGCCCATTATAATGTTCGTAAGTCTTGTATAATTACATGACCCAAGTCATGTCTTGTATAATTACATGGCCCAAGTTCTTAACCCTTTGACTTTTGTACGTGTTATTACGTACGAAATCTTTTGTTTAATTTAACCCTTTGATACTTTTGTAAGTGTTATTAAGCACGAAATCAAACAGAACGTTGATACTTTGTGGTAATTTGTTTTATTATTTTTCGATTTTTAAAGTTTTAACCTCAAATTCCCATTTTATCCCGAATAGTGTTCAGTGATAACCGTTGAGCCAAATGTTATCGCAGCGTAAAATACTAACATAATCCTGCTGCCAAGACTTCTTAACTGGTTGAGTGCTAAAAAATGAGGATACCAGAGCAAAAGCCAACACTTTTCTTGCTTATATTTCATACTCAGTCAAACACAAATAATATTTTGTTTATATAAATTTGTTTCATTACAAATTATTGGAGAGTGCCTGCGGGCACTCTCCAATAATTTGTAATAAAACAAGTTTGAATAACAAATTCAGACCACCAAAACCAGATAATCACTAATGTGAAAAATATCTTGTTATTTGTACTTTCCGATGTTTGACGTCGCATTTTGAAAAACGTTGAAGAAACTGCATTCCCAGTGACATTTGAACGTCAGGATAATTAAAGTCTCAAAGGGTTAAACTATCACTCCTGCCACAAAGTTTATACTGATTAGATTCGAAGATTAACCAGCAGAGGTTTGACAAAAACTTTTAGAGAACAGCGCCGTTATACAGTGCACATTGTTTTCATCGATTTAGAAATAATCATCCCTGCCTTACCTCGTCATGAAAATCGACATTCGATAAAGTTATCTTCTCAGAAATTATTGGACTGGCGAGAAAGGACCAATTAAGAAGCATGTAATGGTTGAGAAAACACCTATGACATCAGTAGATATTAAAGAAAGTTTTTGTTATTTTTAATAAACGAAAGCAACATACAGCTCTCTGAACTGTCTGTTGTTTTCGTTTATTTATTTATATTTATTTATTTATTGGTGTTTAAGGTCACATACTTATGCACAATGGCTAATCATGGCCGTGACAGTTTTACGGATGGAGGAAGCCGGAGTACACGGAGAGAACCACCGAGCAACGACGAGCAGCTGCCAGCTCCCCAACATCGTAACTCCGCACTGCAGCATAGGCAGGGTTAGCTTGGTTGAAGACATGCGCACCATCGACGTGCAGTACGCCTTAGTACACGGCGTCATCGTGCCCCACATGTGGACACCCGGGGTTAAGTGCCATGTCCAAGGACACAACGCGGGAGTCCGGATCGATCGCTCAGACGGTCACCCATCCGAGGATTAACCAGGCTCGACGTTGCTTAACTTCGGTGATCTGACAAGAATCGGTTACCTTTCGTTTATTAAAAGTTACAAAAGGAGACTTGTCCTTTTATGGCAAGCTAATTAGAATCAGCTAGGTAACCGTACACTTTGGCTCTTTCTTTAGCAAATGTGTTTTTGCAGTAATTTGTAAGTTTGGATTCTTCTCAGGAAAAAAATAGCAAATCTGACCTCCTGGACTATTATATTAATGGAAAGCATAGTATCTGTATTATATATGACGATGCGCACACTGTGGATAAAATGAACAGAAAAAATATAGACATGAAAAGATGATGAAAGCTCCGTTTTATTATTTAAAATTACTCAACTGACCAACATTATTTCTGACGAAGGGTTGAACGCAGTCTCGGTCCTGATGAGGATTCAAGTAGGTATTGTCACGATCGAGCCATCTGTATAATAATTCCAGGGAACCACTAAAGATCAACGGTGTCTGACAATTTGTCAAGCACGACAGATCTATTGCAACTGGGGTTCATAAACAGCCCCGGCAATTATTATATTAAACACTGTGAAAACATAATATGTGGCAACTAAGTTCCAACTGGTAATTTATTACACACCAGTTCTGTGAAATCCTCATCTACAGCAACACTAGACCATGAGGAAAATGTAAATCTGTTCCGCACCAATGTGTGGAACGGAAATCGTTGACGGACTATTTTTAAATAGAAGCGAAATTTCACTGAAGTTTTCTGCAAATCGTGTAACGCAATTACAATTTGAATCGCTAGCGATAGCTGAAAATTGTACCCTGAGTTCCGGTGTGTTCTATGTGCCGGTAGGCACAGAGAACACATTGGAACTCAGGGGACGAAATAGTAACACAGGTTCCCCCCGAAAATTTGGCTGGCGCTAAAATGTGTTGTTTTTGTTGGTAGTTGTCAAATGAATTGTTGAGTGTCCTTCTAATAATTGTTTTTATAGACGTGAAGGCCTGCGGTCTCTCGTTCTATCCTTACTCGCTGATTAACCCATTCACACGCGTGTGTCGTTCTGTGTATGTGTTTAGGGTTGGACTCTGTGCTCGACTGCATCCTTGATTTGATGGTAGAAGGTAGGTCAGAGAAAAAACAGTCAGTTCAATGGGGAATTTTACTCCCAAATTATCTTTGGAAATACTGAGAAGTTTACTCCCCATTTATCTTTGCAAATGTGGCCGACATTCGACCGGGGAAAAAAAGATATAAAAAAAATCCGAGTATATTATTTCCTACAAATCAAAGCTGTTTTACCTTCTCTTTAGGAACGGGCGCGGTGGGCTTTGTTTTTGTTTTGAAAATGGGGTCATAAAACTTCGACTTGGGAGAAAATAAATGAATAAAAATTGTGAGTTCGCAGATAAGCTGCAACGGAAAGTAAAATGAAACGAACTACAAGTCTATCAAGGGCAATAACCTGACTAAAATATTCTGAATAATATTCTGAATAACACCGGTGTTGGACATGGGGCCTGATATCAATAAGACACGCCTGCAAGCTAGAAAATAAGCAGGCTGTCATCTGCAAAATGAGGTCGCCAGAGGGTGAATTTAGTGATGCTACCCTGCATAGCAGGGTAGCATCACTAAATTTACCCTCTGTGAACCTCAATCTGAATCAGGGTCTCAAAACTAAACAGAAAGAGATACCCAGAGGATAAATTGGCCCACTGTATGGGATAGCATCATCAAATTCACCTTCTGTGGACCTCATTCTGCAAATGTCAGACTGCTTATTTTCAGGCCTGCACGCCTGCTTACCAAATATGGTATCATTCCACTCTGTACGTTACAATTACTGACATTAAAAACTCGTTGGTCACAGACCAACCGATCAACAATGCCACACATCTCAGCGTTTCTCTAATTAACACAGTGTGACGTTGTTTCACCAACCGCGATTGTAGCTTGGTGTAGAAGGCTCTCAGTACATCACCCCGATGATACAGTACGTGGAGAGTGGATTGTAACTAAATCACCCGCGGAGTGCAGTTATCACTCATGCTATAACTTTCAAATTGTGTACATATCTACAAAAACACAAGCAATGTTTCAGCCAATGGACCTCCGGGTTTAACCCGGAGGTCCATTGGCTGAAACTTTGCTTGTACCGGTTATGCTTTGCAACAAATTTGCAATTATTGCTTGGGTGGAATCTCCACTCTGCGGGTGATTCAGTGATAACACACTCCCCACGTACTGTATGAGAGAGGAAGTGAACTGAACATATTATATATCGGATAGATAGTATCAAGTTTTCGACCGAACATCGCTTTTTTTCAAACCAAGGCATAAAGTCTTCATTTAAACAGTGTCAAAGATTAACAAGGTTGCCACGAGGAGCTGCAAGTCATTTTTAGAAACAAAAGTATAAACAATATAAAAATTTAAACGGTGATCGTTGTGTACGGCGCTGGACTATTCTTTTCATTTCGTCGTCATTATTGAAGATTGTGTCCCTGCTGAAAACTTGCTGATGCTACCCGTCAATTAATATAATGATGGTAACATTGCACTGAAATGTTGTTGCTAATGTAAACAAACAAAGCTATCTAATTACCACAATATATAACAAATATACAACAAGAATTAACGACGTATAACAAACTGAAATGCCATATTTCAGGCTACGCTTTAACCCTTTCAAACTGGTGTACATAAACGGTCTCTTGAAGAAAAATTTGTCAGTTTGAAGATAAGATGGCATAATATACTACAAATGCCGAGGAAGTTTTAATAATAATTTATCCCCATAGAGGGCTGTGGTATTAAATTATTGCCAAATTTATCAACAAAAACAGAACACATTCACTCCTTTTTCCATAAATAATATTCTACTGGACGATACAATTCAGGAACTCTGTTGAAAGGCTTAACCCTTTACCCAACGCAGACGATATCAAAATTTATTACTTTAAGTATAATTTTTTAATATTTTAAAAAAAATTTCAACAAAACCATATCATGTGACCCCTCGTTGGAACGAGCTCAATGAGCTCGTTCCAATGAGGGGTCACATGATATGGTTTTGATGAAATATTTTGAAAAATTGAATTTTTTCAACTGTTCAATTTGTATATTACGCGGGCGGATGCGGGCGATTCGTTAGGTAAAGGGTTAAAACGATGACCTCTTAGTAATATTAGCCAACAATGGGTGAGATAATGAATAATAGAATAATATGTAAAAGGAGAGAGAGAGAGAGAGAGAGAGAGAGAGAGAGAGAGAAATCTTCTCGAGAAGACATGCAAGTGAACTTGTGTCCATGATGGACAAAGTTCATTTTTTTCTATACAATCCTACTGGTCATCGACATGACGTGTAGTAGAATATTTATGTCATGATGGGATGTTTTATGAATGACGGAATAGTTGTAAACCGCCAATCACCGAACAGTAAATAACGTGCTTTCTTACCACCAGCCCACCACACATAAATTTCAATCTGTGGCCTTGTGTTTAGAGGCAATGTAACGCTGATCAAACCGCGTTATCTGGCTCTCTGTATCATCATACGACGAGCATAAAAATAGCCAGTTAGTTGGACTTGCTCGTAGAACATCGTTGCGCAATTATCCATATACTGAAAACTGTTTTGTTTTAGATCCCTCCAAAAAAGTAATGCAAGTGACTCATTCTCTGGTCGCGATCGTCAAGTCTCTACAAAAGATAGAATGCTTCAAAAGTTGTTTTTTTTACCCAACGTAACGGCCAAAACCGGCCAGAGCAATTCTCAAAAATCGCCAATTAATTTTCATTATTTTTCAGTTTTTGTCTCAAAAACATGGGTTATGACCTCTCGTTGGAACGAGCGCGTCAAGCTCGTTCCAACGAGGGGTCATAACCTATGTTTTTGAGACAAAAAATGAAAAAAATTAGTTATTCAAGAATTTTTTTTGCAAGTGTCGTCTGCTGTTCAGGTTAGGTGAAGGGTTAAACAATTTATTTCAAAAAAAGGCTGCTTAGTTTCGGAGATTATAGTCACCTCGGAATGTCACTTTTCAAAGGCAGATAATTTGTTCAGTTACTTGGACCGCTGAACCTTGAGGTGGACTTCGCCTTTTTATCCGCCAGATTGTCCATCGATTTCTCAGGATCCGAACAAAGTTTATTACCCATTCACCTGATACGATTTGAAGACGGCTCAAATCATATCTTTACCTAAACACTAACAAATTCGAGTTTTACTTTCAAAACATAGCTTATGATATCTCACTGGAAAGGACTCGTTGCAAGAAAGAGACACAATCCAAGTTTCCGAAGAAAGGTGGGTTACCCTTTTTCAGTTTAGCAGTATTATATATACCTAAACCCGTGTGTACGCATTCCAGGGAATTAATAAGGCTGAAATGATTGTCTACTCTTTATGAGTTTGATTTGCGCGCTCTGCTCTGCATTTTGGTGCACAGTTTAAAATGTCGATAATACACACATATTAAAGTTTGGGCCTTATGGGGAAGGACTGCAGCATTATGGTGCGAAGCAATACGATCCTGAAACGTCTCGTCGATATGTCTGCGGAGTAGTGTTTTAGCATTTGTAATATGTGAAGTTAGCTCAAATGCTTCTCGACTTCGTCAAAGATGATAAAATGCCATGATAAAGATTAATTGATTTTTATGATTGGGTCTGTGCAAGGTATCAATTTCAGAATTTTATTCTCCACCACCTTTTCGATTTATCGGTAGCTTCGCCAGTATGTGTGTGTGTTGTGTGTGCGGCCCGGGTAACTATAGCTTTGAATAGTACCCAACAGAACACAACTGATCAGTAATTATCCTTGCTACTCTTTGTTGTCTGCTGCACGTGGAAAAATTGTCACAATCGAAACACACCGAAACTATTCGGATAATTACGGAATTCAAGATCGAAAATGAGCGAAGATGTAAATGAAAACTTAAATCCGCATTGAGTACGGATATTTCGCACTTATTGGTTGAGAAAACACATCGCACTGCGCAAAACTTTTGGAAACGGTAGTGTGGGGTCCCATCCCCACACTACCGTTTCCGAAAGGATTACGCAGTACAATTAGAGGCTAAAAGAAAAGCTTAGCCTTCCACTTTTAAATTCGATCGGCTGAAGTTTTGTTTATCCCCCCCCCCCCCCCACCTTCTGTTTTATTCACTATTCATTTTTTAGGCTTACCCACTCACATCACAAAAACATTAATTCCCCGCATGAAGGTACATTTTCATTTATTTACCCGACGTCGGCTTTCACAGACATCAGGAAAAAAGACAAAAATGTGCCCCTGTGTGGCAGACAACATTCACAAACACGGCAGTCTTTATATTGGCCCATGTACAGAATATTTGCGCAAAAAATGCTCCCAACAGGCCGGTTAATAACATATTATATATTGTTCGATTTTGAAAAAATCAATATTGAAACTAAATGCTCTTAGTTTGGAACTTCGGGTGAACACTGCAAAAAATATTGATTCTCTTTAGAACCAAAACTGGTTCTAATCTAGTCCCTGAGATGGCACCAGTTGTGTTTAAACAGTATTTATTTCAAATCAAATAAATTTATAAAGATTAACATTAAATATTAACAGAATTAAACATAAATTGAGGGGGTTTCAGCCGTAAGTTTAGAGCTTATACGAGGTTGTCTCAAATCATTATTAAGCAAAGGAGATATGAACAGTTGGCATATCGAACCAGTTTTGGTTCTATACAGAACACTGGTTCGATATGCCAACTGTTCATATGTCCTTTGTTTCAAAATATTTGGCGACTGCGTTGCTTAAGCTCCAAGTTTAGTGCTGAATCTACTTCAGTTTATGCAATATTCTGTTAAAATTGAATGCTAATCTTGGTAAATTTATTTGATTTGAAAAATAAATACTGTTTAAACAGAGCTGGTTCCATCTCAGGGACAAGATTAGAACCAGTTTTGGTTCTAAAGAGAACCTATATTTTTTGCAGTGAATGTGAACAACATTGTGAAGTATGTGTATCATAAGAAGACGAATGGTCTAATTTATAGCAAGCGTACGAGTTACAAAATGATGTCATACTTGTTTTGGAGGAAATGCCGATGGTTTTGTTGCCTTTCAGTGTCATATGAAGATCAGTGGCGGATCCAGGATTGGAAAAAGGGGGGTGGAAAATTGAGTGCCGCCGTGAACCGAGCGCCGCCGGGAAATTTTTGAAATTTTGATCGCGGGAGACGCATTCTGGATGCATATCCTTGTGTACTAGAGGCAATTTAATGCTTCGTAAATGACCGATTTTTACACTATATTTCTACGGATCGCAACATGATTCAAGTCAAATAGGTTGCACTTGATCATCCAAATAACACGTATCAGACTATTTTCGTTGATGAATCGACATTTATGTTGACTACGATTGGTACAATGTATGGTCTGTAGTCTGTACCTCATTGAGGTACAGACTACAGACCATACGTTGTACCAATCGTTTATACGATTGTGTCTAGTCGCGAGAACTCCTCGTGTAAAGATAATTTCAATACAGGTTGAATTTGACTTTGAAAAATTGCCTGTTGTCTCCCCTTTCAAATATCAAAGTGGGGTGGAAATCTACCCTTCCACCCCCCCCCCTGTATCCGCCCATGAAGATGTCTTCTTGCAAACAGCAAGTACGAGGTGAAGTTTTCAGGTATTCTTGATATTGCGCGAATATTGTAGATTGTAGTTTTCAAAAGAAACAGCACCTCAGCCATTATTCACGATATAAAAGATATGCCAACATTCTAGGGATCTGCGAATCACAAATTTCTTTTCGAATCGAATCTCGAATCGAATCGTGTCTCTGATATCGACATCGAATCGAATCCCGAATCGAATCTTAAAAGACAAGTTATTTCATATTGCATCAAACGGAAGTTACGGAACACTGTGATGACCCTTACGCGACGGAGTGAACACCTTAAACACCAATAACTAAATATTCTCTGTAGCACCGTCGCTGAAACAGCTAGGCCTATTGTCCATAGTTTTAGTTTTTGAAGGCCTAACTTGTTACTATTCACGTTCTTAAGAACGTGAATAGTAACAAGTTAAGCCTTCAAAAACCAAAACTATGGATAATGTTCTGGGCCAAATTCACACCTTACCTAATAATTAAACATTGTCAATTACTCAAATAAATAGGAATTGAGCCTACATGAATGAATTTTCTAATGACAGTTTTATCCTATTTTTGTTGGAAATGTAACAAATTGAAGTCAGTACGAGAGATTCGAAAAAATCGAACCCTGAGACTGATTCGGGATCGATCTCGAAGCATACGTATGGTATCGACGAATCGAATCTCGAATATTCGCAGGACCCTACAACATTCTTTACGTCACATCTTGTCAGTTCACTTTTACACTGTCGTAACGGTTTTATATTATCATTAACCAATTACATGTGTGCAATAGCTATTTGACCCATTAGCTATCCCCCCCAATATATTTATTGCCATCGGAACCCTGAGTTTGAAGTGTATTTTAACATTTCACATAATGTAACAATATATCTCTGGTTATGGATTTCCAAAAGATGAAACAATTAGTAGTCAAAATTAAACATCCGAAAAGAAGGTTCTTGACGGTCCTGGATCGTTTGACCAGTGCGGTGGCCATGTTGATTTGATTGAAGGTCGTCCCGACAGTCTTTCATAGTAGGCCATCAAATCTGTATCTGGATCTAACTTAAGTCCCATGTGCACGAACAACGATAAAAATGTGAAGAACACTATGTCGGCCATGTTGAATTCGTCACCTGCAATGTAGTTCTGTCCGGACTGAAAATAGATTTAAAAAAATGAGGTAATGTAGAATTATTATTAGTTCGCCAGTCCTATCTGTATATCTATGAATTAATGCCATGTGAGTTCTCACATTTTTTACCCAACGTAACGGGAAAAATTCAGCGAGCACAAAATCGTCAATGAAACTTTATCTATTATTTTTGCATTTGTACCTCTAAAATATAGATTACTAGCAGGGTTACCCGGCGTTGCTCGGGCTGAGGAGAGTATTAAACTTACCCCTAGCAGACCCCTTTGAAGACCTATATCGGTGAGAAAATTTTTGGTCATAACTGTTGGTGTCCCTCTAAACCCCCACCCCACCCCGGCACTTTTTTAAACCTCACCATTAGATTCCTGGTCAAAAATTACCCCTAGTAGACCCCTTTGAAGACCTATATCGGTGAGAAAAATTTTGGTCATAACTTTTGGTACCCCCCACCCCGATACTTTTTTAAACATCACCATTAGATTCCTGATAAAAACGTACCCCTGCTAGACCCCTTTGAAGATATATATCGGTAAAAAAGATTTTGTCATAACTTTTGGTGCCCCCTACACCCCACACACTTTTTCATACATACATACATACATACATACATACATACATACATACATACATACATACATATATACATACATACATACATACATACATACATACATTACATACATTACACACATACATACATACATACATACATACATACATACATACATACATACATAGTATAGAAGATGACCTCTTATTGAAACGCTCTAGTTAGAGCTCGTTCCAACGAGGGGCCAAAAGCTATGTTTTTGAGGCAAAAAATAAAAGAGGCGTGTTAGGTAGAGTGTTACATTTATATGACAGTGCTTTAACTCGTAAGCCGTTGAGTATTTTCAAGATATTTTTCTTCACATCTAGTCATGGCTGCTGTGAAGCAGCCATGACTAGATTTGATGAAAAATTCATCCAAATTTAACTCAAGAAATCAATGATGAAAAAATCTATGCAATTTACAGGTGTAAATTTGATTCAATGTGCCCAAATTCCTCTTATTTCAGTGACAGGTGAAATCCTGTCCTGGACAAGAATATCCGCCAGCAGCATGCAAGGACTTAATGAATGTGCAGTGAAGAAAATATATTTATTTATTAGATATGATTTTCTATCCCAGAATTACCTCATTATTAAACTCGTCTGATATGACTTCAAACTCGGCTGATGCGACGCTGATCTCGGTTGATATGAACTAATCCAGAGTTTACCCCCTTGACGCGTTACCAGGAGCAGCCATTTTGTTTTTAGCGAAATCGTTAATCGTTATTCATCGAAAGCAATCATTTAGTAAAATTAGCATTATCATGCAAAAGGGTGTAGTTTTGTATGGTGGGGAATTAATGATGACAATAAATACGGATTAGGAGGAGGAAGAGAAGAAAGAAGAGAGATGTACAGAAAATTCATCGCAAACTAAAATTCAGAGTTATAAGCGTTTATTCGTCGAAGATTTATTTATTTATTTATTGGTGTTTAAGGTCACATACACGCTAAATACTAAAGTGTTAAAAACTACACTTGAAGTGCTGTATTTAACACTTACTAAGTGCTGAACTAGCACTTTGTTCAAGTGTAGATATCCCAGAACTTGACAGGTGTTACAATAATACCACTTGACAAGTGTAATGTCGCGACACTTAAAAGGAAACAACGCAGATGACGCGGATCAGGCTCGAACTCTCGAGCCTGATCCGCGTCATCTGCGTTGTGTCCTTTTAATTATGTAACCACCAAGCGCAAATCAAATTATGGACGATTCTGGAAGAACCACCAATGCTAGACACATGGGAAGTGCCATCCATTCAAGTTTCAGATGTCTGACGATTGTAATGTCTAAGTGCTTAAAGCATTGCACTTTGAGTGTTAAAATCAAACCCTAAGAGTTAGAATGGGTTTAACACCTTGAAAGTGTCAGTTTTAACACTTTAGTTTTTAGTGTGTACTTATGCACAATGGCTAATCGTGACCGTGACAGTTTTACGGTGGAGGAAGCCGGAGCACTCGGAGAGAACCACCGAGCATCGACGAACAACTGTCAGCTCCTCAACATTCTAACTTTGTTCAAGCACCGCTCAGGCAGGGTTACAGCGGTTGAAGATATGTGCACCATCGACGTGCAGTACGCCCTAGCACACGGCGTCATCGTGCCCTCGTGTAGGCAACCGGGTTAAAGTGTCTTGCCCAAGGACACAACGCGGGTCGTCCCGGACGGGAATCGAACTCGGAACCTCTAGCATAGAAGACCAACAGTTTATCACTGAGCCACCGCGCTCCCTTATTCGTCGAAGAGATAGTTTAGCTACCTGATCGTTGAGGATTCCGAGTGAGAAAGGCGAGACGTTCTGATAGCTAAACCAGAAGTAGGAGAAGAGGACACTTCGGACATTGTGAAAAGAATAACAAACAATAACATTGTCAGAAAATCGTTACAGATCTGAAATTTTTTTTGTAATTATTTGTTTTGGTTTAATAAATAAATAGAGGATATGAAATGAGTGTTTTTCTCGTATGATATTTATGAAACGAGTCCAAAAATTTTCCGTTTGGGCGAGCCTCTGGCGAACCCCAAACGAAAAATTCGGACGAGTTTCATAAATATCATATGGGAAAAACACTTATTTCATATTCTATTTATCATATGACACACATATGCACAAATTAACGACTTAGTATGACTTTTAAACCCTTTACCTAACGTGTGTTGCAGACGACACTTGGAAAAAACATCATCATATAACTAAAATTTTTCATTTTTTGCTTCCAAAACATAGGTTATGACGCATCGCGCTCGTTCCAATGAGGGGTCACAACCTATGTTTTGGAAGCAAAAAATGAAAATGTTTCGTATATAGCACTGGCCGGTTTTGGTCGTTATGTTAGGTAAAAGGGTTAATGCAATATAACCCAACCTAAATAGGACAGATAACGTAAATTCTCCCTACTCAAATTATGCAAATATGACACAGTTGTATCTTGTTCAGCCAATCAAACTGTCCATATTTGAAATTGACCAATGAAATCTTTCAACCCCAATTATGCAAATTTTGAAAATATGGCTCAGTTGTAGTTTGTGCAGCCAATCAAATTGGCTAGTTTTGAAATTGACCAATGAAATCGACGGAAGGCTTTATTTATCACTGATTAATATGAAAGCAAAATATCAAATGTTTTAAAGTGAACAAAAAGGACGAGTCATATGATAAAATAGGTTATTACTTTGTGAGTTTCATACCGGCCGAGATATCAGCCCTCAGTAACATCACATCGATCTTCGGTCTCAGGCTGATATGGAGTTATCTCGGGCTGATATCTCCCCGAAATGAAACTAACCAAGTGATAACCTATTAGTATTCTTCTGTATCAAGCACCAAACAAAATATAAGAAACTTCCACCAAGCTTTCGGTCGTCCAAAGACCTTCACCAGGGTAGACAAATACTGAAAAGAAACACACACAAACTACACTTGATGAGAATTTGGAGATAAACTTTAGTAAGTTTCCTTATGACTACAACAAAGTAGAGTCAGGAAAAAAATTGAAAAAAGGCAAATATGAAAAGTAATTGAAGGCAAATGCTTCTACAGAAACCATTAACAAGTCCGAAAGTACCCTAACTCTCAGTTAAAATGATGTTATTCCAATATAGCCTTCGATTAAAACTCCTGTTTAGCCTATATTCCAATATATCCTTCGAAAACTCTCGAGAAACCAAGAACAAATGGAAAGTCTGTCAAGACCGTGAGGTCTGTAAGCACAAAGCTGTTCAATCCAAACTGGTTCTCGATAAACCCGCTCAGCGCCGTTTTAGTCGGATAGTCGGATTATCGTTTTAGTCAATGATAAATGCCTGGAATGAAGTGAATATGCGACCCGTAGACACGCAGCGTCGTGTGATGACACAGTCACGTTCCATCTTATTAAATAACCTGTGGTTGTTCAGACGTTTTAGAAACGGAGTACAGGTTTTCCCCCAAATACTGAATTGGAGGAGGAACATCACACCGGAGCTTGAGCAATTTACTCGGCAACAATTTTTTATTTTTTTCTCCAGTTCCAATGCTGTGGAGGTAATAGGCTTTTGACAACATCACACAATTTTTTCAACCAGCCTTTCCACAAGCTTGGCTGACCCCAAGTTCGGAACTGATAGGCTTGTGGCAAGCACTAACAAGAATTTCGTGAATAATTTTTGTCGTATCAAAGCAACCGTTGGCGTCTTGGAAAATATCTTACCTGAAGCTAGATCGTTCTCATCGAGCCCCCAGCTTTTCCATTTTAAAGGTGCTGCATTAGGTGCGAGAGATCAGGGTGAAATGTGATAACAAATTATATGCAAACATTTTTAACAATGGAACGATAACGCATCAATTCGTCACGTGGCATTGAATCATCAGCTTTGGTCGGAGCTATGTCAGTTGGCTCCCGCTTGTAATTCTGGATTGGAAGTTGAGCCCTCAGGCCATTAAAACAAGATCCTTATCATCTTGGTAAGAACAAATCCTTTTGATTATAATGGCGAGACTGAATGGAATGTTTTTTTACAATATGTTTCAATGGCAAGTGGGTGGAAGCAAATGCTGATGTGAGTCTGTCGGTTTACAATGCAAACTAAGAAGTGTGCGGTTGGCCTGGTGACGAGAAATGTAATGCTCTCTAGTGAAATTTCAGCAATGAAATTTATGGTATAGTGAAATATATTGCAAAAGCAGACAAATTCCAAGAGATCAGCCTCTGTTTCATCCCACTTCAAATCAATATAATCAACAAAGCGTAGCCAGTAGATGAACGCTTGAAATGAGAAGAAAATAGAATAAGTTTCTTAATCGTCTGGAGAAGGATTGGCATAGTGCGCCCAAGGCCGTTCGACTCCATCGCCTAACAGACTATCTGCGTGCTACGTGTTGGAATTTTCAAAGCGGCAGAGAGTATGCTTAGGAATTTCCAGAGCGGCAGAGAATACAAAAAGCTATTATGGCATTGTTCTTGCAAGAAAACAGGAATTCGTCGGAAATGGGGCGCACTAACTTGATGCTAGAAATGGTAAATTTATATTCAAAATCAACCATACAATTTTATTCACTTGCATTATTAAACTTTGTCCTTATGAGGCCACTGTGCACAGTATTTTTAAAGGGGCGTCTCTTAAAAACTAGATAGGACAGGCGAGACCAAAGGACTGGTTTGATGACATCGGTCCATTTGAAATTTAAGATTTCCGGTCAGCATTTCGGCGTATCTTTTTTATTTATTTATTAGTGCTTTACGCCACATCAGCAGCTAAGGCTATATCGTGGCGACGAAAGGTGTGAATTCTAAAATATATCACCATTTGCTATGAGGTAATTAAAAACCAATCAATGAAATATGAAGTATGAGGAATAAATTAATCAATGAAGACAGTGAGATGAAAATGAGATCACGTGTTCAGAAAATGCTGCGTAAATCAACCCCGAATGAATGAGAATGTGAAACAATAAAAACAAACAATTAAAATTTATTAAAAAGGTTGATTTCCTTCAGGAACGACAAAACCATATGTGGATTTGCATTATAAAATAGGTCTCGAAGAGACCCAACATTAAAATACTGTTGTCTAACAAGATTAAAATCAGTACAATGTAAAAGAATGTGCTCCACTGACAACACCTGCTGGCCGGGAACACACTCTGGTCGCACAGTACCCTCCAACAAAAAGGAATGTATTAGTCGTGTATGGCCAATATGACATCGCGTCAAAACTGCAAGATCCTTTCTACAAAAGGTTACTAGACAGGTAGTGATCTGAAATAGTTGGTCGGAAGCGATGAAGCTTGTTATTTGTCTTCGGCGTATCTTACGAGTTACGGAACTTCGGATGAATTTGGCAGGTACGCCGATGAGAAGGATACGAAATTTATATATCCAGCAGCAGTCCGGTAAACCTGCCAAATTCACCCATTGTCCCAGTTCACCCAACTTTATGATATTGCAGGTTTGATAAAAAGCAATTTGATCCTCAAGTTGAATAAAAAACCCATTAGTCCACATTATTAATTTGACATAGAAGCAACCAGTTTCTAAAATCGAGAATGAAAGTCTGATTCAAACCATCTGCTCCTTAGAAATATACAAGTTCATTAGACATGCCATCTTGGGGTTTTCAAAGCGTCTGCATACTAATGTCAAAGAACTGAAATTCCCAGTAACAATTGTTTGCCATAATGGAACTCGGAATTCAGTCTTGTTTGACAGAGTTCAATGAGCTCTGTCAAACCAGAATAAATCGGTTGAACTTCTAGCAAAAATTACAATGCTCATACTGACCCACTGTTTAGTGATCAGCGTATTTAAAAATTCACAGACCTGTACAAACTCCATGTCTCTTTGTTTATGCACGATTGGTATAACAGCATGCTGCCTGAAAGTTTTGTGGACACTTTTAGAATATACCAAAAAACCCTCAGGAATGGACACAAGACAGTCGGGTAAATTGCACATACTAAAATCAAGAACTCAGTTCTTCGCAAACTTTCCAATTCATACTTTCCCTAGGATGTGGATTATAATATAACCATCGGTTCCAAACTATTACAGATCACTATTCAAAAAGTCTCTAACGGAGCAATTCTTCAATTCGTACTCTCTTCGCGTCAGTTGTAATAATCCAGTTTGCCCCGACTATAGGATAATTATTTGTGAACCGACCCTAAATTGTTCCATTTTCTAAAACAACGATTGGAAATATTTTATTTATATGGAAAGGACCATCTCAAAAATTAATCTTCCGTTTACTTTTTTCCATTTACATACGCTATTGTCAGGATTGTTTCACATTTTACATTTAACTTTTTTTTATTGAGAATGGCAGGGGGGGGGGGGGGGCAGCCCTAGTGGCTATGTCATCTCCCTGTCGTGCAACCATGTATTTGAGATTATTATAATCCCCGACGGGTACGGGTGTGGGATGGGAAAATCTCACCCGAGGGCAAGATATTTGGGCCAGACACGAGGCTTGCCGAGTGTCTGGACCAAATATCTTGTCCCGAGGGTGAGATTTTCACATCCCACACCTGTACCCATCAGGGATTATTTTTCTCCCCCACCATACAGCGGTTACGTTAGCGAGAGGTAATCGGCGGTCACGTGCTGATATAATCAACTCATTTTGCATTCGTTGTTTTGAAAAACTAATGACACCATCGGAAAGACCATGCAAAAGTTACGTATATACCAAAAGTATATACCACGAAATCAATTAGGAACGGTGGCATCTTGGGGTTTAAAGAGTTTTAGAGCATCAAACTTTGAACACACGGCATTCTGATGACGTCAAAATGAATTAGTTGGCAGCCCAAAACTATGCATAGCGTCATAATAACGTTATAAATGTATAACTTCACGTGGGTGGAGTGGGATACATCTGTCTCTCCCTGCTGTCTCACCCTGGACAGACGTATGTTGCACATGTAGTGGGGGAGAAAAATGTATGTTGCTGTCTATAGTTTATATTTGTATGCATGTAGTACTACGAAATAAAAAAAAAAAATAATTCGATAATTGAAATATGGGAAATCTTAGCAAAAGGAAATTTGATATTTCGATTATCAGTGTACAAAAGGTTCAAATGTATTGGATGTGTTTATTTTGATACCTCTCTTAAGTAGCCATTCCAAACTTCAATTTCTTCTCTTGCTGCCTTATTGCGTACTTTCAATAGTTCCTGAAAAACAAAATGCGGAAATATTTGATATGATGGTATATGAACAACTTAATAATGGTTTCAGAAACTGTACACTGCAAAAAATATAGGTTCTCTTTAGAACCAAAACTGGTTCTAATCTTGTCCCTGAGATGGAACCAGTTCTATTTAAACAGTATTTATTTAAAATCAAATAAATTTACCAAGATTAGCGTTCAATTTTAACAGAATATTGCATGAACTGAAGTAGATTCAGCAGTAACCTTAGAGCTTATTCAACGCAGTCGCCAAACATTTTGAAACAAAGGAGATATGAACAGTTGGCATATCGAACCAGTTTTGGTTCTGTATAGAACCAAAACTGGTTCGATATGCCAACTGTTCACATCTCCTTTGCTTAATAATGATTTGAGACAACCTCGTATCAGCTCTAAACTTACGACTGAAACCCTCTCAATTTATGTTTAATTCTGTTAATATTTAATGTTAATCTTTAAAAAGTTATTTGCTTTGAGATAAATACTGTTTAAACAGAACTCCTTCCATCTCAGGGACAAGAATAGAACCAGTTTTGGTTCTAAAGAGAACCTATATTTTTTTCAGTGTAGAGGGACACATGTTTTGTTCCACTCTTTTACACCCCGGTCGACATTGAAAGCTTCTATTGTTTTGTGATTCTCAAAAGGCCTGTAAATTCATATTAGTTCATGGTGAGGTCGATTAGGCAAGTATTTGTATGGTATGTTGGTTTAGGCGCCGTAGGCATCATGGGAAGAATTTGCGACCGCTAGGCGTGGATGCCTTTCAGTCTCACAAGACAAGTGTATAGAGTCGAATGTCCTTTTTAAAGATTTGCTGGCTTTGTGTTGCCATTTAATACCCAAACTCCAGTATGGTTCTATCGCGTGCAGATGTCCCCGTGAAAGGCGAGTTATCATACGAACCTATCCCATTCCCTAGTAAATCAAACTATGACGAGAAGGGAAGACCCGCCTTAAGATTTAAGTGTAAAATCCAAATACGACGATCTTACTAACTTACCAACAGTGGGTTAATGGGATTCAAAACTGTCACTGAAAACCAATGTTAAGAGTTAGGCATGTAATTATTCTCTTGTGAAATAAACTGATACCACCTATGCATAAAGGGAAGGTGTCAAATTCAACCTTCATGTCTGCATAAAACCAATATCATTGTGCGATAATGCTTTTTGTGGCATTTTAATTCATTGCATTTAAATGAAAATGGCCTTTCAGGCCATTTTCATTTAAATGTAGTGAACTAAAATGCCAACAAATGCAATTTCATTTTATTATTTATTATTTTATCATTTTCATGTTAAGTTAAAGAAATAAAAAAAATTGTAGTTGGATAAAAAACACACACGGAGATCAGATTTATTTATTTATTTATTGGGATTTTAACGACACTTTCGACAGCAAGGGTCACCTCGTGTCGGACAGTTTTACGGGAGGATGAAGCCGGAGTACCCTGGAAGAACCACCGAGCAACGGCGAGCAACTGTCAGGCTCCCCAACATACTAACTCCACACAAGCAGGGTTAGCATTGGTCGAGGACAAGTACACCATCGACGTGCAGTATGCCTTAGTACACAACACCACCGTATCTCCACTTGTGCAATGGGGGTGAAGTGTCTAGCCCAAGGACACAACGCGGTTGACGGAGGTGGGATTCGAACCGAGGACCCCTCGGCTTGCAGCCTGCACCTCTTCCCACTGACCCACTCCGCCCCTGGAGATCAGATAAAAAGCTGAAACATCACACACCCCTGATAGTACGTGTTTAATTTTGAAAACATAATACGTAAACGTATGCTTTCAGGGGGCCGTTTATCTGGTGGGCTATTTCGTTCATCGCCCCCTTTGAACGGCAAAATGAAAGGATCAACCGGGGAGTCATTCCGAAGCACCAAGAGAAACCGGCACAGTAAGGCTCGAAGCAAGGAAGAGGATTACTTGTATTCAAAGAGTATAAATTGGGTGAAAGCAACTTACTTCATCAATTTTCTCTGGTTTCGTTAACCATTTATAATAAATAATGTTTTCTACAAAGGTCTTCTGTAAATTATAATATGCCTGAAACGAAAGAAGGGATATGCAGTTTTGTTATACGCTGAACGATAGATTATCGAAGAAAATTGCATAAGGATAGAAATCGTATCCCCCACTGTGAAGATATAGAATTTTTCACTTTCACGGTATCAATCAAAATGGAGGCTTTCAAAGCACAACTTCAAGGTGAATACGAGTCAAATTATCACTGAAAATGATCAATTTGTTCTAGAAGCGTATAATGAAAAGTAAATCTAGTTTTTTGAATGGATACCGATCATTTCTAGCAATAATTCAACACGTATTCACCTTGAATTGATGCATGAAACCCGCTAGTCCAAACATGGCCTGAAAGTCCGTAATATAAGTTTTTGGTTTGGTACGTCCTTTCAAAGGACGTACCAAACCAAAAACTTATATTACGAACTTTCAGGCCATGTTTGGACTAGAAACCCGCCAACTGAATCAGATCGCAAGACGCTATCTGTTCCGAGTATCGATCAAATCACTTCCGCGTATCAATGATTCAATGCGCTGTTTACTTTCATGCATCAAATCAAGGTTGAAACGAGTGGAATTATCAGATTCTTATAAAAAGCGTATAATAAAAAGAAAATCTAGTGTTTTTGAGTGAATACCGAAAATGATCTCACTTGTGACCGAGATAAATGGTTATTTTCGCTCGCGCAAAATAAACATTTGTATCGGTCACTCGTGAGATAATTTTCAGTATCCACTCAAAAACACAAGATATCCTCTATCTAACGATAACCACAATGACCCAAGCTCTCTGACCACCAGCCTAATTCTGTAAGGAATCCGACCTTGTTATGGGCTGTTTATTTACTTCCTTTTCATGGAGCTTGCGCACAACCTACCGTTGATGTAATGTGGTGTCCATACACTCACAAAGATACACATATATTCTTTTTTGCCACTGTTATAGATATTCCAATCAACAAACATTTAATTCACCTTGAAAACATGAAGATATTAACAAAATTAGAGGAACTTACGCTACGTAATTATAAAACTATAGCTGTGATGAGTCTTTATGCACAATTACTTAGTAGACAAACATGTTTAATAGTATTGGTAAAGTTATTAAAGATTCTGGCAATTCAAGTCTCGATTCAATTCGGAAACATTTCTTGTGTTGATTCAAAGCTAATTCATATTTGTGTATTTTTTAGATTCAGTCGCCTGGAATACTACAATTGGTCGGAAAAGCGAACCGTAGATTCGCTTTTCCGACCAACAGAAATATTCCAGACGACTGAAACTGAACATAAGCCATGGGCAACTTAAATGCTAGACTGGTTCCAGGCTATAACAGCGACAGATTTGACTAGTAGTTTAAGAGCTTGCACCATTATGTGAACCGTCGTACATTTACCTTTAAAAATATAGTTTATCGCTTCAGGTTGGATTATGTATTCTGTGAATTCGCTCCATCGAATGGAGAATGTGTGCTGTTAGAAAGCAATAAATACACTGTCGATAATACAGCCAAAGGTCGACTATTGCTACGATATGGCCAGCTCTCGCAAATGAGTGTCCAAGTATCGCGTCAGTTGGATAATTTTGGAAAACAAAATGGCCGTGCCACGAACATAAGGCTATACTTTCCAAGCAAGGGGAAATAATCCTCTAGGCAATTATATTCTTTAGCGACACCTCAAACACCAGCATGATCTTGGAGATAAACGTACATCTATGCTTCTAGAGAATACAAACAGAAAGAAGAACACGAACACCAATATAAAAGAGCTCGTTCCAATGAGGAGTCAAATGATATGGTTTTGTTGAAATGTTTTGAAAAATTTTAAAAATGATATTTTAAATAATAAATTTTGATATCGTCTGCGTTGGGTAAAAGGTTAAACAGTCAGGGTTGCAACACAATAGTTTGTATCAGCTCTTATATGTCAGACAAGGAAAAGAGTTAAGTGTTTCTGATGCCCTGTGACCATTTTTTTAACTGGAAAAGTACGACATAAAGTTTGAGTACACTCGTCCCGCGTCGTTTCCCGCTCTAAAAGAAATTCATAACTGTGACGGACACCTTTGCGGGTGGGTCAACTTTATTTATGTTTTTAAAATTTGACAGGCACAGACCTCCCGCATTTGACGGACAATTACACGGCGTCACTTTGAAGTATCTATTTTCCGTTACAACTGGATGCGTACATGCAAAACTACAAACCACTCACAGTTATTTTCTTCTGATTTCAAGTTACAGATCAACTCGATAACGTCGATTAAAGATTTTTGTAACCCGCCGGTGATACTTGATTACGCCAGACAGCGATTTCTATATAAAATTCCAAACAAACCACATCACTGACGGTCGATGCAGAATGGGTCGTTCGAATTCGTTTCACCTGAACTGGAAGAATACAAAAGCGTTTATTTTCTTGGAATAGTACACATGGCATGGTTTTCACTCAGAACTCCGAATGATCAACACTGTGAAACCAAGTTTACGGAAAATAGTGTAAAGAAAAATTACCTTCATAACTGCACCTATTGTTTTTAGCATGTTATCCCGAAATGTGGCAGGCTGTTTTTTGTTTAACCTTGTTATTCCAATAAGACAATTTTATCAAAACAAAGCCCTTTAGCAAGTTAGAACATAGAAATAAAAGAAAACAAAAATAACGACAAAGCCATTTGCACTCGTGTTGGAAGAAAAGCAAACACGATTTGTTCCAGGCTCCTGAGCAATGTAACAAATCAAGCGCACCTGCAGGATTTTTTTCTAAAGATACGAACATGAAGGCAGATTTGTTTACCCTTTACCCAATGTAACGGCCAAAACCGGCCAGCGCTATTCATAAAAATCACCAATTAATTTTCATTATTTTTGTCATTTTTTGTCTCAAAAACATAGGTTATGACCCTCTTCGGAACGAGCTCGTCGAGCTCGTTCCAATGAGGGGTCATAACCTATGTTTTTGAGACAAAAAATGAAAACAATTAGTTATTCAAGAATTTTGTTTGCAAGTGTCGTCTGCTTTTCATGTTATTTAAAGGGTTAAACGGCTGAGATTTGGTTGTAGTATGCTGCAAATATTAGTTTACAGTACAGTCGCCGTGGACTGGTCGTAATCCACGTGTGGGCAGTGATGTCCACGCATGCGTTTATCAGGTAATACAAATCATCATCAGCAAAGTTTTAATGTAACACCAGGCAGTACCCGGTGATCATTAATGATATTTTTGGTGATTATTCCTTAAATAAGTGTTTGTAATCTAAAATTACGGCGTCCGTAGAAACATTGCTAACCCGTGGAAAGTGACCAGTTTACGGCAGTCGAACTGAACATACCTGCTGTGTTCGCCAGATCGAGCAAATGAATAAAAAACGTTGAAAACTTTACAAGAATCTTTTTCGGAATGAAAGAAAACCCAGATTGTATAAATAAGTTGGTAAAATACACAATAAACCCATTCTACGAGCTCGTTCCAGTGAGAGGGCCATGAGTAATGTTTTCGATCGGGAGAATTTAAAAAACAAGAGGCCCCACGGGGCCTGAACCGCTCACCTTAAACAGAACACTTTTCAACAGAGTCCAGGAATGAATTTACATTGAGCAATCCATCTCCATAGGATACATTGTCAATCCTTGAGCCCCTCAAGAGTGACTAAAATATTCTAAGCATCATGCCTTGTCTTCAGTTGATCATAATGTAAAAAGTGGAGCTCCCCTTTGAAGCCCCTTGATACAACCTGTGTGGATTAATCTTAATTACACCCACTAGAGGAACATGAAAACAACATTTCTAATTCTTCAGCTTCGTGGCCAATTCCGGCTCCCATATTGCACTAAGTTAAAATTCGGGCTCCCATAGGCAGCCCAAATATTAACCCAGGCACTCGTTTTGAACAAAGTTGAATCTGACCCCCTAGAGATGTTGTATACCAAATTTAAAAACACTCTGACTGGTGGATCTGAAAAAGAACATTTTTAAAGACATTTCCTCAAATTGCACTAAGATAAAATTTGGGCTACCATAGCAAGCCCAAAGATTAGCGGATGGACCCGATTTGAACAAACTTGAATCTGACCAACCTGGAGATGTATACCAAATATGAAAGCATTCTGACTGGTGGGTCTGAAGAAGAAGATTTTTAAAGACATTTCCTCATGTTGCACTAAGTTAAAATGCGGGATACCATAGGGGGCCCAAATACTAACCCAGGGACCCAATTTGAACAAACTTGAATTCGACCCCCCCCCCCCCCCCCCCCCTAGAGATGTTGTAAATCAAATATGGAAGGATTTTGACTTGTGAATCTGAAGAAGGAGATTTTGAAGAAATTACCTCATATTGCACAAAGTTTTAAAATTCGGGCTCCCACAGGAAACCCAAGTATTAACCTAGGGACTTGGCTTGAACAATCTTGAATCTGACTCTCATAATAATGATGTATACCAAACATTAAAAGATTCTGATTGGAGGTTCTGAAGAAGATTTTTAAAGAATATTCCCCATATTGCCCGAAGTTAAATAATCGAGCTCCGCTATTGAGCCCAAATATGAACCAATGGACTTCATTTTAACAAACTTGTATCTGACCCCCCCCCCCTTCCCCCATGGATGCTGTATACCAAACATCAAAATATTCTGACCACTGGTTTTGAAGAAAAGAGATTTTTAATTTTTGCAAATATGCCGACTCAGCGTTTTTTCGATGTCCCCCCCCCCCCCCCCACCCTCTAGAGGACACCCTAACAAAACCGATGGCAATTTTTTACCATTCAATTCTACTGGTCCTAAGGATGCTTCATACCAATAACAGTTCTCTGTGCCGTGTTGTTTGGGAAATATGGACGTTTGAAACTATTTCTATTTTTAGCTTCTGGGGGTTCCCTCGGGGATGCGGGAATTTTTTTTTTTTGCATGAGTCAAGTATTTATGACCCAATAATACCGCATACCAAATTTGGTTCAAATCGGACTAAAAATCTTACCCAACCCATAACAAAGCCAAATATTGCTTCACGAACTTCGTTTGAACAAACTTCATTCTGCACCTCAAAAGGAAGCTCCATAACATCAAGTCATTGTACCCAGTGGTTCATGAGAAGAAGATTTAAAAATATTTTGGAGCATTTTTCCCCACCCCCTCCCTATGGGATTGGGCATGTTGAGTCGAACAAAAATGCAATGCCCTTTCGGGATTATCACTCAAACTTTCACTTGAATTGGCCCAGTGGTTTTGGAGAAGAAAGACCAAAACATGGTGTTGACGTACGACGGACGGGGAGCGATTAGATAAGCTCAGCTTGACTTTGTCAAGGTGAGCTAATAGACAATAAAATTTGAATGGCATTTTTTTTTAAAAACCGTCGCATGACCGGATATGACTATTACATTAGATAGAGGGGTCAATTACAGCCCCATAAGGTAAGGGGTTCAATTACAGTCCATTGTCCATACCAAGACTAACATTAACTGTGGTCTAATTCATTTGTTTTTTTCAGCATTGTGCTTTCCACCTACATGTTGCAAACAATCGATTGGAACCCATCTTCTCGTGTATTATAAAATACACGTCGTCCTTTGAATGAATCAAGGCGTTACCTGCAATGCCAAGGCATTGTAGATGGCGCCCTGATGTACTGAGGTGTCCATTTGGCAAGGGTATAAAAACATGTAACAGAAATTATTTTTCGCAGAATATCACTGTACGGAAGTGGGTTCTGTGTATGAATACTCCAGACGCCATACACAGAAAAAGGCTCAACCTTGACATTCAATCGAACATGCACAGTTTCTGGTAACACGCCTAAAGTGTTAAATGTTTTTATTAGTAATCAATTGGTATGAGTGTTTCTTTTTCTGTACAAGACATGTTCACCTATTTAATTTCTGTCTTGATGCGAGTGCAACCTAAGGTCAATTATAAAATCGAATCCACCACTCAAATGACTTAAAATACTATTAACCAAAGTTTATTTCCATTTCCCATCATCTTAACGACTGTTTCAAAACATCTATGGTGTTTATTTTATTGGATTAATGGCGACGCCGCTGTTCAAATTATATATACGAGCGATTAAGTTGTTTAATATTTAAATAAAATTATTTTAAGATGGACGTAAAAATCGAAGTTACGTGGCATTCGACTCAAAACTAATGGAAAAGGTCACTTGAGAAAAATAGTCGGCACTCGGAATGTATGTGCAAGTGATCCTTTAAGTGCAACTTTCATACTGTAATAAGGAAGTGGGCGCTATGTTGATGTTAACTATCATCCTACGAGTTCTCAAACCAACAGGCACTACTCGGCTGCAGATCTAGTGAGTGAGACAAATGCAAGGGCGCCGGAACGGCCCAAACATTGGCCCGACCATAACACCCAGGTCCCTGTTTTTTCGAATTGTTGCCATCGATTATGTGGGGGAGCAAAAAAATGACAGTGCATGCAGTTCGTTTTTCGAGGAGCATAATATGATAAAATTCCCTGCCAAATTGCCAAAGGCAATTTGGCAGGGAATTTTGTCATATTATGTTCCTCAAAGACGAATTTTAATGTGGGGGCCCCCACAAATGTGTGGGGCCCTGGGCGTCCGCCCAGTCTGACTATTTGTAACTCCGGCCCTGCCCTCAGAAAATGTTTGAAAAATGACATCTCTCAGACACATTTTGGGTCTACTTCTTTAGTATTCCAACTGCTTCTGAAGCGGTTGGAATACTAAAGAAGTAGCCCCAAAATCTCCTCATCTTACGTTAATTGGTCATTAACAGCTGCCATTGTGTGCGCAATATTTAAGAAAAAGACGACCTATGCGCGCACTATTTCCGGATGTCCACCAGAACAAAATTAAAAAATCATAGCCTAGTTATTTTATATGAATGACGTTCGGCTGAAGGTCGATCACAAAAATATCATGATCGGCAAATTTTTTGTCCCGACATTGGTCGGGGTGGTCGGGGCGGCTCCGGTGCCCCTGGAATAGCTAATACAAAGTCTTGTCCACAACGACATGTCTACGTCTGTACAGGGAGCGCGGTGAAGTTAAATGTCTTAACCACTGAGCCACCGCGCTAACGGCGTCCATCGAAACGACAAAATTCGCACAAAAACATACCCATTCTTCCATTGGCTCCTTTTCATGCATGATTTTCTCGGCATGAATAGTAGCCAATGGGAGAATGGGGAATGTTTTTGTGCGAATTTTGTCGTTTCGATGGACGCCGTTAGCTTGAGGAGTTTTCAAGTGAAAGGTAAAAAACGTATAAACGGTAAAATGTGACCACCAGAAATGAAAAAAATATCGAGCAAAGAATAAAAATTGATAAAGCTATATGGTTAATATTTGAATCTGCCCTCCATAGACAATGGGACCTCGAGTCGAAGAACTGTCGCTCGTAACCCACTTTCCAGTGAACTGCAAGTTGTCCGACTAAATGTTTTTCGGCCTTTTCTGCGACTTCTCCCAGTTATTATGAACAACCCAAGAACACCCAACGGTCATGTAATATACCATTGTAAAGCTTATTCTTTCCCCTTTAGACTGACACCGGTTACTGCTGGATAGGTTGTGTGAATCAAATTTGAGGGGGGGGGGGGGGGGGGTGACGAAGATGAGTGCTATCGTTTTCGAAAAACGAGTTGTGTACCTTGTTAATATTTATATACCATGATAGGGGCACGTCAGCATCGATTCAAATCTATCATCTATCATTTTTCTTTCGATTTCTCTCAGCTTGTGCCGAGTTCCTGTGATTGGAACGATATCAAAATAACAAATCTTGATATCTTGTGTATTGGGTAAAGGGTTAACCATTTACCCAACGTAACGGCCAAAACCGGCCAGAGCTATCCTCGAACCTAGCCAATTAATTTTCATTATATTTTCATTTTTTTTGTCTCAAAAACATAGGTTATGACCTCTCTTTGGAACGAGCTCATCGAGATCATAAAGCGTCTTTTAACCCTTTACCCAACGTAACGGCCAAAACCGGCCAGCGCTATTCTCAAAAATCGCCAATTAATTTTCAAAATATTTTCATTTTGTGTCTCAAAAACATAGGTTATGACCCCTCGTTGGAACGAGCTCGTCGAGCTCGTTCCAACGAGGGGTCATAACCTATGTTTTTGAGACAAAAAATGAACAAAATTAGTTATTCAAGAATTTTTTTGGCAAGTGTCGTCTGCTTTTCATGTTAGGTAAAAGGTTAACAACGCTATTTTGGAAAAAAAAACCCATAGATTGAATCGTATTGGAATATTTTATCCACAGTACATAAGTTCGTCGTCTCTCCGAGGCTTCTCATTTGTGAATGACTTCGGTATGTCCGACAAAGGAAGCGCGGTGGCTCCGTGGTTACGGTACGGGGCTTCAAACCGAAAGGTCCACAGTTCGATCCCAGCCAGGGGTAACTGCTTTGTGTCCTTGGCAAGGCACTTAATCCCGGTTGCCTACGTGGGGCACAGTCGCGCTGTGTGCTTAGGCGTACTGCACGTCGATGGTGAACTTGTCTTCAACCAATGCTAACCCTGCTTGTGTGGAGTTTGTACGTTGGGAAGTCAGACAGTTAAATAAATAAATAAAAAATAAATGCCTGACAACTCAGATAGGTTCATTCCCACCGGACCAATTCTCTTTAGGCCAATTCCCACAACGCCAATTCCCCAAAAGACCAATTCCTCGTAGACCAACTGGTGTGTTCTACTTTAAAAATAATTCTGTATCAATAATTTGATATATTTATAAATATTTATAAATGTATTTAATGTTATTGATATTCAAGCCTGAAAATAAGCAGCCTGTCATTTGCAGAATGAGGTCCCAGAGGGTGAATTTGCTGATGTTATCCCATACAGTGAGTCAGTTTATCCTCTGGGTACCTCTTACTGTTTCTGTTTGAGACCTTGAATCAGGTTGAGGTTCACAGAGGGTAAATTTGGTGATGCTACCCTGCTGTGCAGGGTAGCATCACCAAATCCACCCTCTGGGAACCTCATTTCTCAGATGATAGTCTGCTCATTTTCTGGCTTGTCGATATTTTAAAGATGTTGGGCTGATTTTTTATAAATAAATGTTTTCCTAATTATCCTTAATCAACCCTTAATCAACAACAGTATGTAGTTGGTCTGAGGGGAATTGGTCTCTTGGGAATCGACCTGAAGGGAATTGGCCTAGTGGGAAGACACCCTCAGTTAGCCTCAGCTGTGGGCTAAGGTTCTCTAGGATGAAAACGTAAAATGGTTGTCCAATGTGCCGAAAGTCAGAAGAGTGACGCACTCAGTGTGAACTGAGCAACTTTCCATAGTTTGCGAGAACAGCGAGGCCACAAACAAGCTTACACGGGGTCCTCACACACAAACATGAACCATGGTCCAAAGGGGGGGGGGGGAGGGGGGGGGGGCATTGACGTTTATATTAGTTGTAAGACTCAAGCAGACAATCCTTGAAAAACAACGAAGTTTGAGCTGAATGCTGAAAATCAAAATTTATTATTTAACAACGCTCTTTTTACGTTTTCTATCTCTCACCTGTGTTTCATTGGCTGGGTTTGTTATTTGACTTCCAAGAGATTAAAAAAATGCATAGGGATGACAATCCAAAGGAAAAGGCACTAATATTTTCAAAATGGAGCCATAAATTCTGTTAGACGCGGTGCAAGCTCCGTACGAATGTTGTGTGACAACGGGCGGCTATTGAAATGAAGGGTCCCAAAAGTCAGTGAATTGCGAACAAGTTCACCGGGGCGCAATTTATCCCTGCATTATGCGTGTTTCTTGAGCGTATTTTAAAAAAAACAAAAACAATTACCTACATTTTGTGTAGTAATACTATCCCACAACTCAAGTTATAAGAATCCACGTGTTTCTTGTGCGTATTTTTAAACAAATTCTGTACATTTTGAGTAGCAATACTTTCCCACAACTAAATAACCAACCCTTTGTTATCCAACAGCGCTCTTTTTACGTTTTCTACCTCCCCTGTGTTTCATTGGTTGAGTTTGTTATTTGACTGCAAAGAGATTTTAAAAAAAAAATGAATAGGGATTACAATCCAAAGGAGTAGGCACTAATATTTTCAAAATGGGGCCATAAATTCAGCAGCTGTATGACAAAGCTCAGCCAGTCTAGATACTACGGGACGTGTTTTTCATTGCTAGGTGGGTTGTTTCCTTGTCGATGATCTCTGTGTTCAGCATTCAGAGAGTGAGTTGGTAAGAAGAAAAATTCAATATATATAGTAAAATGACACCTGTCCCCTCAGTAACCGTCAAAATGTATCAGTGATAGTCCACGTATAACTAAGGGCTATATTTGAATAATGCGTGGAGCTGATAATTGCAGTCGCTTGTTCCTTTAATCGCTAAAGCAAACATATACACATAGACCTCCCCAAGTACAGATCGACAATCAGATACAGCCTGAAAATCGTTGCTCACCAGATCACTGATGGAAACTTCAAGAGTGAGTAGTGGTATTCTAGTAGAGGGAGACTGGAAATTCCCCGGTGCTCCCCCTATCGGGAGCCCCCAGGGCCTCCAAAATTTACGCAGCTCATCATCTGTTGGCGCATGAAATTTCGTGAAAATGACAAAAAGGTGAAATGGATCTGATTGCAAAGATTGTCGGTTTATCGAAATGCCCTGTATATGGACTGCCATTGAGAGTCCACATAAGGGGCATTTCGATATACCAGCATTGCCATTGATAGGTCAGATGCAAGGAAACATCGTTTTTTCGCTTCGAAAAATCAAAAGTGTCTCCCATTGGGCCGAACTATAATCGGCCTGATGAGTTCGGGGCCCCGTTTGGAGCAACCATTTTTTGGAAAATGAGTGACAAAGATGATACAAACATGCCGTCAAAATGCCCTCTACGTGGACTGTCATTGATCACTCAGATGCAAGGAAGCAGCGTTCTTTTGGTTCTAAAAATCAAAATTTTGCCCGGGTCCGGATCCCACTTGGTACGTTTCCCGGCAACTTTTTTGGCCCAGCCCGCTCCTGTATCTATGTTTCTCTATCGTCCTTGCTATTGATAAAAACCAGATTGATCTTGAACATTAAGTTGAAAACAGAAAATTACCTCATGTAATCGCTGTTGTACGTGTGCTCGTTGTCGTTCGTCCTCTGGCATCAACTGTGGACCTCTCTCTTTGAACTTTCTCTGTATATTTGTAAACGAAAAAAAATTATGTAGATCTTAACGCCACATAAAAATAAAACATAGTTCGATGTAAAGGGTGGAATAGAACTCAGAATAACTGACCAGTTGAATATATAAACTCTGGAAGAATTTATCGTACTTGAATCCTGTTTCAATTTAATTCATATTTTTTTTTAATGTTTCGAAAGTTTTCAAACTGGAGCAAAATTGATCAATTGATGGGTGGATTCAAATTTTAGAAAATGTAACTTTAACCCTTTACCCAACGTAACGGCCAAAACCGACCAGCGCTCTTCTCAAAAATCGCCAATTAATTTTCATTATTTTTTCATTTTTTGTCTCAAAAACATAGGTTATGATCCCTCGTTGGAACGAGCTCGACGAGCTCGTTCCAACGAGGGGCCATAACCTATGTTTTTGAGACAAAAAATGAAAAAAATTAGTTATTCAAGAAATTTTTTTGCAAGTGTCGTCTGCTTTGCATGTTAGGTAAAGGGTTAAGAACATTGTTAGTATGAATTCCGAAGTGATTAGCAATTGAATTAGAAATCATTTTTCATTCCGTTTCAGATTATCCCATACAAAAAGAGGAATTTTACGAAACAGAATATGTAGTACGTAACATTTCCTTATATACTTCGTGAAATGTGTCTAGCTAATGTTTTCTACGTTGAATTTGTTGAGAATCAAATCTCATTGATAAATACCTATTATCGCTACGTTAAAGTGATCTGGGTCGTGGTATCACGTCAAGTTGAGGAGGTCAGATCGCCGGATCAAATGAGCTGCCGCAGGCAGCTCGTTTGATCCGGCGATCAGACCTCCTCAACGAGACGTGATACGACGACCCAGATCACTTCACTGTAGCGATAAAAGGTTTATTATACGACTTATAATTCAACATCGCATGCCAACGCTAGCATTAACAATTACCAAAGCCTTTGTTTTGGTAATTTGGATCGATGTAAAAAAGAACTATATTTGTTTACACTTGTTTTTGTAACAGGTGCACACTTCCGGGGAATCCCCCGATGCACATGAATACAATAAAAAAATATCATGAATACGATAAAAAATCCGGACCACCGTTCGAGCGCACCCATTCCAGCTCAGAGTAAAGTACTCTCTGCGACTGAAACGGCTAATTATGCGAATTCGAACGCACCCGTAAATTGTCCGTCATAATATAGTGATACGGAAACGGATTCCACACTGTGGATTTCCTGGGGACCAGGAAAAGATCGTCAAACAGTAGTGATATTTAGCGGTTAAATTACATAGTCATATAACAAAGTAGAATTCTAGGTCTTTTCTGCAAGCAATATCACCGATGTGCTGCCTTAACCCTCCCCACACTGATGTCAAAATATAAACAGTTTAAACAGCAAATTATCCCCATACAGCCACTACAAATTTAACCAATTCAATCTTGTTTGACAGACCTCATTTAGCTCAAGGAAAACTGAATTGGTTAAATTCCTAGTTGTATTGTGAGGAAAAAAGTGTTGTTTAAAATATCGGTATTTTGAAACCAGTTGGAAGATGGTTAAAGCAATTGGCCAGTAATATTTATTGTAGAAAAGACCGGTAATTGGATGCAGATCCCTGGACACATAATAATATTAATAACATGAGTATCAACCAACCATGAAATGTGACATCGTATAATTTTGAGTGTGAAGTAATAGTGCTTATTGGGATTTTAAAAGGGAACTATTTGTTATGGAGAAATAAAAAATAACCCCAAAAGACGGTAATTTCCGAGCCTAATCACAATTGAGTACACCCCAACTGGGGACTGTCACGGTCACTATAAATTATTATTATGCAATATTTATGTCTTTCGTGAAAGCTTTCTTCATGATGCGATGGCGAAATAATTTCGTGAAAAGTATATCATCGATAACTGCGAAAGTTCTTGCGCTTAACGTCACCAAGAAAAAAGCTCACTACTGATCAATGGATTAATAATAATCAATACTACTTACCTCCAAATAGTCACATATTGCCATGGATTCGTTGATTATTAAATCGCCATTTTTGAAGGCGGGGACCTGAAACCAGAGGGGAAAAACGCAGTTATTGCATATTTTCCAAAGAATTACTCAGAACAAAAAATAAAGTAGAATGAAAAACAAAATATGGTGAAATTGAGATATAAACAATTTATCCAATTGTGAAGAAGTTTACTTTTCTAATACCATGTCACCGAATGACTTCATCTAACATTCACCGCAGATAAGCGAATCTGTATTGAAATGGCCAGAAGGATAGAAGGGACAGCAATGAATTAATCCTAAAACCCTATTGGGCTGTTGAATTAACCCTTCACCCAACGCAGACGATTTTAAAATTTATTATTTTAAATACCATTTTGTTTTACATTTTTCTCAAAAAATTCAACAAAACCATATCATTTGACCCCTCATTGGAACGAGCTCGATGAGCTCATTCCAATGAGGGGTCATATGATATGGTTTTGTTGAAACTTTTTTAAAAATAATTTTTTTTTCAACTCCTCAAATTGCATATTGCGCGGGCGGATACGGCCGATTCGTTGGGTAAAGGGTTAACTTAACCGCCCCCCACCCCTTACTAAGTTTCTTTACACTATGGACCCAGACCCCACTTACACACGAAGCCACCGAATGCATATATCTGTGATACTAAGCGACAAGCCTGTACATTTGCTCCACGTTTACCATTAGGTTGACTCTAATATATTCATCTGATGGCATTGTACACAATGTATTGGAATAAAATTACAGACGCATAGAATCATGTTGTATGCACCTGATCGAAAATTCCGCGGCACTGTATGCCGTTATTGTTTCAAATAAATGATTTTCAAAAGTGTATATTTTTGTCAGGCTCTGATATATTTTGATGGCAATTTAACTGAAACCTGGTTTATTCATAAATTATTTCCATAATACTCAAGTACCCGTGCCCATTTTGGAAAATGGAACCCAGTAACAGTGTACCCCTCCTTTCAATAATGTTTTTAGACCTAAAAAAGTTAAAAATCTGTTTCTCAGGCCCACCCGCGTAGTCCTTTTTCTGCCACATACTCTCTTTTTAAAAGCAATATCAAACTTAAAAAAAATTAAATAGTTTATGTCTGATATTTTACACAAGATAATCAAACTGATAAATTTGCCCCTTTAGTGCAACAATGCTTTGCAAAGATTTAGCATTGCAAAGCCTTCTTGCACTCAAGGGACAAAATACACTATCACCCATGCTGTTCTGTAGATTATGAGGTCTAAAGCATAAAACGAACCAAGAAAGATCATGAACTTTTGATGGCGAAGAAATAATTACAAAAATAAAAAACCGACCGCCTACATGCAATTTTACAAAAAATGGCCCGAGAAACAGATCTACTTTGTGGGGCATTATGCAACGAAGACTTGAATGTGTCGACAATTTGATTTTGTGGCGGTTTTTTTGTCTTGTATTTGAATGTTTGCAAGCAACGACTTTACCTCGTGGTTTCGATAAACCCTTTACCCAACGTAACGGCCAAAACCGGCCAGCGCTATTCTCAAAAATCGCCAATTAATTTTCATTACTTTTTTCATTTTTTGTCTCAAAAACATAGGTTATGGCACCTCATTGGAACGAGCTCGACGAGCTCGTTCGAATGAGGGGTCATAACCTATGTTTTTGAGACAAAAAATGAAAAATATTAGTTATTCAAGAATTCTTTTTACAAGTGTCGTCTGCTTTTCATGTTAGGTAAATGATTAATTTTGACTCTCTGTTTTGATAGATGTGATAGCAGTACTCCTGAGAACCAATGATACTTGTGATTTTCTACCAAGAATTCAACGGACCCCTATTCAACCAGGAGGGTATTCATTCCCGAAATTTTGTGGATAAACGTCTAGAAACCACGTTTTCAGGGGACACACATTGATGTTCGCGTGCTTCACACTCGGCTGCAAAAGGCATGCGAGCACGAAACTCGAGAACGACGTTTTACACCCGGCCTGCTCGTTGGTCGTGGCTGAATCTGTAAAATCAAACGGTGAAAGTTGTCAAGCCCAGTAACGTGTCAGTTTCAGAAAGCAAAATGAGTTTGAATTAAATCAAAAATTTGAAAAGAAAAAACAACAACAACTTCGCTCTGTCTGAGTTACGTGGAGGAAAGTTTCAACCCGGCAGAGGCTCTTATGAATGCTTAACCCTTTACCCAACGTAACGGCCAAAACCGGCCAGCGCTATTCTCAAAAATCGCCAATTAATTTTCATTATTTTTTTCATTTTTTGTCTCAAAAACATAGGTTATGACCCCTCGTTGGAACGAGCTCGTCGAGCTCGTTCCAACGAGGGGTCATAACCTATGTTTTTGAGACAAAAAATGAAAAAAATTAGTTATTCAAGAATTATTTTTGCAAGTGTCGTCTGCTTTTCATGTTAGGTAAAGGGTTAAAAGAGTAAGATACTATTACTTACACAGGCACGCTCCCATAAATTGTAACAAGGCAAATTCATACATACCAAACAGTTTCATTTCGAAGGTAACAGGACACACATCCAGAGAATATGAAGTCTTTTAAGTTGCCTAACCTGCACTTCAGACCAAATATGGGCTTCCAACACTCAATCTTTCAACTTGAAGCTGCCGCCATTTTGAATAATCAATGAACAAAGGGGAGATTACCCATAGCTGTCTGCGTATATTGATGTTGACAGGCAGTATATGGTTTTATATGTAGTCTGCATGTGACGTTTTGAACCAATGAAATTCCCATATACTTGTAGGAGGTAAGATATATATAAACATGCGGCAAAACAACATTCCGCTAATAGTCGACATTTCTTTTTCCAACAGGTCAAGCGATGACATCCCTTGATCCACCCCGTTATACTCCCGTCTACGTTTCAACCCTGTGGATCTGTGTGGTATCGCGTAGTGTAATACTGTATTACGTATATGCGCTGGCCTGTTGGTGAACTTACAGGAAAGGTCGTTAACAAATTTGAACCAACAGCAAAATCAATAACGTTTAAAATGCTAAACAGATGTTGATCGCAAAAAAAATTGTTTACATTTCTGACAATATGAATTGTAATAAGGCAAATCCACGCAGACTTAATAATTTCACTTCAAAGTAACATGAAGCACATCCACTGAATTACGAAGCCATTAAATTGAGGTACCTTCACATTAGAATGAACCTCAAATACTCAACCAGCTAAACTGTCATTTATCCTCGATTGAGACTTGTAGTAAACGGTATCGTCACACTTATATTCCTTTATGCAAAATGGTTGACTCGTGATGAATGGGTCAATCCTTTATCTAAGGTTCACCGCCATTCCAGCCTCCAGAAAAACGCACATATACATGTTACACCTACAGTTCGTGGAGAGTGTATTATCACTAAATCACCCGCAGAGTGAAGATTCCACCCAAGCAATAATTGCAAATTAATTGCAAAGCATTACAAGCACAAGCACAAGCAAAGTTTCAGTCAATGGACCTCCGGGTTATACCCGGAGATCCATTGGCTGAAACATTGCTTGAGTTTTTGTCCACATGTACATAATTTGAAAGCGATTCTTTGGGTGATAACGCCACTCCCCGGGTGATTTAGTTACAATCCACTCTCCACGTACTGTAGGTAATGTGACAGTGTGAAATGACAACCAAACATTTGTACACACAACTTGTCAGACTCTTCTTTAGTAAGAAAGGTACACTTTTGGACGACTCTAAATTCACTATTGATACCCTCTTCCAAAAAGGTCACTGAGTGCGTTTTTCAACTTTTACAACACAAATGCTTCTGATATTTAGACACCAATAAGAAGCCTGCGTTTTCTCTCTTTCGGCTGGAAATAAACAATTCTTTGTGAAACATCATCCTTTAAATATTGCGAGTGGTATTCCATCCTTTGAGCGCTGTTTACCAAGAGTAATATTGAACAAACAACCAACGAGCAAAGTAAAATGAGGTCACAGGGGAACTATTCGTGGGATTTAAAACATTCCTGTAGTTGCGTATTCCAGGTATATACATTACTGAACCATCAAACTACACACGAAATCGGTCAAGTTACCAAATCACGTTTTGAAGGACAGGTTATGATAGAATAATTTCTCTACTGCTCCCATAATTTTCTCCCCATAGCCATCTGCTTCTTCCATTGATACTATTATAACGAATTATGGTCTTATTCATGACTACAGATGCCCACCCACTATCATTGCAACCACACACATTAGTAACTGGAATTTTATTTATTTATTTATTTATTAAGGTTTAACGACACTTAAACAGCCAAGGTCATGTCGTGTCGGTGACAGTTTTACGGGTGGAGAAAGCCGGAGTACCCGGAGAGAACCACCGTGCAACGGCGAGTAGCTGCCAGCTCCCCGACATTGTAACTCCGTCCGCGCTGCAGCACAGGCAGGGTTAGATTGGTTGAAGACATGCGCACCATCGACGTGCAGTGCGCCTTAGTACACGGCGTCATCATGCCCCCATGTGGACAATCGGGGTTAAGTGCCTTGCCCAAGGACGCAACACGGGAGTCCGAATCGATCGCTCAGACGGTCACCCATCCAAGGACTAACCGGGCCCGACGTTGCTTAACTTCGGTGATCTGACGAGAACGGGTTACCGCAACGCCACCGTGCGCCCAGTGACTGTAATTCACAATCTTCGTGAAGTAATATTATTTCTGTACTGGCAATACTACTTCAACATCACCAGTACCAAGACGATGACTACCACCGTAGGACTTACATTCCGACGAGAATAAGAGAATCGATTCAAGCAAAAATTCGTGCAACAAAAACATCAAATATCCATGTAGATTCTCGCTGTATCTCTGCTAGGATTCACGTGAAAAGAATTGAGTCAATTTAACCCTTTACTAAACGCAGCGGCAGCAAATTAACCAATACAAGACTTATATGACCTGAAATATCCTGACACTTTGTCAATAAAATTGTACAAATATGGTTGAGCCGGTTCCAATGACATGCATATTTGTAAGGTCTTCTTGGTAAATATTGTTTTGTTTTTTAAAATTATTACATTCAATTTATGTTTTATTTATTATTTATTTATTGGTGTCTAAGGTCACATATTTATACACAATGGCTAATAGTGACCGTGACAGTTTTACGGGTGGAAGAAGCCGGAGCACCCGGAGAGAACCACAGAGCATCGACGAGCAACTGTCAGCTCCTCAACATTCTAACTCTGTTCAATCTCCGCTCAAGCAGGGTTACAGCGGTTGAAGACCTGTGCACCATCGATGTGCAGTACGCATTAGTACACGGCGTCATCGGGCCCCCATGTAGGCAACCGGGATAAAGTGTCTTGCCCAAGGAACAACGGGTTGTCCCGGACGGGATCGAACTCGGGACCTCTGGTATAGAAGTCCAACAGTCTACCACAGAGTCACCACGCTCTCAAATTTATGTTTTAAAAACTAAAAAGCTGTGTTGGGCAAAGGGTTAACATATCAGTATACAACAAGACCAGCTCAAACAACCAAACCAGCAACAACAGTAACCATGACAACCACTACTTCTCTTACTACACTCTAAAATCGGTTGGGTTAAAAATAAACCAAATCAACTGGGTTGAGTGAATATGAACCCACTTGGGTTCATATTCACTCAACCCAGTTTATTTTAGTTGATTTTACACCAACCGATTTTAGAGTATACTATTAGGAAGCGTGGCTGCTCATTTGGTTAGCTCATTGATTTCAGATCAAAGGGTCGTCGGCGAGATTCTGACTCGCGTCTCTGCAATGAGCCTTTGAGTAAGAAACCTCATCGCGATCGCCCTAGTGGACGCACGGTTGAAAGCACATAGAACGACGAGGGTACACTTGCATCAACCGATGCAAGCCTGGTTGTGAGGGGTTAGTAAGTTGGAGACTTCGACAGTTACTCGCAGTTGCTAGGTGGTTCTATCCGGGACTCTGGCCTCCTACACCCGTGGAACCACTTACTACTACTAGTACTAGGCCTCCATTCCCAACTTCTTCCTCTAACTCTTTCATCGGTTCCACCATTATTGCATCTGCTGACGACAGCTGAATACCTGACTACTTCTACTATCAAATGGTGCGCAAGCGGAATAATCTTACCAAATTTTAATGTTCACCGACAAATTCGAATTCGGAACATCAAGCCTTATTCCGAGCTAACAGTTGAACTAGATACAGTAGTGGTTTAATACCACACGGGTCCCCTAGTTTTTTATTTTATTTTTTTATTTTCTGTAATTATTTCTTAAATCATTGCCATCAAAAGTTCATGTTCTTGGTTTGTTTTATGTTTTAGGCCTCATAGTCTTCAGAATAGTATGGGCGAGGGTGTATTTTCGTCCCTTGAGTGCAAGAAGGCTTTGCAATGCTTAAGCATTGCAAAGCCTTGTTGCACTCAAGGGGCAAATTAATCAATTTTATTAACTTGGGTAAAATATCAGACATAAACCATTTAATTATTATTTTTTTAAGTCTGCATTGGTTATAATAAGAAAGCACGAAGCAGCCAAAAGGACCATGCAGGAGGGCCTGAGAAACAGATTTTTAACTTTTTTAGACCTTAGCATATATATTTTAAAATCAATTCTTTGTTTGATATGTAGCCAATGAAGATCAAGACGTATTGGCGTATTACGAAAACATTTCCTTCTCTTTTTTTTTTCCATTCATATTCAGCACAGGGGCGGATTGGGCCCAAAACAAGTTGCCGGGAAACGTACCGGGGGGGGGGGGGGGGGGGGGGGCAAGGACCCGGACAAAATTTTATTTTTTCTTTTTTCGAACCAAAAGAACGTTGCTTCCTTGCATCTGAGGGATCAATGACAGTCCATGTGGAGAGCATTTTTGACGGATTTTTTGTGTCATCTTTGTCACTCATTTGGCAAAAATAGTTTCACCAAACGGGGCCCCGAACTCATCAGGCCGACCAGAGTTTTTCCAATGGGACAAAATTTGGATTTTTCGAACCGAAGGAACGCTGTTTCCTAGCATCTAACCGATCAATGGCAGACTTTACTGTTGATATATCGAAATGTCCTAGAGGGCATCACCACGAAAGGTGTATTTAATTTGTTGTCTTTTCTGAATTGGTCCCTAATACAACCGGCTTGCTGGAATGATCATTGGTCACACGGAGAGAGGTGTCTCAATCGCCACCATCTAAAGCATGGCTGACAATTTTTGTCACTGAAGCGCTTTATGGTAAAGTTTGTCCTTGGATCCTCTCAACCATTCATTTCACTGAACAGGCACATACTACACCTAAAAAGTCAGTTACAATGATAGAATGCTATAATTAACTTCACTTTTAAAACGAGCACGGGGAGTTCAACTGGCAGGTCATCTAAAGTTAAACACTGATTGATAGAAAAAAAGAAGTAATCTACTCGAAGTTGTGCAGTAAACAAGTAGTGAGTTGGCATTCTGCCATCCAGCAGGTACATAAACCCATGCCCTACCAGAAACTCGAGAACGTAACAAGCAAATTTACAATTCATGGGTCAGTGAATGTTATATCACGTTTTTTGTGCGTATTCAAGATTACGAGATACAGATATTGGAAAATGTTCTTGGATTACGTGTTAGAACTTTATGTGAGAACGCACCTAATTGGACGTTACGTCGCCGAGTGACGTTTATGACGTGAATGAAATTATTCGATACAGAACGGTGTCAAGCAAGAAAGTTAAAAAGTTCTAGGTAGACCACACGTGGAATTTAAATTACGTGTAAGAACTTTATGTAAGAACACAACTAATTAGACGTTACGCCACTGAGTGACGTTTATGACGTGAATGAAATTATTCGATACAGAACGGTGTCAAGCAAGAAAGTTAAAAAGTTGTAGGTAGACCACGCGTGGAATCTGGATTACGTGTAAGAACTTTATGTAAGAACACACATAATTGGACGTTACGCCGCTCATTGGACGTTATGACGCGAATGAAATTGTTCGACACAAAACTGTGTCAAGCAAGAAGTTATCAGACCGCCGGAGCTCGTTCCAATGAGGGTTTACAACCTATGTTTTTGAGATAAAAAATGAAAAAAATAATGAAAATTAATTGTCGATTTTTGTGAATAGCGCTGGCCGGTTTTGGCCGTTACGTTGGGTAAAGGGTTAGACCAGCAAGTATCGGTATTCGGAGGAAGTCTACTCATTGAATAAACAGGTACCGAATCACCCTATATGTTTGCCCCTTCACTAATATTGAGGTCATCCCAATACAATGATAGTTATTTTTTTATTTTTATTAATTTATTTACTTTTCTGTACCTATTTTTGTCTTTCGCCTTATTTGGATCCTACCTTCTCGTCTTTCTCACGCCAAGTGTGTAAACAAACAAGAGAGAATACTGAATTAAAAAGTTGCATTTCCGAAATCAGCAGTAAATCCTTCCCACACGTGTTGCCTATTGTCCTGAATAATACGTTCAAGGAGGCGATAATGTTCTACGGTGCAAACTTACAGTACATGAAGAGTGGATTGTAACAAAATCACCCGTGGAGTGAAGTTATCACCCAAAGTATCACTTTCAAATTCTGTACATATGGACATAAAACACAAGCAATGTTTCAGCCAATGGACCTCCGGGTTTAACCCGGAGGTCCATTGGCTGGAACTTTGCTTGTGATGGTTATGCTTTGCAATAAATTTGCAGTTATTGCTCGGGTGGAATCTCCACTCTGCGGGTGATTTAATGATAATACACTCTCCACGTACTGTAAAAAGACAGTGAAGAAAGATATCATTTTTGTATTCGGCTAAAATAAATTAACCACATAATCAATGTACCTTACAAGACGGTCACATCCAAACACCGCTCACACAAAATTACTATTCAAATTTGTCTTTTTTCTGAACTATAGCTCAGGGCTCTGCATTTGGAACGAGCTCGTCGATTCAATTTTCAAAATCGTTTATATCTATGCTGCCCACTTTGAAGGACTTCACACCCAGGCGTTGGTTACCGGAACCGATACAAAAAACTCTTAGAATTGTATTTTCTAGAATTGTGTTTTCTAACTAATAACATAATTGACTAAAATGAATCATTAGCATTTAAAATGATGTGACAATTTGCCACGGGTAAAACGCCAGATCTTTGAAAATGCTAATGATTCATTTTTACCCATTTAAAGTCACAACTAGAAAATACAATTCTAGAAAATACAATTCTAAAGGTTTTAGAGTATTGGTCCCGGGTGCATTTTTACTACAAAAACTGAAGTTGTTTATCACAGTAAACAAGCACTATTCCACTTTTGGGGGTTCCCATGAAGAGACAAAAGAATGTTCACGAACAGAATTTTGATAACAAAAAGACAAACTAACGAACAAACGTACGAACTAACTCACACTAGTACTTATTGCAGCCAACACGTCAAGTTAGATGAATGGAAGACAAACAAGGAAGTGAAAAAGCCTGAGGTGCAATCGTTACTTCAGAATAGATTTGGGCTTTCAAACGTGTTAGTTCTGTGTTGAACTGTAAAAGTCACACAAGTGCACTGGGTACTCTTGGTTGTCTAAAAGAAAGGTGATGCAACAAAAACCTTTTTACAAAAACAACGCAGATTGTCCTTTAGTGGGTAAACTTTTTTTGTACATAACAACCTTCATTGAATACGGATAGTAAGTACTCTATGGACTATCGGGCGGCATGGAGTACGCTCCTTTCCGTGTATTGTTTCGTCTGCTTTCACTTTGAATGACACTTGTACTACAGCTCGAATTCTTATGGGGTCATTCGCAATAATAACCCTTCCACCGCTGACTTTTTCACGAAATCCCATGTTTCATAATTCCCCCTTAGCTTAACTCCTTGTACAATGATGTCGAAATAACGAAATTCCAACCAAGGTCACCAGAAGCTGGGGGGGGGGGGGGGGGGGGGGGAAGGGTCTGCAGCTGCGCGCCTTTTTCGCCAGAAGTGCACCAGAGGAGAATACTTTACTTTCCGCGGAATGCAAGTGACAGAGGCTCGAGGATTTGTTTCTAACGTTTTTACATGTGCCAAAGTTAACGGGGTGGGGGGGGGGGGATATAATGGCGTTTGTTCGATAGTCACCAAAAAAGAAGCAATACAATCGGCGGGGGGGGGGGGGGGGGGGGGGAGTCTCTAAAGCTATATATTGTCCCTTGTGTGGAACAAGGTGCTACATGCAATGTTCTAGCACTGCAGATGGCATCTTGATCCTATCAAGGGACTATATATACAGTACGTGGAGAGTGTATTATTACTAAATCACCCGCAGAGTGGAGAATCCACCCAAGCAATAACTGCAAATTTGTTGCAAAGCATAACCAGCACAAGCAAAGTTTCAGCCAATGGACCTCCGGGTAAAACCCGGAGGTCCATTGGCTGAAACATTGCTTGTGTTTTTTGTCGATATCTACAAAATTTGAAAATTATAGGACGGATGATAACTCCACTCCGCCGGTGATTTAGTTACAATCCACTCTCCACCTACTGTATGTAATATCAGTACTATTAAATATCACATTACAGTTTTTGATATGTTGTAAACTTCCGGTCATAACTCATACCCAGAGTGCCCTTTTTGATACCTTTGTCCCCCATGCACGCGGATGCTTCCGATGGCCTTGATTCCAATATACTTTTTCCCATAATGCAGCTAGGAATTTAACTAAATGAGTGACAGAGCTCACTTTGACATCCGTTGGGTGAGGGGGTGATCGACACACTCAGTGGACGATATTGGCAGAAAAATGAGAGAACATCTTTTAATGTTTACTCTATGCTCAAAAAAGCCTATGTCCCCGAGCTCCTGCCAATGAGGTGCAATAAGCAATGTTTTGGAGGCAGTAATTTTATGACTAGTGCAGGGTGGATATGGCCGTTGCGTAGGGTGTTAATGCCATCCGGACTGAAAAATGTTTTATACACTTTGGTTGTTTAATTTATTGGGGTTTAAAAACACTTTCATCAGACAGTGTCACAACCTGTCGGACAGTTGGACTGCTGTAGGGTGCCGGAGTACCGGTAGAGAAGCACTAAGCAGCAACGGGATCCTCTTCGACTCTCCAATTTACTAACTCTGCACGAGCAGACTTGGCAGAGGCTGAAGGCAAGTGCACCATCGACGTGCAGTACGGCGAAGTACACAGTGCAGCCGTGGCTCCACGCGGGCAAACGGAAGTAAGTGTCTTACCCAAGGACATAGCGTAGTCCATCACTCCAACGACTGAGCTTCCGCGGTCTCATTATTCACTATAAAGTGGAGTATCACTGAAACATCTTTGGATTGGTGTTTGCCCATAGTTTGCACGGTCACCGATAAACAGTAATATTTTTGTTGAGTTCTCAAGGGTACTAAATTTTAACCACGTAAGCAGTTATGTGAGACCAATCACCAACAGGTCAGGGGTATACCGTGCATTCAGTTTGGTAATGTGTTAGTTATTTCGCACTGTTTTGTTTCTCGGATAACTAGAACAATTGTTGCTTCCAAAATGCGGATCGTGACCACTGCCCGAAAGAAACACAACGGAGATCGTTCAGCTGAGAGGTCATAAGGGATGTTTAAAATAACTCATTGCTTTTGAGAAACAAAACTTGAAAAAAAAATACCCAAAGTTAAGTGGCGACTTTTGTGTTTGGAGCTAGGCGTATTTGATATGTAGGCAAAAGGTTAAACGTTTATGTCAATATACGCGAACTGCAGGTGGCACACTCAAAAACCAGCACTTAGCTACAATAACAATGCGGTTACTAAACACTGGAATTATACAAGTGTTGCACATATCTCGGACGAGAATGGAACTGCAAACGGCAAAGCACTCAATAACCCTGTATACGTAAAACCGATCTGACTTTCAAATCACTGCCTGAATAACCGCAATGGATAATTTAATACTACACAAATTTAAACTTGTTCTTTACACACGTTTAATAGTGTAAACAGATCCTATGAATATATTTTCGAAACGGTACGTTATAAATTAACAGTTCAACACCTGCTTCTAAAATGTACAAATCAAATTATATCTTGACGTAACCCTTCTACTGGTACAACGTCAAATTTGTACTGTGATCGCAAAAGCGGTGTTTTTTCTCGACAGGGTTGCGATTTATGTATTTATTTATTGGGGTTTAACCCTTTACCAAATGCAGACGATATCAAAATTTATTATTTTAAATATCATTTTTTAAAATTTTTCAAAAAATTTCAACAAAACTATATCATGTGACCCCTCGTTGGAACGCGTTCGACAGTTTTACGGGTGGGGGAAGCCGGAGTATCGGTAGAGAACCACCGAGCAACGGCGAGCAACTGTCAGACTCCCCAACGTACTAACTCCACACAAGTAGGGTTAGCATTGGTTGAAGACAGGTGCACCATCGACGTACAGGACGCCTTAGTACACAGCGCCACTATGCCTCGCGTAGGCAATCGGGATTAAGTGCCTTGCCCAAGGACACAACGCAGTTACCACTGGGGGATAGAACCGTGGACCTCTCGGTTTGAAGTTCAATGCCGTAACCATTTTGCCACCGCGCCCCCTAACAGGGTTGCGTTAAAATTGGTAATTGGTCGCGACGTTTTACCACGACAGAATGAAATTTCATTTTAAAAAATGTTGCTAAAACAAGACTGAATTAAGAAAAACAAACCAAAACAGTTTCGCAGATGTCTTTCGAGTTTTCATTCCGAAAGATGAGCGATCCGGTGTTGCGGGCAGAAAAGCGGGCATAGCATTTCGATCCGGTCGAAAACCTCTGCTCTCTTTTGCAGTGACAGTACTCTGTGAGAGTTGATTTACAAATTTTGACCACTTTTAATCAGGCAGGACATTGGAACTTTAGAGCTGTTCCTGCAATAGGGATTCACCTGGTGAATCTCGAAGATTGGAGATATGCTTACACATCGTTTAGGCCATCTGCTCACTCTACTCTTATTGGCTGTTATAGATTCTTCTTTTCATTCCCTAAAACTAGTTTAACCCCGAGAGTGCGTTTATGTTTCTTTTCTACTTTCGCATTTTTGGAAAGCTCCAGATGCCAAAGCAATGTTAAGTTTCCTGATCATTTACTCCTCTGGTGTAACAAATGTCATTTGACAGTTACGTGAGTAGGCTAATGTCTGTTTGAGGTATGGCTACAAGCACTGTCCTTGAGAAGAACCGAGTTCCATTTTTGATGAATCGGAAAAATGGCTTGCAAAGATTTGTTTTTTGAAATGCTTAGTACATAATATCGTTATAATATTTAGCATAACGGTAAACACAAATGCGATCTTCCATTCCTCTTCCACACAGCACAGATATTGGTCAATCGTTGGTGTTACTGTCGAAATCGTCAAGGCTAAGACCATAATTGATCGGCATATACAACGTTTTTCCGCGATGGAATGCTCTTTTTTGCCTGCGGTGGGGGAGGGAACATATCGCAATCCTTGTCTTAACCCCTTATACCCTCGTTTCCTAGAATGGTATCTCCTTTGTGTACACTTAAAGTGAAATGGGTCAGTCCAATATCAATATAGAGGGAGGGTAAAATAATAACTGCTGTCTGCAGCCGTCTGGCTGCAGACTGCAGTTATTATTTTATCACCAATGCTCCATGTATAGACCTCTTATAATAAGATGAAAATGGGACGAAATTATGCCTTGGACCGAAAAATCGGTCCAGTTACGAGTTCAAAGGGTTATCAAGGAAAGAAAGGAGACTATCAAAATAGTTTTGTCACAATACACAATTGTTCTTCTTTTCTATAAAATGTTTGAATATTTTATTTCTATAATCTTTGTTGCAAGATGCCTCGTATTCGCAGTGCCAACAGGGAACAAAAACCTGCACTTGCATGCTGTTCCTAATATATTTTGAAGTCAGTAAGTTTTAGGTTCCATTTGCAAAATGGATAATCTCTTGTGAATTCGACAAATTTCAACGCCATTCAACACCGTGGATGCGGTCGATTTAGTAGAATAAATGGTTATTGTATGGGTTTAATGGTCGGTGGCACGGTCAGATCGAGTGATAAATAGAAAATCTATACTTTTGGAATGGATATCGAAGTCATTTCACTCGCGAGGACGAAAAATATAGAGGACACCTATTGTTTTAAGTAGCAACTGGAATTATCTCATTCGTAATTGCAAGGAAATCCAAGTTTTCAGACGCAACTGAAAGTCGCGGGTGAAACCTTATATATCTTTGTAGCGCAGTACAACAGCTGAAAGCTGCGAGTAAAACCTCATTAGCTCAACATCACAGCGTCAAGTATGAGCTATTGGGATGGGTTGAGATCCATCGTCCGTCTGTACGTTCGCGCCTCTGTCCTTCCACAATTCCTTTACCCTACAGGCCGTATCTCTCACCTGATCAGTTTCAAATTTCATACATGGCTTTGGGGTAATGTCTAGATTGGAGCTGTCGAATTTTTCCGAATTTCGATGAAAAACATGTCCTCCGGTGGTAATCTTAGATTCGGCATATAGATTGTCAATAATTCCATTAGCACACCCTACAGGCCGCGTCTATCACCGGATCTTTTTCAAATTCCAAATGTTGTTTTGGTGTGATGTCTAGATGGGAGCCATCGAATTTTTCTGAATTTCTTTGAAAAACATGTCCAGCAACCATCTTGGATTTGGCATATAAATTGTCGACAATTCCATAGAACACCTTTCAGGCCGCATCCCACACCCCATCTTTTTCAGATTTCATATGTAGCTTTGGCGGGATACCTTTTCTGTAGAAGCTTGAGTAAATGACTTGGCATTACTGGAACTTTCTATTTAATGCATTCCCTTCTTGGTCAAGTAGAGCTGCAGTGTCATTGACACTTTCAAATATCTTTGCAATCAGGAATGAGATAATTCTGCAACTTACTCGTAGGTGGTGCGATGATATAATTGCAATTAAAACATCAAGACGACGAAAACGCGCAGTAACATCAATCTAAACGTATTGCACAATGTGCGTCACTTCTGGATTGATATTCTCTTATATCTATCATGGCACCAGATAATATTTGTCAGACATTTTCTGCTTTCTTATCAGGCAGAATAAATAGAGAGTAATCACATGACTGGACTGGTTACGTGAAATAATTCATGAGAGGTAAGGGACGTTGTAGAAACACGAGTGCGCGAATGCGCACAAGTGTTTTACAATATAGTCCCTCGCCTCGAATGAATTATTTCACGTAACCAGTCCAGTCAAGCGATTACTCTGTTTATTACTTTTCATTATTAACGATAATTATATTATTTAACCCTTTACCTAACGTAACGATCATCGCTATTCTCAAAAATCGCCGATTAATTTTCATTATTTTTTCTTTTTTTGTCTCTAAAACATTGGTTATGACCCCTCATTGGAACGAGCTCGTCGAGCTCGTTCCAATGAGGGGTCATAACCTATGTTGTTTGAGCCCCAAAATGAAAATAATAGCTGTTCAATTTTTTTTGCAAGTGTCACCTGCTTTTCATATTAGGTAAAGGGTTAAAAAAACAATGAAGTCCCCATTACACCCACGACAAAGCGTCTTCTTTTGCGCGCACGGATACATGACACAATTGTTGATTGCATAATTCAGAAGTTATCGTTTATAATCAAACCCGGAAATGCCAGTAAATCACACTTTGGAAAGTAATAAATACATTTCCACACATGGTCGAGAAAACAAACTCGAGTTATATCCTCCATATATCTGAAATAGTTACAGTCTCGTTGTGTCTCATACTTTATGAGGGGATCTTTCCACTATTACTATGGATGTCACATTCCAGCATGATGTCAGCACAGAACAACATATATTAACTGTTATAATCCGTCAATCTCCATCTTAACATTAAACTAAAGATGGGCAACAATACCAAAAACCGAACCGATACCTATATCACGGGGACACCAAAAAGCAGAATCGAACCAATCGTTGAATACCGACACTGTCTGAATTTTCAAATTTTCCTACATTCGCTACTTGTAAGTCCCTGTTGAGGCCTAATAACAGTTGAAAGGTTCATTTTCATGAAAGAAGTGACTGCTTTTCTTTTCAGTTATTGTTAACCTCTATGGCCTGGGCAACCTAATTCCCACTGGACTACAGCCTGAACATATCCAATTGCTTAACTTACCCTTTACCTAACTTTACCAGACGACACTTGCAAAACAAATTCTTGAATAACTAATTTTTTTCATTTTTTGTCTCAAAAACATAGGTTATGACCCATAACCCCTCGTTGGAACGAGCTCGACGAGCTCGTTCCAACGACGGGTCATAACCTATGTTTTTGAGACAAAAAATAAAAAAAAATAATGAAAATTAATTGGCGATTTTTGAGAATAGCGCTGGCCGGTTTTGGCGGTTACGTTGGGTAAAGGGTTAACAGTGAATTCTAGTTAAGTCTTGGCTGCCTCTTAAGGCAGCCAAGACCTGACTAGAAATCACGACCCAGGTGTTTTGTCTATTGTCAGCTGATCCTCCAAGAGATGACATGGTCAGGGCACATGCTCTGAGGTCGCAAAAGCCTGAAATAGGTTTTTAAACATTAAGGTGCGTTTAGAACAAGTCACAAAATTATTGTAGATATGATTTGTGGTCGTAAAAGAATGACACAGTTGAGCTCAGTGGCAGTGTCATTTATAGAATTGTGGTAGAATGATACTACAACAACTTATTCTGTTTTACTGATCTGACTTCCTCTTTGGTACTATCAGCAAATCCCATTCAAGTCAGGTACCGAATACGGAATTGATACCGAGGTATATAACCGAACTCAAAATTCCAATCCCGCCGATCTCTACATTAAACAGCTGAAAATCGCATGAAATTCCTTACCGCTTGTGGTTCATATGATGATTGGTCTTTATACACATCTAACACATCAGCAACAGGGGCGGACTGGGCCAAAAGAAGTTGCCGGGAAAGGAATCAAGGGGGCACCGGACCCGGACAAAATTTTGATTTTTAGAACCAAAAGAATGCTGCTTCCTTTTATCTCAGGGATCAATGACAGTCCACACAGAGGGCAGTTTTGACGACATTTTGTATCGTCTTTGTTGTTCCTTTAGCAAAAGTGGTTGCATCAAACGGGGCCCCGAAATCATTAGGCCGACCACAGTTTGGTTTTCTCGAACCTGAAGGACGCTGTTTCCTAGCATCTGACCTATCAATAGCAGACTAGACTGCTGGTATATCGAAATGCGCCAACATGTATTAGGCTACGTAAATTTTAGGGGCCCGGGGGCGGGGGGGGGGGGGGCATCGGGAACTTTTTCCGTTGGACCCTACGACCAGTCCGCCTCTGATCAGTAACTATCGATACTTCCTAAATATGAAAATACATTATGAATTCCCTATTGATGGCTTTGGATTTAGGGACCTTGCATTACCTCCAATGAACCATCGCAACAACGTAAACAACTGGACACTCTGTCTTCCAATGAGTAACATCCTGATATTACACTCTTATCAATCATTAATTCCATGTCAGGCAATAAAATCCAAGATAAAAGCTGTCATTATATATTCTCTGCGTTTTCTGTGTCTCTGGACCAACGTTCCTTTGAGGACTCCCTTCTTGCTCTTCGAATGTGTGACATTTCGATCGCGATACTGTAGTATTGTTAACGCACCCGACAAAATTGTATTCGTAAGATACGTGCTATATGCTTTCAAGTTGTAGACCGATGTTTTTGTTCATCAAAAAGATAAAATCAATCACCCCTAAAATGTTTGGAGACACACTTACCATAAAAAGTGACCTGTGACAATCTTCCTTCTTTAGCCTCATTTTATTAGGGCACGGTATTCCCAAGGTATATTGTTATGAAAGGGAAATCACCATTCGCCAATGGAGTCCAAGATATTAGTCAAACCTAACAATAGGCGCATCACTGCTTTCATAAAGTTGAATAGATTACCATTGACAAATAAAAGCTTATGATAAATGGGCCGAAAAAATGAAATCACTTATTTCCCAGACCATCACGAGAGGGGTGTTTTGTCGGGTACAAATTAAATTCCATTGAGCCGAAATTGGCCAACCGTTCAAGGCTCTCAAGATGCATTGTGCTTCGTTCTTGATCTCGTCCGTAAGATTCAGTTCAATTATAAAATGAAAAACATTTAGAACGACTTGACAATAACAACACTCGACTTGAATATGTGCACATAACTTATCGCTATCTTGCCTTTTTGTGAATGAAGACGCGTAGTCTACCAGATCTGATGGTGGTGTCTTACAGAACCAGCAGAAATAATCTCTGGATAAACTTTAAAAAAAAACACCTTAGTTCCCCAGGGTCTTTTGTTTCGTATCTTCAGTCAAGAAATAGCTAGAAATGCATTAAGCTCCAATAAATAAATAAATTAATTCGTTTTGTCGCTCTCGTTGATATGTTAATATATTTAACAGAGACAACCTGAGTTTAACGCTTATCCGCTGAGTATTTTTAAAATATTTTTAGAGTCGTGGCTGCTATGAAGCAGCCATGGCTAGATTTGATGAAAAATTCATTTAAATTTAACTCAAGAAATCATTGGCTAAAAAGTCCATTCAATTTACAGGGGAATACTTTGGTTTAATGTACCCAAGTTATACTTAATTCAGTGACAAGAAATTTCATTCCTCGACAGGAATAAGCGCCATCCGCATACGAGGAGGTAACGTTGTGTTCATCAAATGTGTTTGTTTATAATTTGTTGAAGAGTGTCGGTAGATACTCTATAATAAATTGAAAACAAAAATGTTCCAGCATAGCTGACTTTTGATCCTGTTTACTCCGGCTAAGGTCATTATAAACTTCGCTAACATTTTTGCACGCATACACTGCAAAAAATATAGGTTCTCTTTAGAACCAAAACTGGTTCTAATCTTGTCCCTGAGATGGAACCAGTTCTGTTTAAACAGTATTTATTTCAAATCAAATAAATTTACCAAGATTAGCATTCAATTTTAACAGAATATTACATGAACTGAAGTAGATTCAGCAATAAACTTGGAGCTTATTCAACGCAGTCGCCAAACATTTTGAAACAAAGGAGATATGAACAGTTGGCATATCGAACCAGTTTTGGTTCTGTATAGAACCAAAACTGGTTCGATATGCCAACTGTTCATATCTCCTTTGCTTAATAATGATTTGAGACAACCTCGTATAAGCTCTAAACTTACGGCTTAAACCCCCTCAATTTAGGTTTATATTTAATGTTAATCTTTATAAAATTATTTTATTTGAAATAAATACCGTTTAAACAGAACTGGTTCCATCTCAGGGACAAGATTAGAACCAGTTTTGGTTCTAAAGAGAACCTATATTTTTGCAGTGTAGGGTATAAGGTCACTTTCGTCAGGGCCATTGGTACCATTTTGCTGGTGAGGGGCGAAACCATAAAAGTTGCGACAGGAATTAAGGATGCAAAGCAGATTGGGGTATAAAAGAAGGTATTACAATGGATGTACTGTCTCTTAACTTGAAAATTTTTTGAAAATTGGGTATCGGTAAACAGTAAAATGATTTAGCTACGAGCAGGGTGGTAAATCCTGGTCGAGGGGTGTCACACATCCCTAAAATCCTTTGCCTTGTCGGGCATTAGAAGGGCAAAGCGCGTCAAAGTTAACACGTACAACGACCTCATCATAAGCATAAAATTGTCACAGCTTTTACCATGACATTGCCAACTGTGGTGGCTAATTACTGTGATGTATGTTCCTTGTCTGAAAAGCTTTCGGAAAAGCCAAGGCATGTATGCATGAGGACCGTCGAGTAGTTCCGCCGCCCAATATATGATAATACTTACGGGGCAGGTTATACGCCCTGTGATTGTACCGCGCTTGCGTGCAGACTTCGGTCTAATGAAATAATAAAAATGCCGAAAATGTCGATCTGCAGTCACGGAGTTATTTAAATTTTCCCACGAATTAGCGTGCAACCATTTTACTTCTTACGGCAATTTGTAGAACCCAACATGACTATGACATAAAGCTCTGTTCAGTATCAATTTCTTCCCTTAAACGAACTGTGATGAATGGTGTTGAAGATAGCAGGTGCATTATTGTGAATGATTACCGTTAACCCTTTACCTAACCTGAAAAGCAGACGACACTTGCAAAAATAATTCTTGAATAACTAATTTTTTTCATTTTTTGTCTCAAAAACATAGGTTATGACCCCTCGTTGGAACGAGCTCGACGAGCTCGTTCCAACGAGGGGTCATAACCTATGTTTTTGAGACAAAAAATGAAAGAAATAATGAAAATTAATTGGCGATTTTTGAGAATAGCGCTGGCCGGTTTTGGCCGTTACGTTGAGTAAAGAGTTAAATGCAATGACCAATTGTAGCGTTAAAAGTCTTAGTGTTTGAAGCAATGATTGTTTCCTGTTATTGTTGAATACTGAACTCGACAGAGAGGTGATCTATTGTTATCCCCTGCTTTTGTGCGCATCTATCTGCACACCAACAATGCTACAGCCACTTGAAATTTCCAATGCGGCAAAAATGTGCAGTGCCAATTGAAAAGTCATGAAGCATTTCATCCGTCAAAACATTGTACAGACGACCTTGGAGTGGTTTTTGTGCCTGTGTGTCAAGGTTTGCAGGTTGCACACACAATCACACCTTCTCTCATTGAACTCATTGTACGAATGCTTTCATCTACCCCTGTTCAGACAAATGTACTGTCTCTTTCATGTGTGGTCAATTGTGAACATCCACTGCTTCCCAAAAGTACCCCGAAAGAACATGCCATTAAAATGACGGTGGAAGTACTGCCAACCAGTTGTCGTTACTTTTTGCGTAATTTTTACTGTAATGTCTGTTACTGCTTAAAGTTTCATTAAATTGAAACTTACAGATTTAGATAGATTTTATTTAAGGATATAAATCAAATGCAGTTAAAATGTGATACAAGTATTATAAATTTACAATTGATTTACACCGACGGGAGATGGCATAGCCAGATTGGCTGTCTACCTATCATCTCCTACTGATCCTGAACTCCAACACTGCAAACAGTCACACCGTAGCCCTCTAGACTTGTTGACTTACAGATTTACAGACCTTGTGATTCCTTTATACATTTAAAGGTAGGTGTACGAGCATCCAGAAACAGTTATTCAGAAGCAAGTAATTGCAAAGGTAATTTTTAGAGCACGGAGCGCGGAGATGAATAAATAAGATGAGTGTCCATACACACTGGGGTAAGATCTTTTTCAGAACGAACGCATTCAAGTCCTGCTTTTGTAAAATTGCGTTGTCCATGACGAAAGATGCTTTTTTCAGAAGCCTGAATTTTTAAGGTAGACTCATTATTACTGCTGCAGGTTGAAGATATTAATTGGTCTATTCTTTGTGACAAACACACAGCCTCCTTATGTAATGAAGTGAACCGAAATATCAGTTGATCTGTATTTGCTCTAGAACGAACAAAAAGGGTTTGCATTTCCAAAACTAGATTACATCTTTCCCGTAATATTTTACGGTACAAGTACCGGCAACCGAATTGCTGTACTTTTATCGTATTTTTAACGACACTTTTTTACAGGGTATGAATTAGAGTATTTTGTGGGGAAAAATCGTTTTAAATTCTTTTTATATGCCTCGTTACCGAACGGATTCTTGATATCACTAATGGTTCAGTTTTTATTTTTGGAAAGCTGATATCACATCCGTCTGCGCAGTGTTGAAATAAAGTCAGACTAGATAGATTTCAAATCTTGATGCCCTAAATCTAAGTTCAGGAAAAACTGCATTCACTCATTTGCTGGTTGGATGATCAACAATTGCAAAATAATACACTATCGCATCACGCTAATGCGAAAATATGATTCTATAAAGACCACCGCGTGTTGTGCTCTATCCTTTAGCGGAAACAGAGAAAGCTGAATTCAAATATATACCTCTTAACAGTTGGTTAAAAACGGGTATATCGTTTTTCAGTGTCAAGTTTAACCATTGCAGGGTCGTGATTGGCAGGCGTCACTATCTTTGATGTTGGAGCGTACGGTGATGGGATGGACAAATCTGTCCAACCAAAACATGAACGTGACCGACGATTCCTACACACACAAATATATGTTTGTTTCTCGGCGAGCTAATCAGATAAAGAGTTTAGAGTCATCACAATTAGTCACGACACCCAACAATATCGTGATAATGTTTTTCCACAGCTTTCACCATGGCATTGCAGATTGTCGTGGCTAATTTCTATGGCTTGTCTGACTCACATATCAGCAACTAGCAACCACCTTTGACAGACATTCTTTGAGCATGTTATTCATCGGGTGATAAAATATTTTCATATATATATTTAAGGAGCCAAGCTTGAGGAAAAGCCAGTTTAAAAACCTATGTGACGATGCCTACAGCCGATTTGTTACACGCCTGTTCTTTGAAATCCCCATATACAGCAACACTAAACCACGCGGAAAATGAAAACCCGTTCCGCACACATGTGCGGAACAGAAATCCTTGACGAACTATTTTTAATGCAAGCAAAATTTCACTGGAATTTTCTACAAATCGTGAACTGCAATTACAAGTTGAATCGCTAGAGACAGCTAACACTCGTCCCCTGAGTTCCAATGTGTCCTATGTGCCAGTAGGCACATAGAACACATTGGAACTCAGGGTACGAAATAGTAACACGGGTTCCCCTCGCAAATTTGGTTGGCGATAAAATGTGTTCTTTTTGTTGATAGTTGTCAGATGAATTGCTGACTGTCCTTCTAATAATTGTTTTTATGGACGTGAAGGCGTGTAATAAACACAGAACGACACGCTCGTGCGAATAGTTTAATCGATATGGAACGTGTGCCATCGCGGAAGAACAAAACTCGAGGCCTATGCAATGGCACTCGTGCCATATCGATTAACCCATTCACACCCATGTGTCGTTCTGTGTATTTCGTCCACAGCACCAGTACTGAAGAACAGTTTAGAAATTTTTTGGCCGTGCATATTACAAAAGCTCCAATGTGTTTCACCTTCTCATGTCTGTAAAATTAAGTATGTTGGAGAAACCTGAACTCCGCTCCATAAACGTGTGAAAACCACAGGTCATTCAAGAAGGTTCAACAAGACTGTGCCATCACACGACACTGCCTGTCCACAGGCCACCTTTTCACTTCATTCCAGGCCTTAATCAGTCACTTAAAAACCCGACTGCACTAAAACTGTCCAGGTTTCTCGAGGAACAATTCGGAATGAACAGCTTTGAAGCAATAGACCTCTCGATCTTAACCGACTTTCTTCTGGTAGTTTTTGATTTCTCGATTTTTCAACGGATTTATTGCGTTCACGTCCTTCCTTTGTATTTTTCTTCAATAATTTGACATTTTTGCAACGGTTTTCAATTTTTCTGACTTCACATCGTTGTAGTCAGAACAAAATTTACAGAAGTTTATCTCCAAATTCTTTATTCATTGAAGTTTGTGTGTGTTTTTTAGTCTTTGTGTACCCTGATATTACGTACCATTTAACCCTTTTACCAAACGCTCGGAATATCAAAATTTATATTTTAATTACTTTTTTAAAACTTTTTCGAAATCAAAAAATTCAACAAAACCATATCATGCACCTCCCTCATTGGAACGAGCTCGACGAGCTCGTTCCAATTAGGGGGTCACATGATATGGTTTTGTTGAAATTTTTGAAAAATGTATTTTTTTCATCTGCCTAATTTGAAAATTACGCGGGCAGATGCGGCCAATTCGTTAGGTGAGGGGTTAATGTACCTTAGCATGTACGAAACACGCAGGAAAATTTGTTCAGTTAAATGTTTTGAAAGCCCGACGAAAACGAAAAATTTAGAATATACCAAAGTTTAGGTATATACGTGGAGAACCATCAGCACTATGCATGAAGCCCGGGTTAAGGCGTTCACAGGAGCATAAAAATACGAAGATGGCTCATTACCGAGCTCAAGATGTTGACGTTTAGATGATGTGACGTTGTACGTTGGTGGGTGAAACAGGTCTGTCCCATCCAGGTATCTCACACAAGACATACATGTTTACGCAAGTAGGGCGTGGGAGAAAGAGAAGGAAAACTTGTTTCCGCTGTCAGCTCACAACTTATTCAGACCAGCAATGTGCAACCAACAAGTACGCGAGAGGGTAACATGTTTGATGGAGATTAATAGCTCGACTGTTCAAGAATAGAATTACAACGTTCAGAATAGAAAGAATTGGCACATTGTTTGAACTAAAGTGAAATTAATGGATTTTAAAAAAGTGATAAGCGTTTATTGAGTGGTGCACTGATGTATCAGAATGAAATCGTGTTTTCCTATGAGTTACGCCTTTAAAAATGTAGAGAGATTTAATTGGAATGGATACAAAACTGATGTTACGCCGTGTATAAACAACTGGTGATACAATAACGTCAAACAATTCTTAATATCAGAAAGAAGAAATAAATCCCTTGTTCTCAAACAAAAACAACTGAATGTAATTGATAATGAAGATATACCGTACACATTAGAAAATGAAACGATCTTGAAATGATTACCGTAACTTTCTTTTTTTCCCAGCAACCCGATTTCACATAACCCTGTTTCAGAACTGTTTATACCCTTCTGACCTTTTCCAAGTCAAGCCAATGGCATCAGTTGAAAGAGACCATAATAATTATTTGTGTGAAGAACAATTACTATGTCCAACGTACATCCTTAAGGTTCGCACTTTGAACATATTGATTGGGCTATCACACAAAATCACTGAGCAGTTATTTACTTTATGAAGTTTAACCCTTTACCCAACGTAACGGTCAAAACCGGGCAGCGCTAAACTCAAAAACCGCCAAATAATTTTCATTATTTTTTCATTTTTTGTCTCAAAAACATGGGTCATGACCCCTCGTTGGAACGAGCTCGTCGAGGTCGTTCCAATGAGGGGCCATAAGCTATGTTTTTGATATAAAAAATGAAAAAAAATAGTTATTTATTCAATAACTTTTTTTTGCAAGTGTCGTCTGCTTTTCATGTTAATCAAAGGGTTAAAAAACCTCAATGGCTCACTAGTTACTCAGTACTTTGGACTGCTGATCATAGGTTTGTGGGCCGATCCTGACGCAAGTTACGTGCGTTGCGTCTTTGGACAAGACACGCCATCCGCAATTGATCAAATGGAGGCAAGATGGTACAGTGTGCTTTTAACATATGCGACGAGGATTCAAGCCGCGCGTTGGTCCGTGGTAGGTACAACTCTGACAGCTGTTTACCTTTGCATTATTGTTTTGTTCGGATACTTCGCTTTTCTCCACCCGACGACTGGCTGTTCGTCTGAAAGCTGAAAATTAACGCCCAACCACCTTGCCTTTTCATTTTTGTTAATTTATTGGTCTCGTGTTTTTTTTTTCTTTCACCAACGCTGTCAGGCCGGAAAATAAGCAGTCTGACATTTGCAGAATGAGGTCCCCAAAAGGTGAATTTAATGATGCTATCCCATACAGTGGGCCAATTTATCCTCTGGGAACCTCTTTCTGTTTAGTTTTGAGACCCTGATTCAGATTGAGGTTCGCAGAGGGTAAATTTATAGTGATGCTACCCTGCTATGCTTCACTAAATTCACCCTCTGGGGACCTCATTTTGCAGATGACAGTCTGCTTATTTTCTGGCTTGAACGCTGTTCTTACATGCATGTGTACCTCACAATTTAGAAATTGCAAATGTGAATATGTAAACAATCAGAATGTCACCAAAGCTTTTTCACCGCCTCCGACTTAAACGTTTTCCTCAACCATTCAGCCTCAGCTGCTAGTGTTTACATCTACTGTAAGGGTTTGTATTTGTAAAACGATTTCAATGCATAGCCATTCTCGTGGGTAAGGAAACGTATGATATATTATCCAAATTCGTTTATTTTCGGCACATTGGCTTAAATTACCGTGACTTCCATTGTCGAGGTTCAAACTATAGTGCTTACCAACGTCAGTGCAAGAGGCTGACATGAGCAGTCTGCATTACTGCAGCTTATTTCTGTATGTTCATGTGGTCAACAACATGTTTTCTGTGATATCAAACACTTTGGGAAATGACAACAGAGGTAATTGTATCTAATTCGCTTTATTGCATATATTTGGATTCACTAACATCGGAAAAACCTTTCAACATCCACAGAGTATTACTGAAATATGTCGAAAATTTTTGTCAAGTATGTGGTGATATTTTTTTCAGTAAACTACTCTATATATAAATACTCTGCATAAACCGATGTTTCATTTTCAACACCTCTTTAAACAGAGAACGATGATAAAAACCAACACAAACAAATTTATGGGGACAAGGTCAGTCGAACTTTCTCACAAACACACAATATTACCTAACGGGCATGCACCTTGACAATCTTATGACGATATATATACAACCGAGTTTCCCCAAAATAAATCAAGGTCGAATAGTCTTTTCGTCAGTATCGATGCAGCATAAGATCGGCCCTGTTTTGCCCACTAACGTAAACCCAAACCTTAACCTGCGTTTTACGGAAATACGGTACAATGGAGCCCACTTAATGGGATATTTCTTAATTGGATATCCGTGTAACACCAAACCACTTACCACATCGTCGGTACAAATTTGACCTGTTAATTGCATATAGGTTACGGGGTAAATTCATGTTAATTGAATACAAAAATCTTTTAATATCTCGAGAAATTAGCCCGACAATCACCACATTTCCCTCCATTATAGACCTTTTGGCCTCAATACATCCAATACAGTTATTTATATTTATTCTATTATATCTTGGTTGACAGGGCTCCATGAGCTCTATCAAACGAGACATAATAGAATAAATGCTTGGTTTATCTCTAGAAAAAGTAACCAAATCCTTGCTAATTGAATACGCCTGTTAATTGAATAATTTTCACTGACAAAGACGCTATTGATAAAAGAGAGACAAGATAATGAACTCTCTGGCTTGGAAGATATCTACCTGCCTTATTCAAGCTCACGTGTCCGACCTTAAATAAATGACTGGTTCCCGAGATTTATTCGCCCCGTTTTAGCGTTATAAATATTGGACAAGTGGTTTACCAATGCAAAGCCTAATGTCTTAACTGTCGGATGATATCAATATTTTGACCACAAATTCACGTGTTTGGTTTTTCTGTGAGTTTGAATAAGGCGGGTAGATATCTTCCATGTCAGTGAGTTCATTACCTTGTCTCTCTTTTAATACTTAACCGTGGGAAAATACATAAACTGTCAAACAAAAACCCGTCAAATGCACCATTTTTCGTGATCTTTGGCACATGTCGAACACCTGTGGACTGAAGGTCTCAACTCGATGCGATCCAGCACACCATAAAACTTCACTGTACTGATAATATCTATATATTGCGCACTCATTTTAACCCTTTACCTAACATGAAAAGCAGACGACACTTGTAAAAAAAAATCTTGAATAACTAATGTTTTTCATTTTGTCTCAAAAACATAGGTTATGACCCCTCATTGGAACGAGCTCGACGAGCTCGTTCCAACGAGGTGTCATAACCTATGTTTTTGAGAGAAAAAATTAAAAAATAATAAGAATTAAGTGGCGATTTTTGAGAATAGTAGTGACCGGTTTTGGCCGTTACGTTGGGTAAAGGGTTAATAGACACGTTTCGTACAATGAACGACGACTGATGAGAAGTTCGAATGGGGTACTATGTCACTGGAATTTGTGTTCTTCCTGTTAGCTGTCGTTTTCCCTTTTGTGTAATTACGATTACGATTTCTCATTAAAACACGCAGGTCTATCATATTGTAAAAAGTTTGAGAGTCTTTCTCCGCCACTTAATGTGAGGGCTCACTCTAAGATAGATTATGTCCTTATACCGTAACCGCCACGGGGTCTAAAATTCCATCTCTTGCTGGTAATCAAATCATTCGTTGCCGCACAACACGAGAAAATTGCGAAACACAAACGGACTCGTAGTCGTCAATTCTACGAAAAAGGTTTTTTTGATCCGCCTGACGAATCTACGACTACTATTTCCCATTCGTAATTTTTATCAGTCGTTCACTGTGCGAAAGGTGTCTGTTGACGGGGAAACAAATCTGCACAGAATTCACAATCGTACGTTCGGCCGAACGGACTTACCGATAGACACAGGGATGGACGAACCTAGGTAACACGACGTCCCTTTCTCTTATGATAAGGACATAACAGTTAGACATACGCATAGGCGTTTCTATGCGAACTTTAAATAAAGCGGCACGCACAAAAATCGAGGTATTGAAATCTCGGATCAAGTTACTCGCGGAGTCTGCAAATGGAACAAAATCGCTCCAAACAACACCGCCAAAAAACGCAGGCCTGTCACTAATATTAAGTGTGGATAAGAGATGGCATGCGGCCGCATAAGTGATTTCTTACAAATAATACCATCATCAAGATACTGCAATCATGCAAACTAGAAATACGCCGTCGGGTGAAATAACCTTATTCAGTCACTTTGTTTGTGTATTCAACCACATAGAAGGTCGCGTTGGCAAACGGTGCCTTTATGAATTGAAACTGTCGTTTATATTACAGGTTTGACCCATACCGCCAAGGGAATATCAAGTTTATATATTTCATCCAGGGGCGTCGCGAAGATGTCAGATTATGGGAGTGTAAACGAGATTTGTCTCGACGGTCATGCCTCAAGTAACGACTCATAAAATACCTAGCTACATCATCAAGGCATGCCTTCATTAGCCCTTTGAACTCGCACAACTGATTTGTCGGTCCAAGGCATAATTTCGTTCCACTTTTGTCTTCTTATAAGAGGTCTATACACGGGGCATTGGTGATAAAATAATAAATGCAGTCTGCAGCCGTTCGGCTGCAGACTGCATATATTATTTTATCCTCCCTGTACATTGATATTGGACTTACTCATCTCACTGTAAGCGTACACAAAGTCCCCACAATTCCAGAAAACGAAGGTTCAAAGGACTGAATGCCTTGATGAAGTAGTTGGGAGATTAGTCAGTCGGGATTATTGATAAAAAACCCAAGACTGCTTGGAAATTTATTTGCAGCTGTGCGTGTGACCTAAATCCATGTATCAAATCTTGTCTCTTGAGAAAGTATTTGATTGCAAGCAAGAGCGAATAGGAATCTAAGACTCCAATCCATGCGAAAATGTCTTGACTAGAAAAATGATTGGTTTTGACAGTTTTGACCAGCATGAAAGGTGCTTAGGTTCTTCAGTTTGCCTCAGTAACAAGTTGTAAAGGTAAGTTTACACAAAATAGTATTTTTATTTGGTGTTACAAAATCAGAAACGAAAAATAGTCTACTTACTGGGGAGGTTCTGTGAATTGGTGGAAAAAAATGACAAGTCGGGCGTGTGACAATAAAGTTGCGACAACAAGATTCACGAAATTTCATAAAATGTTTGGATACATGGACTATCCTAAGTGAGAGACAAAAGTGCGTGTATTTTTAACGCTGTTACGAAGTCTGGAGAACAGGCGCATCATTATATAAAGTAGGTAAATTGGAAAACAATATTCATTAACACAACCCGGATAGAAGTTGGATTTTCTCAGCCACTTCGTCGCCTAAGTGCTAGAATGTTCTATGTCCCATAGGGGACATAGAACATTCTAGCACTCAAGCGACGAGTCGTATCTTACGTAACGCTCGACTCGACCCCGTGAACCTCAAATTTAGAGTGGAATCGAATTCCGAATCGAATGCGGTAGTGGATTTCGAATCGAATGTTGAATGTCGAATGGATTCTCTCGGCTCTTCAGACTGTGTAAATATTACACCTTCTTACAACTTTAAATATTGCCATTCTCCACTCAAATATTGTTTTCAATGGCGACGCGTCTCTTTAGGCAAGAAAACCAAAAAAGCGGAATTTTTCAAGACGGAAGCAAAGTGGTTTAGGAAGCGGAACCTCATTGAACTCACTCTTCTTGTACAGGAGGCCTGATGATAGAAGAAGAGTTCAAGACGAGACGCTAGGAGCCTGAGAACATCTGAACGATTAGAAAATTCACGATGCAGCAGCTCCACTCGAATCGAATGATCGAGACGATTTCGAATCGAATTTCGAAGCTTTGCAGAGCCCTACGCTCGACATGAAGGGGAAGTGACAAATTCCCACAAAGGCACTAACAAGCCATGCCGCGAAGTTTAAAACGTTGGGTTTACAGAGATAGTCTCTCCTTGGTGCGATCCCTAGATCTCCTGAGGAAATGTTGTATGTATAAATCGGGCATGAGTTTATAGCGCCCTCTGGAGCTGTCCTGGCCGTGTGTTCTTTTTAATTTTGCAATGCTCTTCGCAATTTTTTGTGTTGTTGAGCAAAGGTACCAGCTGAAATAAGTTGAAAATAACTACAAGACACAATGTCGGTTACACATTGTTCTTTCTTGATAAGGTCCACCAAGGGTTGATATAATTTCTTGGGGAGCTCGCAGAGCTTCCCAAGAAATGATGTCAACGCTTGTAATGACTGAAAGATAAAAATAAGATGAAACCTTGTTGATGGCATTCTTACAACTTTTTTTCAGTTGGTACTGTATAAATGAAAATTTCGGCATGTAAAGCACGTTTGTTTTCATCGACTTCAAATTTCTGACGGGCTGGTCTATATGATTAAGAATGTGGGAGCCATATTCTGGTCACCTCTGTATATGGTTCAAAAACAACTATATGCAAGTATGCTTGTTTGCCTCCGTTTCTTGAACGTGTCTTCTGTTGATGTTTTTATGACATTGGTCACAGAGGTTCCATATGGTACACAGAAAAACGGGCGAAAAATGTAGGTCAGATGGCAGAGCAGCTCAAAACCTCTCCTTAACCCCTTCAAATGGCAGTGTGATTTTTTGTTGAAATGGGTTACTGGTTCCTTGTAAAGAAACAGATGCAATTCAGCAGTGATTTAATCAATTTTTAACCCTTCACCAAAAACGAATAACAGACAACACTCGCAATTTTACTTTTGTATTAACTAGTACCGTGCTGGAAGCCCATATTTGGGCTTTATTTAAAAGTGCTGGTACCGCAATTTAAAGGCCTCATATTCTGTGAATGAGCTTCATATTATCTTTGAAGTGATATTATTTTATCTATTGGGATTTGGCTTGTTACAATTTATGGGTGAGTGCCTGTTGGCCTTTTTTAAGTTGCCTAACCTGCACTTCAGACCAAATATGGGCTTCCAACATTCAATCTTTCAACTTGAAGCGTTTATCGGCTGCCGCCATTTTGAATAATCAATGAACAAAGGGGAGATTACCCATAGCTGTCAGCGTATATTGATGTTGACAGGCAGTATATGGTTTTATATGCAGTCTGCATGTGACGTCTTTGAACCTATGAAATTCCCAGATGCTTGTAGGAGGTAAGATATATGCTTATTCACTGACATGATCTCCTCGACCCATAATACTGAACACTGCTCCATGATTAGATCTCGTAATTTAGGTTAGATCGGTTAATTAGCCCCCAAAATCTATGACTGCGTCTTGCGGCGTGTTGGACAAACAGCTGCGTTGAATCACGGGATCAACAGCCGATATTGGCCGAGCTCTTTTGAAGATTACATTTTGATAAAAAAATAACACAGTTCACACTGTTAAAATCAAAAAAGCTCCGAAACTCAATCGAGGAACTGACAATTTGAGAGTATGCGTTTCCAGAGTGTAGCACATGTTAGTAACAGTGGCTTTCTTTCAGGGGAGAATCGTGTTTTTTATTAGTATTTTCGTTTTTTTTCTCTTTAGAAGAATTCGTGGATTAGAGTTAAAATGTCTTGGGAGTACCTGATGACATTAGAACTATTCAGTAAAATAAAGTTTCAAAGAGAAAGTTGCGCTTCGCCAAACGATGTAGCATCAATGAACATACAGGTAAAGGCACATAAACCCACAGTAAACAAGCACTGTTCCATGCAACGAGGCTCCCACGGAGAAAGAGTAGTGTCAGTAGCAGTAATATAGAACTGTTATAATGAAAGCGGACGCAGAATTTCGACCGGATCGCGACTGGATCTCTATCTGATCGAAATTATCTGTCCACTCGTCTACTCATAAGACTGTAACGTCTGCCGTGTGTTTCTGATACAGTTTCCTAATTTTGCTTGTTGTACTTATGAAATCTCGATCCACCCAAGTACATATGTTTCAACCAGATAGCAATTCTATCGCGATCCACTTTTCTGCTCATAAGACAGTAGAATCTGTCGTGTGTTTCTTGATATAGCCTCTTAATGTTGCAATAATTGTCTTATGAAATCTCGATCCACTCCCGTTAACACTTTACCCAACGAAACGGCCGCATCCGCCCGCGTAATTTGCAAATTCGGTAGTTGAAAAAATATTATTTTTCACAAAATTTCAACAAAACTATATCATGCGACCCCTCGTTGGAACGAGCTCGTTGAGCTCGTCCCAACGAGGGGTCACATGATATAGTTTTGTTGAATTTTTTTGAAAAATCTGAAAAAATGATATTTAAAATAATAAATTTTGATATCGTCTGCGTTGGGTAAAGGGTTAATATGTCGCAACCAGAGAGCAATTCTATCGCGATCCACTTTTCTGCTCATAAGACAGAAGAATCTGTCGTGTGTTTCTTCTTGATACAGCCTCTTAATGTTGCAATATTTGACGTATGAAATCTCGATCCACTCGCGTTAATATGTCGCAACCAGAGAGCAATTCTATCGCGATCCACTTTTCTGCTCATAAAACAGTAGAATCTGTCGTGTGTTTCTTCTTGATACAGCCTCTTAATGTTGCAATATTTGACGTATGAAATCTCGACCCACTCGCGTTAATATGTCGCAACCAGAGAGCAATTCTATCGCGATCCACTTTTCTGCTCATAAGACAGTAGAATCTGTCGTGTGTTTCTTGATACAGTCTCTTAATTTTACAATATGTAACTTATGAAATCTCGATCCACTCGCATAAATATGTCGCGACCAGATAACAATTCAAAAGCGATCCGATCACGAAAAAGCCCGCTTTCGCGAGCACAATACTGTACTAGTAGGATATGAATAATAGTAATGGGGACACAGTGGAAAAGTGGGTAGCGCGTCAGATTTCTGATCGAAAGGTCGAGAGTTCGAATCTAGTTAGGATCACTTGGTTGCTGGAACAGTTAAGTGCAACACGAGCTTCTGTCATTAACTTTGCAAACTTCATAATGTATTCAATAAAGGCAACGGAAACATTCAGTATGAGAAAATTCCCTCACACGCGAGGGTGTTGCAAGCGAAATCTCGACTGTCAAATATTATGTGCTTGTGTGGAAATATCCTTAATAAACCCGATGCGTTTATGAAAAAAAGGTGTTCGGATGGGAAATAGAAATGCTGAAAAAAGTGAACCCACACTGACATTAAAATATCCACTATCCATAGATAGGAAAGCGGTGGCTTATTGGTGAGAACATCGATCCTGACCAGCGGAAGACCCTTAATTCCGACTGACCACGTGGGGGCACGGTGGCGTTGTATACTAAGGCGTACTGCGTGTCGATGGAGCACTTGCCTTCAATTAAGGTTTAATACCGGGAACGGGAATTTCACGGCTTTGCGGCTCCAGGTTCTGAAAGGGAATCAGGAAACCCGAGAAAATCATAGACCATGGTATGAATGATTGCGTATTATAGTTTATGACATTACGGCGATTATCTGTTCTTCTGAGACCAGCATCTCTGTTTGAACTATGGTTTAATCTCGTGAACGGGAATTTCCAGGTTCACGATTCTGAAAATCAGTGCTACTGCCCAGGAAATTCATAGACTGGAATCGCGAATCAAAGGTTGCGGAAACGCAACCTTTGATTTCCGGTTCTGTTCTATGAATTTCCCGGGTATTCGGACTGATATTCACAAATGGGAACCCGTAAATTCTTGGTATCGTGACTGACGTTTAAAAAAGAGAACCAGAAAATTTCCGTTCCCGGGATTAAACCCTATCTTCAATTGCTGCTAACTCTCCTTGTGTAGCGTCAGTACGTTGGAGAGCCTGGCAGTTGCTTCGCGCTGCTCGGTGGTTCTCTGGAGATACTCCGTAAAACTGCCGGGCATGATGTGACCCTAGCTGTTGGTGTAAGTGCCGTTAAACCTCAATAAACAAACAACCAAATTGACAATTATCCACAGACTTTGGAGATAGTTCACCTTTGAAACTGTTGACATCGCGTTAACGTGCAGAGTCAGGAATCGAAAGGTCCAATGTCTGTTCGTGCATACCAATTTACTGGTAGAATGGATTCCTCTTTATTGGACTCCGCTCAATGTAATATTCCTGTTAACCCTTTACCCAACGAATCGGCCGCATCCACCCGCGTAATATGCAAATTCAGCAGTTGAAAAAATAGTATTTTTCAAAAAATTTCAACAAAACCATATCATGTGAAACCTCGTTGGAACGAGCTCGCCGAGCTCGTTCCAACGAGGGGTCACATGCTATGGTTTAGTTGAAATTTTTTGAAAAAAATTAAAAAATGATATTTAAAATAATCAATTTTAATATCGTCTGCGTTGGGTAAAGGGTTAAATGTATACATGTCCGGTACCAATCCATTCATCATAGACTCATGAGATATTGACTGGTTAATTAATTATTTTGAGCGAAAAAATCTCCCTCGAATGAATAAGAAATTTAGTGTGCTGTGCATCTCTGTCGAAAGAACCAAAAGTGGAATTTGCTTCAGTAAGAGCATCCGGTACTTAAATTGAACTACTGGGTGTTTTATTTATTATAATTTGTTTGACAGAGCTCCCCGAGCTCTGTCAAACAAACTATAATGAACTCAATTCTTAATTTATTACCAGACAACAGCCCTAGATTTGTTTAGGCGGTCACAATATTTTTTGTTTTGTTTGAGTTATTTTCTTCCAGTTTATCAGACAGTGCGTATTTTGCCAGTCTCCAATAACTTGTAGCAAAACAACTCAATGTAAACGAAACAGGGCATGGTTTTAACTGAATATTGAACACACACGCAGAATTAGAAGCCCTTTAACACTCATTGAGCTCTGTCACAAAAAAATGAATTGCTTAAATTCCTAAGTGCATTATCATGCGGCGAAACGTTCACTGTTTGAAGTGTCAGTATTTTGAGACCAGCGTACGGAGGGTAAATCATGTAATCAGTAATTTTCAACGCATTTCAATTATGATTTGCTTTTATTGGAACAGTTAACAAATTTTGACTGGTATTCAATTCTTGATTATGTTTTCCAACAATTTATTTATTAAAAAATGAGAATTTTTCAGAACCGATCAGCAATATTACCTGTCAAATGACAGAAGACATCATGAGATAAATGGTGACGGAAATGAGTTGATTTTGAAGTAATGGAGGGAAAGCGATGTGGTAAAATGTGATGACGTTTTATGTTAATCGAAATTACCTACTTGGTTTTGTTTTGAAGCCAGACTGACAAAATAGCAAAATAAAAAATTGTTTTTTACATCTTTATATGGTGTCGAGTACACGGCATTTTTTTTCCTACCGGTGTGACAGGAATGGAAGTCCGTAGGAAAATTAGTCCCTCTGGACTATTATTCCGCGGAATTATAGTCCTAGGTCTAACATTTCTAGGAATAGTAGTCCGCCGGACTACTATTCCTAGAAATGTTAGACCTAGGACTATAATTCCGCGGAATAATAGTCCAGAGGGTCTAACGTTCCTACGGACTTCCGTTCCTGTCACACCTGGATGAACGTGTCCTGGTTTTACAGCATTTTTAAAAGTGTTTGTTTAATTTTTCCGCTTTATTTCTTCATCGGCATCGTGCCCGCGGACTATTTATTTATTTATTTATTTATTTATTTATTTATTTATTTATTGGTGTTTTAAGGTCACATATTTCTGCACAATCGCTAATCATGACCTCGACAGTTTTTCTGGTGGAGGAAGTCGGAGTACCCGGAGAGAAGGGTTAGCATTGGCTGAAGACAGGTGCACCATCGACGTGCAATACGTCATAGTACACAACGTCACCGTGCCCCACGTGGGCAATGGGGGTGAAGTTTCTTGCCCAAGGACACAACGCGGTTGCCGCAGGTGGTATTCGAATCGAGGACCTCTCGGTTTGCAGCCTGCACCTCTACCTACTAAGCCACCGCGATCCCCTGCACGCGGACTACTTTCATCCACGGGTCGGATATGACCAACAGTGAGTGACAAGAAACAAATGTTAAACCCCTTTCTTTTATTCTTAGCATTTGTATGAGGTACAACGAAAGAGTTTTACTACCAAAAGAAAAACGTGAGCGGAGTGGACTTCCACCCAGTGTATAGCTAGAAACCCGTGAAAAAGAATAAGAAGCGCAATATTCCAGTTAACACTTTATGGCGTCATGCATAAATTTTTACGTGAAGGGCACTTTGACAAACTATGAGCAACCGGCATCATGGACATCAAATTGGTGAGAAGGGTCAGTATTAATTTAATCCCACAGACCTTGGACCGTAGAATTATATTATTACTTTGCGCCCCAACCACTCGTCCCCTGAGTGCCAATGTGTTCTATGTGCCTACTGGCACATAGAACACATTGCAACTCAGGGGATGCACTGATCTCTACACAACTGGATTGCTGAAACGTCAGCGAAAACGTCGTAACTCAAACTGCACCCCACCCAATCACCAAAGTCAATCAAATAACTACTCTCAGACCATAACGTTTAATGACGTAACTGCTTTCACGTCATCAACGTCATGGCGTCTTCCCTGTACAAGAACTAAGGTTCCGCTCTACAGTTTCGCACTAGTAAAAAAGGTAAAATTCTGAACAAGAGCCATATGTTGAAACTAATGTCATGTAAATTGGAGACTTATTTTTAGTATCAGATACATGATTACATTAGTTTATTTGTTGGACAAGAGAATTTGAAGTTTTGCTCACAGGGTTAGAGTCTGATGCATTACCAGAGGAATTATGGGAAAGAGTGGCTTCGAAAAAATTACTATTTTTTAAAAATGTCATTTTTGCACGGAGTTATTACCAGTCATGTAACTAAAAGATGAGACGGAAACATATAATTTTTTTCACATCTTAGAAACAGAGGGTTATGTGCTCCGGGACTAGGTAAGTGGGGGGTAGTAGGAAAATTCTGCTTTTGTGGCTGCTGAGTGTCTGAAAATGACTGGTACCATCAGCATTCTTTCATGCAATTTTGCAGGTTGAAGCCTTGCATTTGACAATAAATTGTTTCACCACATTCAGGTTGTTTATTTCTATTCAGTCAGACAGTGATATAATTATGTTTTTAGTGGATTTGGACAATGTATTACATGCTATGGGTTAGATAACTAAGTTATAGAATATTTGCATTTGAAGAGAGGGTATGGCATGTCATTTTTGGAAATGCCTGGAAAACTGTGGAGCGGAACCTAGCTACTCTAATGCCATAACGTTTGATGACGTGAAAGCTGTTCGTTAGAGCTGTAGGTTAACCGAAACCGAACCGAGGTTTTTAGTTTTTTTAAAAAACCGAAACCGTCGACATCCCGTAATCTAAGGTTTTTCGTTTTTTATTAAATACTCTCTTGCTGCAGAAATTCACAGAATGTAGCCACCCCAGAGTAGTGAGAGTACCCAGACACTGCCAATGGCAGTGTCTGGGTACTCTCTCTACTCTGGGAAGGCTACATTCTGTGAATTTCCGACATTTCAGTTTAGTTGTGTTTGCAGCTTTCCTCAAGTTGCGTGTAGGTGTCAGACCTCGAAAAATGACCAAGCACAATAAACGTTCTGTATATTTAGGTAATTATTATATTGGCCTTCCTGATTCTTAATGTATTATAGCTTATTTCGGGCATTCATTGAGTTTCACTCAATTTCACTACCATTCAGTTATGACTCAGGACATTAGAATGAGTTTTATTGAATTTTACTTGGCCTCATGAACAAACCGAAAACCGAACCGAACCGAGGTTTTTCTCCACCTGAAAAACCAAAACCGAAACCGAACAAGAAATTTAAAAAACTACAGCTCTACTGTTCGTCCCGGACGGGGGTCGAACTCGGGACCTCTAGCATAGTAGTCCAACAGTCTACCACTGAGCCACCGCGCTCCATATAAAAACTGATAACACTATATCAAGGTTTCTAATCTCGGCACTTGTTCTTATCAATACTAGATAACTAAAGTGTATTGTAAATATGCAATTTACATTGCCACGAAAAATGGACACATCATCAACATATTCATTTTATGCATACATCAAAGTATATCCTTTAAAAAGCGATCAGAGATTGCGAGGCGTCGGTATAATAAAAAAAACTTCGATAATTTCTTTTTTTTTTGGGGGGGGGGGGTGGGGTGGGGGTGTTGAGCATTGTTCATTTATAGCAACTTCCGCTTCCGTCCCCCAAGACGGCGGCGATGGGGGGGGGGGGGGGGGGCGTTCCAGCTATCCAGTTATAGAGAGATCAATGCCCCCCCCCCCCCCAACACATGTCAAATATATACATACCCCAGATTACCTTAGCAATGTATACGACTATATCACCCAAGAGCTCAGTGTGGAAAGGGTCAATAGATATCCGAGTCCAGTCCGGAAGTCAGTTATCTCGAGCTTAGACTGTAAAATCAGTTGGGTTAAAACTTAACCCAAATCATTTGGGTTCACACTCACTCAACCTAGTTGATTTTAGTTGATTTTAACCCCACTGATTACTTCAAACCAAAAGGTTCAGGGTTCGATCCCCGCCAGAGGCAACTACGTTGTGTCCTTGAACAAGGCACTTAATCCCAATTGCGCACGTGTGGGCACGGTTGCACTGTGTACTAAGGCGTGCTGCACGTTGAGGGTGTACTTGTCTTCAACCAATGCTAACCCTGCTTGGGGTTAGTACGCTGGGGAGTCTGACAGTTGCTCGCCATTGCTCAGTGGTTCTCTCCGGGTACTTCGGCTTCCTCCACCCGTAAAACGGTCCGACACGAGGCGATCCTGGCTGTCGAAAGTGTCGTTAAACCCAAATAAATAAATAAATAAATAAATAAATAAATAAATAAATAAATAAATAAATAAATAAATAAATGATTTTAGAGTGTATACTTCTTGTGGCTTTTCACAAGAAGCAAATTATTTCCTGGTGGAAACTTCGCCCCATTGATGCACTGATTCACTGTCCATGTACGCTTCTTCCGCTTAACTGACATGAAGGATGTCGGGGGAGGGGGGGGGGGGGGGCTGTGTTACTAAACTCCCCGCCACTCCTGAACGTCGGAGATGGAGCCAAGTTAAACACTCTCACGTTTTAGATCAAAATATCAGAATGTTTACATCTTTGACAAGATCGACAAGTGGATTTTGTAGAATGCCTGTAATACCACGAATGCTGCGTGTATTCAACGTTACCCGGTACGATATAGACATTGATAAATGTGCAACGTACACCACTCGCGGGATCCAGACTACTCATAAGAACGTCATTTAAGAACACATCTCATTGGTCATTACGCATCTGACCTCATGACGATAACGAAATGCTTCGCCACAAAACACAGTCAATCAACAATGTTTGCAGACCGCTGAAGGTCATATTTTTCTTTAACCCTTTACCCAACGTAACGGCCAAAACCGGCCAGCGCTATTCTCAAAAATCGCCTATTAATTTTAATTATTTTTTTATTTTTTGTCTCAAAAACATAGGTTATGACCCCTCATTGGAACGAGCTCGTCGAGCTCGTTCCAATGAGGGGTCATAACCTATATTTTTGAGACAAAAAATGAAAAAAAAAAAATATTCAAGAATTTTTTTTGCAAGTGTCGTCTGCTTTTCATGTTAGGTAAAGGGTTAAAGATATCAGCTTCATAAACTGAATTCAAGTTTAGTCGTGGCATAAATACAGAACACAACTCGTGTATAGTATGGGGGACAGGAATCAACGACCTTTGTTGGAGTTTTTCGTGTATTTCACGTGCGCCTTTGGCACTCGTGAAATACTAGAAAAACTCCCAACTCGAGTCGTTGATTTTGTCCCCTGTTTGTGTTCTGTCTTAGTATCTGGATAGCGCAGTTACCGATGGGCGGCTGCATACTTTTTGCCATATTTCCAAAAGCGGCAAGGTAAGGGTAGGTTCTCCTTTTGTTGGGGATAATTTTAACTCTTATGTTGTCATATCCACTAGGTATGAGAGAGTCTTTGGGGAAACCACGTTTTCTGGGGCAAATGTGCTAATGCCGCCTTATTGCGCCGCCACTATTATAGAATGCCCAGACCATCAGGGCTCAAAACTGTCGATTTCGCCGGAAGTACGAAATAAATCCTAGCCCTCGATACGTTTTGTTTCTTTCCGCCGCACATTACGGAAAACTTCGATACTTTTTACCCATGTTTCTTTTTCGTTGAATATCGTCGATATGTTATCAATGTTTAGACTAACTTGGAGAGTACGATGATTGTACTTCGTACGTGTCACCGGGTACACATACGCTCTTTATTATCTATTTGATGTCCTTTTGTTGTGTTGCAACATGTAACTACGGACATTTCTCGGACGTGCATTTCCAAACGTTTTTGAGAGAGAGAGAGAGAGAGAGAGAGAGAGAGAGAGAGAGAGAGAGAGAGAGAGAGAGAGAGGTAGATGGGCGGGCGGGTTTCGGGCGGGCAGGCGGGTTTCTTTTAGGCAGGACTGACCAATGAGATTCGTGGATGAACGAAGAGTTGTCACCAAATCTTCCCATTTATAATGGACTTGGATTTTTGAAATGCTGGAGTCTTAACCACAATACCTAACCGCAATAGGAGGCGCAATACGTCATTGGGTAGAACATTGGATTTAGACCGAAAGGTCGATCCTGATCCGCGGCATCTACGTTGTGTCCTTGGGAAAAATTTCTAATCCTGATTGTCTCGTGGGGTGGGGGAGGGGACACAGTGGCATTGTGTACTCTAACTAACGCCGATAACAGCACCATGCCCATCGAACACACTAGCAACTCTTCGGAAAGCCTTTATTCGTACCACATCATGCATGCAGTCTTTCATTTTGTTGCCCCTTTTCATATTGCTTCATGCCCCTGTGTCTTAACGGAAGCAAAACTAAATACTGTGACTATGTATGACACCGTTTTTCGGATATCTTTCTTCGTTGGATTTTGGTACCAAACGCACCGACCAGCTTTCACCCCACAACAATATCAGGGGCGCCGGAGCCGCCCAAATCACCCCGATCAATGTCGGGGCAAACAATTTGCCGATCATGATATTTTTGAGATCGACCTTCAGCCGAACGTCATTCATATCAAATAACTAGGCTATGATTTTTTAATTTTGTTTTGGCGGACATCTGAAAATAGTGCGCTCATAGATCGTCTTGTTTCTTTAATATTGGACACACAATGGCGGCTACTAATAACGAGTTAACGTAAGATGAGGAGATTTTGGGGGCTACTTCTTTAGTATTCCAACTGCTTCGGAAGCGGTTGGAAAACTAAAAAAGCAGCCCCAAAATAGGTCTGAGAGATGTCATTTTTGAAACATTTTTTGGGGGCAGGGCCGGATTTACGAATGGGCAGACTGGGCGGACGCCCAGGGCCCCCACATTTGTGGGGGCCTCCACAGCGAAGTTCGTCTTCCGAGGAACATAATATGACAAAATTTCCTGCCAAATTGCCTTTGGCAATTTGGCAGGGAATTTTATCATATTATGTTCCTCGAAAGACGAACTGCATGCGCTGTCATTTATTTTCTCCCCCCACATAATCGATGGCAACAATTCGAAAAAACAGGGATCTGGGTGTTAAGGTCGGGCCAATGTTTGGGCCGTTCCGGCGCCCCTGAATATAATTTATATTGACAAAATTAAATGTGTTTTTTCAGTCGTAAGACAGAACACAGCGAGGGTGGAGTACGGAGCACTGGAATCAACGGTTCGAGGTGGAGTTCTTGCTGTATTTCACGCGTACCAAGGGTCTTTGATTCCTTCTCCCATACTCTACCCGAGCAGTGTTCTGTATTTATACCACGATTAAACTTGAATTAAGTGGACGAAGCTGATATTTTTAAAGAAAAATATTGGAGGCGCGGTGGAGTCGCGGTAACTGGTTCTCGTCAAATAACCGAAGTTAAGCAACGTCGAGCGCGGTTAGTAGTTGGATGGGTGACCATTTTAGCTCGTTCCAAAGAGGGGTCACATGATATGGTTTTGTTGAAATATTTTGAAAAATAGTATTTTTTCAACTGCTGAATTTGCATATTACGCGAGCGGATGTGGCCGATTCGTTGAATAACTGATTGATCCGATGGGCTGGATTCCACGGTACCCATCAACGGGGCAAGGCACTTAACCCCGATTGCCTACATGGGGGCACGATGATGCCGTGTACTAAGGCGTACTGCACGTCGATGGTGCGCATGTCTTCAACCAATCTAACCCTGCCTGTGCCGCGGTGCAGAGTTCAGAGTTACGATGTTGGAGAGCTGGCAGCTGCTCGTCGTTGCTCGGTGGCTCTCTCCGGGTACTCCGGCTTCCTCCACCCGTAAAACTGTCACCAACATGATATGACCCTGGCTGTTAATATGTCGTTAAACCCTAATAAAAAAAAGAAAAAGAAAAATATCATCTTCGGCGGTCTAATAACTTTCTTGTTTGACACTGTTTTGTGTCGAACAAGCATTTCATTCACGTCATAACGCCACTCAAACGCGTAGCGTCCAATCAGATGCGTTCTTGCATGACGTTCTCATGCGTAATCCAGACTCCACGCGTTGTGAACGTTCAATTCACAAGGCGCTCGTGATATAAAGCATCGGAAACCACGAGTTTCGGTCCATCTATCAACCCTTTCGATCCTGTATGCAGATATATGGATATTTTTACGTTGATGGGTTTTTTTAAAAAATTTTTTTCATTAGGGTTTAACGACATATTAACAGCCAGGGTCATATCATGTCGGTGACAGTTTTACGGGTGGAGGAAGCCGGAGTACCCGGAGTGAACCACCGAGCAACGACGAGCAGCTGGCAGCTCTCCAGCATCGTAACTCTGAACTCTGCACCGCGGCACAGGAAGGGTTAGATTGGTTGAAGACATGCGCACCATCGACGTGCGGTACGCCTTAGTACACGGCATCATCGTGCCCCCATGTAGGCAATTGGGGTTAAGTGCCTTGCCCCGTTGATGGGTTCCGTTGAATCCAGCCCATCGGATCAATCAGTTATTCAACGAATCGGGCACATCCGCTCGCATAATATGCAAATTCAGCAGTTGAAAAAATACTATTTTTCAAAATATTTAAAAAAAACATATCATGTGACCCCCTCTTTGGAACGAGCTCGTCGAGCTCGTTCCAATGAGGGTCATATGATATGGTTTTGGTGAAATTAAAATTTAACAAAAAATGATATTTAAAATAATAAATTTTGATATCGTCTGCGTTGGGTAAAGGGTTAATCAGTTATTTTTTCCTCACACAGCCCTCAATGCTATGAATGGAAATAAAACTGAGCCAACCTATTTTATCTTGAAAATTCCCCATTTGGGCAGGTGCAGACAAAACAAATTAACTCCAAGAATGAGTCCAGGGTAAAATATTTTCGACTGAAAGGACTGTGGTTCAATATTTAGATCTGCACCTTTTGGCGAGGTGGTTTTAAAAGAAGTACAATCAATTTTTTTTAACATTCCTAACAACCCCCCGCATGGCACTGTCAGGTGGAAGCTTAGCAAACTGTTCTGTCAGAACCCCCAGCCATATATATAAATGGTGTTCCGTTTAGCCGCAGCAACTCATTTATTTATTTGGGTTTAACGACACTTTCGACAGCCATGGTTACCTCGTGTCGGACAGTTTTACTGGTGGAAGAAGCCGGAGTACCCCGAGGGAACCACCAAGCAACGACGAGCAACTACCAGACTCCCCAACGTACTAACTCAACACAAGCAGTGTTAGCATTGGTTGAAGACAAGTGCACCATCAACGTGCAGTACGCCTTAGTACACAGTGCCACCGTTCCCACACGTGCGCAAGTGGGATTAAGTGTCTTGCCCAAAGACACAACGCAGTTGCCCCTGGCAGGGATCGAACCCTGAACCATTGGGTTAAAATAAACTAAAATCAACTAGAGTGTGAACCCAATTAATTTGGATTAATTTTAACTCTACTGATTTTACAGAGTAAGCTCGACGTGCAGCACGCCTCAATTCAATTCAATCCAATTCAATCGTTATTTCACAGCATACTGATACAAATAAGAGAGAGAGAGAGAGAGAGAGAGAGAGAGAGAGAGAGAGAGAGAGAGAGAGAGAGAGAGAGAGAGTAAAGTTAAAAAATTATTGAATGATGTATAAATGTATACTGTGGGGAATGACATGGCCTTGTGACTGTCTTCCTGTCTTCCTGTCATCCCCTCTACAATCAGTACACAGCGCTACCGTGCCCCCACGTGGGCAATCGGAATGAAGTGCCTTACCCAAGGACACAACGCAGTTACCCCTGTCGGGGATCGAACCGTGGACCTTTCAGGTTGAAGTCCAATTCCGTAACCACTGAGCCACCGAGCTCCCCACAGCTACTCATATGTTGATGACCACTTTGCTTTGCCTAGCCTCACACTTTGAGTAAAACAGTCCACTTGAATTAACGTGCGAGTGGAATGTTTAAAACAATTGTACACTACCGTTGCTGCTAAAGTAGCCACGATAGTCCAAAGTTGTTTTAACCCTTTACCCAAAGTAACGACCAAAACCGCTATTCTCAAAAAAACGCCAATTAATTTTCATTATAATTTCATTTTTTTTGTCTCAAAAACATAGGTTATGACCCCTCTTTGGAACGCGCTCGTCGAGCTCGTTCCAATGAGGGGTCATAACCTATGTTTTTGAGACAAAGAAATGAAAAAAATAGTTATTCAAGAATTTTGTTCGCAAGTGTCGTCTGCATTTCATTTTAGGTGAAGGGTTAACCAATCCACTCACACATTTAGTTGCAACGGTAGTCCAAAGTTGTTTTAAACATTCCACTCACACATTTGGTATCAACGGTAGTCCAAAGTTGTTTTAAACAATCCACTCACACATTTAGTAGCAACGGTAGTACAAGGTTGTTTTAAACATTCCACTCACACATTTAGTCGTAACAGTAGTACAATGTTGCTCAATACAAGTGGATGATTTTTGACACATATTAAAAAATCGAACCTATAGAATCAACCCCGCCACTTTCAAAATCGTTCCGCGAACGCTGCGTAAATGACATACATATATTTTTGCAAATTGTTCTGAATTACAGCTTCTGTTGCTTTAGTTGAATAGCTCTTGAAGCTCGTTACAATAAGAGGCCAATAGCTATCTCTTGTAAGAGAAACAACGTGATTTATGCGAACTCACAATATGTGTTTGCTAAAACTGAATGTATCATCTTCACGTAAAAACTACATACATACCGCGGGACAAAAATATCTGGAACCGCCGTTGTATTAACCCTTTACCTTACATGCAAAGCAGACGACACTTGCAAAAAAAATTCTTGAATAACTATTTTTTTCATTTTTTTGTCTCAAACACATGGGTTATGACCCCTCGTTGGAACGAGCTCGACGAGCTCGTTCCAACGAGGGTCATAACCCATGTTTTTGAGACAAAAAATAAAAAAAAATAATGAAAATTAATTGGCGATTTTTGAGAATAGCGCTGGCCGGTTTTGGCCGTTACGTTGGGTAAAGGGTTAAGAATAAGAAAGTTTCAAAAAGCAAACAGTCACCCGCTTATAAAATATATCTTTAAATATTAAACGTAATTTGATTTAATATTAAAGTGGAAGTTAATACTAGTCCGTATGCGAGACAAATAGTGTACTGAACTTGAAATCCGACAGCACATTTTCGCTTTCTGCTGGATATACGTTTTTTTCAGAATATTAAACCTAAAAATAAATAAAATAAGAAAAATTAATCTTTTTAAAATCCGTCTATGAACCGTTGTCCATTAAACATCATAAGCCATGTAATTTCCAAAGTTCCATACCTCTACAGAATACCCATATAAAAAGTAAATTGGGGGACGACTCCTCCACTAATGTAAATTACCTGTCCCCTTGGGTTAATCTTCTTCACCTCTGCTGATTTATGTTCTTCCTTAGCAAAGTCCAGTCTTTTCATCACACACCTGTCACTGACTCCCTTTTCTTCCAAAACAATAAAAACTCTCCAACAGGGAATACTACCAGAAATCCAGTAAATCAGCATGTCCTTTTCCTCAACATTCTCGCGGTGCTCCCCCATGACTGGACGAAAAAAATAGTTTGCACTCTCTGAATAATGTTCTATGTACAGCAGCTGTTGGCTTGGAGAGGCTTGTCGCAACCACCACCTCCTTATATCCTTGCGGTTTTTCAACGGACTCGCAACTCGACGACCCTTTGATCTTAAATATAATCCAAACTGGCGAGGGTCTCGACGCTAAAAATCGAAGCGCTTCACTCGATACCACCACCAAACGCGGCCACAGTCATTCAAAACTAATCTTGTGAGTGCAGGTGAATATTACAAATAATTCACCGTGTTTCTACTGATGTTTATTGGTACATGAAAAAAATAAAAATCTTATTGACAGGGAGCACGTATGCTGAACACAGATAATAACACAGAACAGAAGATAGATTATGTCCAATGATACTGCCGTCCGTGAACCGTGCAGTACACATTTTTCTTGTAAGCTTCACCGAGTTGAATTTTAACCGGTCGAGTGCAACATTATTTTATTTCTCAGGAACGATGTCGATAAAGGATGAGGCAGGAGGACGGTCATTCCCCAACCATTCCCCAACCAAATTTTAGAACTTTGAGTTTTGGGGGGATTTTTAAAATCGTTTTAGTTACAAACTGCGAGAGCGATGCGAGTTTTACACGATGTGATAAGGGCTGATTCAAGAATTGTGACGAACTCCTCAACCCGGTATGCATAACGTTTTGCCAAAGACAAAAGCTGACAACCATGTGTAAGCAACACAACACAGATGTAACTGAACAGGGGGATCTATAAATTATTCTCCATCAATACAACACAGACTCGACCATTTCGGTTTATACAGTACCGCATAAAAACGATAGCATTCAGGCCGGAAGTGTTGAAAGGGTCAATGGGTTCGTGACAGTACAATACAAATGGTCGAGGAGTCCAGGGCCGGTGGTGGGTTCTACGTACACCTTGAAGAAATGAAGCATATTATACCATGATATTGTCCCCAAATATCTCCGTACACCAGGGTATCAGCCTGGGAAAACAGTGTATTTAGGGATAAATGAAGGCTATTTACTATTCTTGTTTTTTTTTAACCATTTGAACGCTGGTGGTATCTTCCATGTCAGTTCATATGCAGCAATTAGAAGAGTCCATATTCATTATTTGGGGGTAGACCAATCAATATTTTCAACGAGCAGCCTCAAGGCTGCACGTTGAAAATATTGATTGGTCTACCCCACTCTTAACTTAGCAGGCATCCTACTTAATGAAAGTATGACATACCATGTCCCTAGGCCGGTAAAGCGGCCTCTGTAGTTCAAAGGGTTAAGGGTCCCCCTGGCGCATTCGCGACCTTTCCGTTGCACAATAGGTTATGGTATTGTTAGGGATTAGGCCTAAAGCCAGTTTATAATGCGATTCGCACTTTGCTGAAAAATAAATGAATAAATAAAAGTAAATAAATACATGATTACAGTGTATGCACTTTTTAGAAAACTAAGACAATTTTAGAAGGAGTGCCGCCCCCCCCCCCCCCGATGTGCTCCTGCTTGAATCCGCCAATGATACTCAAACATTTTAACCTGCGACATAAAGCTCTATATATTGAAATGTCGGTCGGGATGTCGGTTTGTCGGTCTGTAGGTCTGCCGGTCTGTGACAGACGAGTTTTTAAATTCCAATAACTTTTAAAATGATTGGTGAAATGGAATAATATTTGGTATGTAAGTGTATCTTATTGATGTATATTAGATGTCACGTGACCTTCCCGCGTTCTGATTAGCTGAACAGAAACACCCTATTTTCCGATAGTTCGTCAGCGAAATCGCACAGCTCTACTATCATTTTTGAAAAAAGAATAGTGCACGGTTATAAATAGTAACATTCGAATTCGCTTAGAAAATTCCATTGAAGCGTAAATACTTTACAAGACATCTCGTCCCATATACATTATTACATTTAGTTTGGAGAAATAAAAATATGTGTATCGAAAGTGATGTTTGTAGTAGTGTTGGGGGCGGGGAGGGGGTTAATGGAATAATCGTATTGTGTTTCTTGGGGTTTGGTTCTCTACCTCTCTATCCCAGAACTATGAGTGGCAGAATTAACTTAGTTTACCTGTTTAAACCCTGAACCATTTCTTTTCTCTGTGGCTGTGAATAAGAATATTATCTTGCATATATGACCGATGAAGACCCCCCCCCCTCCCCTCCCCCCACACACATCTAATATAATAAATATAGCATGACTTTTCGTTGACTATGCCAAAAAAGTGGTCCTTGAGGAGAGAATAGTCCCTCCGCTACGCGTCGGGACTATCCTCTCCTCGAGGACAACTATTTTGGCATAGTCAACTCAAACTATGCTATATTTATTAACTAGCCCCACGTTCAGTTCAGATATTATTCGGAGTATTTTTGTTAGTGTTATTTGACTTGGAATTTGTTTCAATTTTACCATCCGTCGCAGATGATGTGCGAACTTGCAATTATTTTCTTGCCCAACTGTGACGCAGCGTTATACCTCCAATGCTGTCATTCGCTGTAAAAATGCCATTATTTTATTTTCGTTCGTTTGTCTTCCCCGAAAACAAATCGTATTCCCACTCATACTCGCCGAAAATGGTATTCCACTCACAGCATCGTATTCCACTCACAGCAATGACGGAATATATTTTTACATGTTTTGAAAGTAACCACGGAATCAATTGTAAAGGTTTGTTTTGGAAAAACAAATAAGAAGAAAATAAAATGAATAAAAAAGTTCAGTGCTCGGATTCGAGTACGATTTTATGCTCTCGTGGGCCGCATGGATTATTCCATTCGGCTAACGCCTCGTTAAATAATTCTCATCCCGCACCACTCAAGGATAAAACTCGTACTCGAATCCGAGCTAGGGATCTGCGAATCACACATTTTTTTCGAATCGAATCTCGAATCGAATCGTGTCTCTGATATCGATATCGAATCGAATCTCGACTCGAATCTTAATAGACAAGTTATTTCATATTGTACCAAACGGAAGTTACGGTACACTGTGATGACCCTTACAAGACAGACTGGCACCGTAAACAACAATAAATCAATATTCACTGTAGCACCGTAGCTGAAACAGCTTGGCCTTATCCATAGTTTTAGTTTTTGAAGGCTTAACTTGTTACTATTCACGTTCTGAAGAACGTGAATAGTAACAAGTTAAACCTTCAAAAACTAAAACTATGGATAATGTTCTTGGCAAAATTCACTATTTATCAAACCATTGTCAATTACTCAATTAAATATGAATTGAGCCTATATAAATGAATTGTCTAATGCCAATTTTATCCCTTTTTTGTTGGAAATTACCAAATTGGTGTTAGTCCGAGATATTCGAAAAATCGAATCCTGAGACTGATTCGGGATCGATCTCGAAGCAAACGAATGGTATCAACATCGAATCGAATGACGAATATTCGCAGGACCCTAATCCGAGCAGTGAACTATATATTGTATATTTATTGATTGCATTGAGACTAAATGTAACATAATATCACCTATAATAATCGGTGAAGCTTTGCATCAAAATGATATCCACTTACACTGTACTTTTCACTTTGAACATAGGACTCAGTTTAATTTCGTGTTGTCTTTGTTCGACAGCAAGGCAGTAAACAAAGGTACCATACTCTATCGAATCCAAACTCAGAAAAAAACATGGCTAATCATTACTTTATCGCATCGCGTGCAATGCTTTCATCGCGTGCAATGCTTTCATCGCGTGCAATGCTTTCATCGAGTGCAATGCTTTCATCGTGTCCAGTTTTTAACGGCCCTTAAACACCAAGCATGACCTTTTCAGGCGAAAAATTATTGCCATTTGTCCATAACTAAGGTTCACACTTCGGGCATCGTTGTTCAAAAATATTTTAAGATGAAGGGGATAACACTCCCATAGTAACGTGGGTGCCAGGGATCACAAACTTCGAACAGCCAGTAGCGATGTAGACAACCACCGCGCGCTAGTTTTGTACACGGCGATGCATTGCATCACTATCACTACCTTTGTTGGATTTTCTTCGAGTGAGGGGTCATAAGATATGTTTCCGAGGAAAAAAAATAACTTAAAATAAAATGTGAATGCAGGTTTTTGTCAATACCGCTGTCCGGTTATGGCCGTTTCGTAAATTAATGGGTCTTCAAACATCGATGTTTTTTTTTATCACTGCGTGAGTTTTATAGCCGGAGGGTCATCCGGTCCAAAGACCTTCCGGAAAAAAATATCGTTTAGATTTCCGTCACTGAATTCCACCAGCAATTGGATGCATTCCCGGGTAACGATATCGAAGCACTATATATGTACATTTCTGCGCTCTCAGTATGTAATGAAATGACCACGTGGAAAAAAAAACAAGAAGAGCACATAACATAGATCTGTGCACGTTTCACACATTAGATAGAAGGGGGTGGGGGTGGGGGGTGGGGGGGGGGGAGTAGTTTCTCAAATCCAAATAAATCAAAACAGACGTCCATGCAGCCTTTATTAGTAGCGCGATTCAAACTCGTTCAACTTTCAAATAAAAAGAAAAAAGAAGTTCAATTCAGGAGTGGCCACAGATAGAGCTATTGTCGTAAAGACCCTTACCGCAGACATTTTTTGATACCGGTAAGAAGTATGTGTATTTATCTATTTAAACATTTATTGGCTGAGAAATTAATTAATTAATTAATTAATTAATTAATTAATTGATTAATTAATTAATTAATTGATTGATTGATGTGTGTTATTATTTATTTATTCTTCATGAGCTGGGTGGATCCTTGGTTAAGACACACAATAGCAGGCATTTTTATACAACTGGGGCATGTAGCGAGAAATCGAGATAATGAGTAGATGCTAATTACAAATTGAGTTTTTTAGAGATAAATATCTGAATAGGACTCCTTTCGTGGATATGTGCGAATTTGATTTATTATTTTGAACCGAATGACATGTATACACGGATCGTAATTTTATCTCCAGCACTCAGTGATTTGTAAACTGTTGTAATTTGTCACCGAGTGCATATAATTGTTCTGTTAATTGGCGATAGTACTAGTTCACAGTCCACTTCTTACCATAATCGCTGACCTTTGTATAATAAAACAGACCGTAGTGAAGAACACAAAACGATGCCCCCAAGACGAAATCATTCATACACTGAACTACATGTACACGTGTACATTATAAACAGGAATACGATGTGGGATAACCACAAACGTCTCTCTCTTTTATACCATACTCGCCTTTGTTATACTACCTGTGAGAAGCCTGTGTGTTAAATTTTAGCTTTTAACCCCGCTACCGATGTAAAGCTGTTAAAAAACTTTACTCCAACAGTCGTAAATTCATCCAACTTGACCGTTGACATGACGCAATTTGTCAATTTTGATACCTTCACACTTCGCGATGTTTCATTCAAACATACGACATTTTGCGGTACTATCTACTGCGTGCAGTGACTTAATAGGTTTAAAATACCTACAATTAAATATTTAAAATAAAATTTAAGAAATGTTAATAATAATTTGACTGAAAAGTAAGGTAAATTCAATCAACTTTGACGATGTGTTCAGCTATCAATCAAGCATTCACGGATAGCCGGTAGTACTGCCCACCGGCACAGATGTAAACAAAAAAAAAAAAACATGCGTTTGCGATAGAAAGTGTCATTTTTTCTCCATTTTAAGTGACAGAGTCGATTATTTATTAAGAGCATGGTATAAATAAAACAAATAGGTACTAGGGCCGGTAATCAGATTTAAACGTAGAATAAGGGTTTTAACCACTCGGCAAGCCGAGTGGTTAAAACCCTTATCATACTCGTGGTTTAAATCTGATTACCGGCCCAAGTACCTATTTATTCTATATGCGCACGTGTACATTATAAACAGGAATAAGATGTGGGACAACAAACGTCTCTCTTTTTTGTTATCCCTCTGCATACACTGTCCTCAAAGTATCAGGGAGCGTGGTGGCTCGGTGGTGAGAACATTGCATTTCAACCAGAAAGGTCCACGCCTCAATCCCGACCAAATCCTGACCAGTGGTAACTACATGGTGTACTTGAACAAAGCACTTAATCACGATTGTCCACGTGTGTGCACGGTGGCTCTGTGTAGTAAGGTGTACTGCACGTCGACAATGCACTTGTCTTCATCCAGTAGTAGCCCTGCGTGTGCCGAGTTTGTACGGTGGGGGTCGGTCCTGCCAAGTAACGAAGTTTCTCGCAAATGCTCCTCTCGTGGTACTACACTCGATAATCTGTCCGACACTATATGCCCCAGCATGGCTATAGAAAGTGTCAAATAAATAAATAAATAAATTTCAAGTTAAAATTAACCCCACATTGCAACTTGGATTCAACTCTGTCAAACAAGATTGGATTGGTTAAATTCCTAGTTGGATTACAGGAAAATTTTCTGCTTAAAATTTCGTTTTTTTATATCAGTATGCCCAGGGTTAATAGTACCAGTTTTGATCAGGTCAGTAACTATTCTTCGATGGGGGTTACCCATGTTTGCCTAAACATGACATAAATTTGACTGGCGGTTCCTATGTACACATACCATTGCTGCTCGGTGAGCTTATCAGACACTTAGTCTACAATCATGTCATGGAAATACGAAATGTTGTGGCAAAAGCCGGGAAGAATTCCACGGCTTTTATACCACGGCATGACCTATTGTCGATGCTATTTTGTATGGCTGACTTGGCTCACATATCACCGAACTGGCAACCCCCTGTGTCCGTTTTATGGTTCTGCGGCGGTCTACAAACAGGCTATTTATCGTGCAATTATACTCTGTCCTAGTACCATTCGACGAGACAAAGATGGGGGTTTTTTTTTTGGGGGGGGGGGGGGGGAGTGCACCCCTACACCCCCAGGATTTTGGGCCCTGGCAATGATTCTTGGAAAGCTTGTGGGAGCTACCCAATAACTTACGTCGGAGCTAAAAATGAACGTGAAAGTTTTTTATGGATATCCTTGGACTTATTGTTGTTCATGCTATACCTTTACAGTGTTTTTTATGACGAAATTGGTGATTTATAACCCCTGGTCATTTTAATGGGATTCAATCTTTACTTTGAACCAGAAAGGTCGCTTTTCCGGCCCAGGAGCGTGATACCACCTGAATTTATAAAGCAGATGGTTGTTTAGAAAATTTGTACAGTCGACCAATCAAAATTGTCAACGTACAGCCGCAAGGCTGCACGTTGAAAATATTGATTGGTCTTCCCCCAAGTAAATAATATAGAGTCCACCAGTTCATGGCTATTGACTAGCATGCAATATAGCATCTGGGTTCAAAGGGTTAAAAAAGAACCAGTATATAATTTATATTATTTATTGGATATGATTTTCTCAGAATTCTCTATTATCAAACTCGACCGATATGACTTCAAACACGCTGATATGACGTCGATATGAAACAAGCTAGAGTTGCCCCCTTGTTGCTTTACTAGGCGCAACAGTTTGTTAACATGGAAGGAATTTTTTTTTATCTTACCTCCTACAAGTATCTGGGAATTTCATCGGTTCAAAGACGTCACATGCAGACTGCATATAAAACCATATACTGCCTGTCAACATCAATATACGCTGACAGCTATGGGTAATCTCCCCTTTGTTAATTGATTATTCAAAATGGCGGCAGCCGATAAACGCTTCAAGTTGAAAGATATTGATATTGATTTATTCACCAGTATACTATAAATTACAGTAAGATATACATCAACATATATTTACAGTATTCATATAACAATGACACACTATTATGTATAGGATACACATGTATACTGGCAGGGGAAAGCTTTGAGTGTTGGAAGCCCATATTTGGTCTGAAGTGCAGGTAAGGCAACTTAAAAGGCTTCATATTCTGTGGATGTGTGTCATGTTACCGTCGAAATGAAACTGTTTGGTATGTATGAATTTGCCTGGTTACAATTTATGGGAGAGTGCCAAATTGTAACAAGGCAAAGACACGTGAACACATTGTGAGAATTCTCTCATTTAATTTTGATCGCTGTTGTTATTAGTTCTGTGCATCGATGCAGCAGTCGGTAAGATATATTCCTTATACAGTTTGTTGGTAGCCTAATATGGTATATATGGTGTCAGTTAATTCCATATTGGACTCGAGCTTCGCTCTCGTCCAATATGAAATTAACTGACACCACATATACCATATTAGGCCACCAACACACTGTGTAACTAATAATATATATGACGAGGAAATAAAGGTGGCAATAAGTAAGGATTAGGTGAATGAAGAGAGTTGTACAGAAAATTCCACGCAAACTAAGATTCAGAGTCATGAGCAGAGATTCGTTGAAGTAAGAGAAGATTTATTCGAACGTCGCAGAGGGGAGAGGCTGGGACGTTCAGACAACTGAACCAGGAGGACAGAAAACTTCGAACATTGTGAGAAATAATAACTGCCAGAAAATTGAAACAGATCTGAGAACATTTTGTACTTATTTGTTTTGGCTTAATAAATAAAGAAGGTGTTACTTGGCTAGTTTTATATCGGCCCTCGGTAACTTCACATCAGCCTTCTACCTTCTGTATGAATTTCTCTCAGGCTGATATCTCAGTCGATAAGAAACTATCCAAGTAATAATCTCTTAATTTCACCCATTTTTTGTAAATTAATAATGTCATAGGCTTGAAAAGCAGACGACACTTGCAAAAAAAATTCTTGAATAACTTATTTTTTTCATTTTTTGTCTCAAAAACATAGGTTATGACCCCTCATTGGAACGAGCTCGACGAGCTCGTTCCAATGAGGGGTCATAACCTATGTTTTTGAGACAAAAAATGAAAAAAATAATGAAAATTAATTGGCGATTTTTGAGAATAGCGCTGGCCGGTTTTGGCCGTTACGTACCCTGGTACCTTCCATGACAGTTCAATGGCAGCAATTGGAAAAGTCCATACAAATTATTTGGGGTGTAGCCTTGGGGCTGCACGTTGAAAATATTGATTGGCCTACCTCACACATTCAATTAGTAGCCACCCTGTTTGATGCAATCATGTTGCTGGGGCGGAAAAGCGGCCTCTCGGATTCAAAGAGTTAAGTAAAGTCTTCACATTAACCCCAGAAATCGTCCAATATCAACAGAGCGTCACAGAAGACCAAACGACACAATGAAGGTGCTTACGTCAATAATGATATGATTATATCACCTTGTTGACCCTGTGACTTGACCTTCCACCTTTGGCTTCCAAAATCATTATGTGTCGAGAACGTACCAAAGGATTATACCATGAAGTTTGATGCTGACGTTTTCAGTTATATGTTCCTACAAAGTAAAATATATCCGTTAAAATACGGTAAAAGGCGGACAAACAGAAGCCAGTACTACTACCATAAAGTATGATAGTAAAAACAGTTTTTGTTTCAATGACAATCATCATCATCATCATCATCATCATCATCATCATCATCATCATCATCATCATCATCATCATCACCTCGTCGTCGTCATCGTCGTTGTAGCGTCATCGTCGTCGTCAGCATCATCATCATTCAACGAGGGGTCACATGATATGGTTTTGTTGAAATTTTTTGAAAAAAAATTAAAAAATGATATTTAAAATAATAAATTTTGATATCGTCTGCGTTGGGTAAAGGGTTAATGAAAGTATGATGTATCGTGTTCAGGAAAGGAAAGCGGCTCTCAAGTTCAAAGGGTTAAAAAGTTGTCAAAGGGAGCATGCTCCAGATCGGTTTCCTTATTTCTTGTATTCAACAACTCACACACACACATTTCCAATATTTTTTCATCGCTGCCAAGAACAACACAACGGGCTTCATTTTGCCATGTCGTTAGTGTGGGTATCTCGAAAATCGACCTCTTTGGTTAGGCTATGAGATCTCTTGGTCAAATGCAGTGTTTTTCAGCTAAAACGTAATGTGTGTTTGTTTCGCCCGATTAGGTCCGCACGGCCAATTGTGTCCAGAAGCCGATTACATCCGCATGTGTGCGGACACAATCAGCTTTCGTTTTTCGGGCGAAATCGTTTTGTAGACACAGTCGGCTTAGTATCTTAAAGACATAATCTGCCCGGATCTACCTGCGGATGCCATCGACTAGTTTGCAGACACAAACGGCTCCAGTTTTCGTAATTGGCTTGCGGACACAATCGACCCGTGGACTTGAACGTGAAAAAGTCTCACAATTATTCTGGAGTGTGGTCCCTGGCGAAAAAAGAAAGATCTCCTTGAAAAGGTCTTTTTTCACTTTAAAAATAAAAAGAAAATACAACATTATAAAATGTATAAGTTTTCCACAGCCTCAGGTTCAGCAATTCAGTTACCCAGATACATACGTTTGATATCTTAAAACGTATAGAAGCACAATGAATTAACAGTTTGCATACTTGAAACAATCAGAAAGCCTGTGCACTTTAAAAAGCGCGGGTAAGTGCTCTCCAAAAGCAATCAAGTGCTTCGAAAAGTGTTTACAGGCTCGACTTCAGTCCAGTTTCAAGCAAGGGTGGATGTTTCACAATGTTTGACGTTTATATGCGTTGATTGTTTCGTAAGTATATGGAGATATCTCCCGGGGGTTGAAAAATATTTATCCAATTAAAACACCATTACATGAAAGAAACTCGGTAAGCTTTATCATAACTCAAATTACGTATAAAACTAATATTTATCACTGGTTTGAATTTCAACATTTTTTTTTGGTTTTTCTTTTGTACAAAAGCTTTTCATAGCGATCGTTGTTCTTTACCTCTGGCAACCTGGGATAATTTCATATTGTTGAAAATTGTTACATTGCCGCGTATCATTCGATTGCATGACGTTACGCTACAGGGGGGGGGGGGGGGGGGGGGCAAAGATAGACAATACACTGTTCCTATTAACATTAAAAGCCGTTAAATTAACTGGCGACCAGCTTTCGGTCCAGTCCTCGTAAATTTTACGGCACGAAATGTTACTGCTCATTGCTCAGTCATACAGAATACAAGTAGAGGAAAGTTCATGTTCAGGGCAGCAAACTATTTTTCCAGAACGAAACGCATTCTACTCATTCAAATCTTCCATTACTGCTTTGCAAGATGGCATCGCCAACCGGAGCATGGTGTTACTGGAAAGACGAAGCAATTGGACTAAGTTTATTGATACAAATTCCAAGGTTATCATGAGAGTACGTGGGTTACTGAAAAACCCCCCAAAAGTTTTCAATTATGTCTGCAAATAATTATGCACTTAACCCTTTACCCAACGTAACGGCCAAAACCGGTCAGCGCTATTCTCAAAAATCGCCAATTAATTTTCAAAATATTTTCATCTTTTGTCTCAAAAACATAGGTTATGACCCCTCATTGGAACGAGCTCGTCGAGCTCGTTCCAACGAGGGGTCATAACCTATGTTTTTGAGACAAAAAATGAAAAAAATTAGTTATTCAAGAATTTTTTTTGCAAGTGTCGTCTGCTTTTCATGTTAGGTAAAGGGTTAATGGAAAACTGGGAACATTTTTGTGGGGTAGGTCCCATCTCCAGCAGAATTCAACACTTCTAAATCATAAAATCTTATTCTCTTTATTTTTGTTCTTTTTTTAGAAGATTAAAGCAATCAATATGCTTGTCAAAAGTCTCCTGACGTTTTGATTACCGAGCCAACACCAAGTAGCAGACGACACTTGCAACAATATTTCAAGAACAATTGATGTCCAAACAAAAATGTTCAGAAATAGAGAATTTGACCCCTCATTGGTACGAGTCCGGCTAGCGCTTTCCAATCATGGAGGGGGGGGGGGGGGTGCAGAGACTATGTTTTTTAATAAAAAATAATAATAAAACTTGAATGACTCTAATAAGGCTTGCCGTATTACCCGTTGCGTTAGGAAAATGATTAAAATCACGTGACAGGGCGACCTGTTTTCTTTTGAGAGTAGCAGCTTTCAAATGGTCTTTATACAAATTTAGACACCCATACCATTATTAATGCTAGGTGTGTTACGTGCTCAGCGACGAAACGCATCGAATATTAACTTACGGCATTACCGTCCATCTTTGCACTACTGTGCGACCCGCGATTACTTTCCGTTGCATTCCTTTAGTTTGTGAATGATGAGCTTGAATTTGTCTGTTCATTTATTAACCCTTTACCTAACATGAAAAGCAGACGACACTTGCAAACAAAATTCTTGAATAACTAATTTTTTTTCATTTTTTGTCTCAGAAACATAGGTTATGACCATCGTTCGAACGAGCTCGACGAGCTCGTTCCAACGAGGTGTCATAACCTATGTTTTTGAGACAGTGGTATGCAGTGATTCTTTTCAAAACAAGATATGTCACAGGAATAACAAATGCCGCCACCTAAAAACAACAAACAGAACTGGGCTTAATGCTTATGTGAAGTTTGTAGCAGCAACATTATTTTGAGTTATGGCTCAGACGTCACTAGTGACCTTTAACATAAATACACAACTGTAACATTGACCTTGAAGATGCGCAAGCAAATATTATAAGCCACACACCTTCTAAGTACTCTTCACAAAAGTATGGAGTTTGATAATCATTGTTTGGATCAGTTCTTAGTTATGACTGAGACACGAATATCGACATGTTGTAAATATGATATAGATAGATCGTAAGTTTGTTCTTGAAATTTGACCTTGACCTTGAAGTTACGAACCCTGCTATGGTGTGCGACACATCCTCCCATTATCTTTTATGCTGAAGCGAATTTTGAGGATTTTAATTACAATAGTTTCTCAATTATGAATGAGACGTGACTTGTGATCTTCAGCATATGGTACTCAAAATTTGACTTTGAAGATGCGCAAGCCACTGCTACACGCGACACACCTTCTGACTCTCTTTAACATCTGTATAAAGTTTGATAAACGTAGTTTGATTTGTAACTGAGTTATGTTATGGGTGAAACACGGCAATCGACGGATTTTAAGCGTGACCTTGAAATTTCACATTGTCCTTGAAGTTACGAACCCAGCTATGGTGTGTGCCACGTCTTCCTACTGTTGTTTATAACTGTGTGAAGTTTCATGCTTGTAACCCAGTAGTTGTTGAGTTATTTGATCTGACACACACATGCACATACCCCCCAAAAACCCACCCACCCACCCACGCAACATTCATTCACTATATCGTCCCCCAAGTTCCAATGTGTTCTATGTGTCAGTAGGCACATAGAACACATTGCCACTCAGCTGACGATATGCTACCCTGCCCAAGTTGAGGGTATGGAAGCGGCTTTGAAAAAATCCACAAAAACAGTTTTGAAAGTGTAAATTCTCAACAGCATTTTGAAGCTAAAAACACAAAGACAATATAATTTTAAACACGGGATTATTAACAAGTCGATGAGTAGTTTTTCTCCTGAGAAGAAATAATCACATAAGAATCTTCAGATTTCAAGAATAAAAAGAATGTTGGCGCGTGCCAGATAACATACACACATCACATCTGTGATAGTGGTGCGTGTGTTGAGTTATCTGTCACACACCAACACTTTTATTATAGACATCACACTACGTATTAGTTGAAAACGCTGTTATGATATTTAAACGATGTCACGGCCTTTCTGTCGACAATATTTTCCACCACCGTTTTAGGGGTGAATAAACAAATAACGAGCATGTGCTCCCAATCACATTGTCTGACCATTACCTTTTAAACCCTGGTACCAGGTGTCTCCTTATCAGTTTATTAGCAGCAATTGAAAGAGTCCATATTCATCAGTTCGGGGTAGACCAATTCATTTTTTCAACGTGCAGCCTCAAGGCTGCACGTTGAAAATATTGATTGAACCACCCCACACATTCACTTAGCAGCCATTCTACTTAACCCTTTACCTAACATGAAAAGCAGACGACACTTGCAAACAAAATTCTTAAATAAGTATTTTTTTCATTTTTTGTCTCAAAAACATAGGTTATGACCACTCTTTGGAACGAGCTCGACGAGCTCGTTCCAAAGAGGGGTCATAACCTATGTTTTTGAGACAAAAAATGAAAAAAATAATGAAAATTAATTGGCGATTTTAGTGAATAGCGCTGGCCGGTTTTGGCCGTTACGTTGGGTAAAGGGTTAATGAAAGTGTGACGTATTATGTTACTCGGTTGGAAAAGCGAGCTCAGATGGTTAAAATCAACTAAAGAGAAAGTTTTACCATAAAAAGATTAACCCAGTGCTTAGTTACTATCATCAAAGGATTATTAGGGTTACCAACAAAGGCAGATCTAGATCACCAAATGTAATTACTGGCATAATGATGAAGATGTGTTCTTTATACTACCCATCCCTCCAAGCAACACAATAAATAAATATCTGAAGAGAGAAACCAACTCTGAAAAAAATTAATCGCGGGAATCCATTCTGCCAAGCGATCAGTTTATTTTATTTGCGCTCTGTCTAAAAAACGTTGCGAAGCATTTTTGTCTTACAAACTCTGTGTGGTGTGTGTGTGTGTGTGACTGTGTGCATGTGTGGGTGAGTAGGTGTTTGGGAGTGGGACCTATGAAATAGCTAGGTTTGGAGCATCCATCTCCTGCGCCTACTAAACAAACAAAAATGACATGGCGTTATTTCGTCTGACAGATTTCAGAAAACATTGTGACGAATCCCACTTAGACAACTGTAAACTGCCTTAGGAATTGACCAACTTCTATGAGCATCTGGAAGAAACATAAATTTTATAGTAAATTTCCTTTCTTATTATATCTACCACAATTGTTTACAATAGGCTTGCACTACAGTAGAAGACACAAACTCGAAAGTATACTTTCTAATTTTTTGTACTTTCTCAAGCTAATTGAGAAAGAAAAAGGGGTGTAAAAGCACGATGAAAAAATAGCAAAAAAAACCTGAGCCGAGTGCGGCCGGCACACACCGAGTAGGGGATGCTCTTCTCTGTACCAATACCACGGCTTCCGGAACCAGTGCGTTGACGTATAACAGATGTGCCATCCTATTTGAATCTGCCAATATTGGAGTTATGTGATTAGCGGGGAGGAAAGATTCGTACAAAATAAGAAGATGACAGCTGTGTATTTTGGAATTTTTGCAGATGTGGAGCTCAAATTTCAAACCTTGGGTAAATTTGTCTTAGAAGTAATATGGGATCTGATTTGGTCACCCCCTGATCAGGAGGCAATACTATAAATCTTTTACAATTGTATTTTCTAGAATTGTATTTTCTACCTATTAATATATCTGACTAATATGAATCATCAGCATTTTAAAAGATATGGCAATTTACCACCGGCAAAGTGCCAGATCTTTGAAAATGCTAATGGTTCATTTTAATCCATTTAAAGTCATAACTAGAAAATATAAATTCTATAGTAAATTTCCTTTCTTATTATACCTACCACAATCGTTTACACAGGCTTGCACTACAGTGGAAGTCCATAACTAGGAAGCATACTCTCTATTTTTGTTCTTTCCCAAGCAAATTGGGAGAGACAAAATGGTGTGAAAGTACTATGAAAAATAAGCCCAAACTGACCGAGTGCGACCAGTGCACACCCAGCAGGGGACGCTCCTCTCTGTTCTAATACACGGTCAGTGCGCAGACGTAAAACCAACGTGTCATTCTATTTAAATCCGCCAATATTGTAGTTATGTGACTAGAGGGGGAGGAAGGATTCTTACCCGAATGAGAAAACGGGGGGACCACCGGTAAATAATTGTGGTAGGTATAATAAGAAAGGAAATTTACTTTAAAATTTATAATTCTTACCAACCTACTCACAATTGTTTACAACAGGCCGAATAGACAATAGGAGGCGGGAATCACATAACCAACCCCCACATAACCAAATGCGCTGGAACCACGGGACAAGTGAAGAGATCACAAGGAGTGACGAGCCAACGCACCCAAAACATCGATTTTGAAAGATGTGATATGAGGCGTATGGATGCTCATGTTGCAAAGACAGAGGGACACTAATAATACACAGAGCATAGAACTGGTCCTGAAAAAAATCGAAATACACCAATAAGAGTCAATCGAATCTTGAGAAAAGGTCAGGAAAAAGAACAAAACTGCATCAATGGAAACGTTGACAGAACAGGTTATGGATCAGGATGAGTGACAGTCCGAGCAGAAGAAAGAGGTCCCATACACTGCTCCTGCTCCTGCAAATGGCACAGAAAAAAAGGTGGAGAAAGTAGAAGCGTTTCTCCAGTAGGCTGCCTGAATAACGTTCGACAAAGAGACGGAATTAGCATAAGCCCAAGACAAGGCACGCACCTCACACATGGGCAGAAATGTGATTGGTGATACAATCGTCTCTCGCCAAAACGAGCGTAGGACGCTCTTATAGCAAGACAAATCAATCTAGAAATGGATTGTGGAGAGACCTTCTGTCTATCACGAATAAGGGACAGAAAGAATTGCTTCCTGCCATTTCTAATAAATTGTGTCTGGTTAAGGTAAATGCGAATGGCACGAACCGGACAAAGTAAAGGGCGACTGCCATCGACCAAAGGAAGAGCCCTGATACAGATAAGAGACGGAGATGTTTCTGGTATTTGATTCTTGGCAAAAAGGAGCAACCAGTGGTAAAAGAAACACAATTGGCGAAACTCCTGAAAAAAGCCGGATCAATCGAGAGGGCGTAAAGCTCACTAACTCTCCTGACTAAGGTAAAAGCCACCAGAAGAGCCGTCATGTATGTGAGAAAACGCCTATCCACCTGGGATAAAGGTTAGGACGGCGCCCCCCCCCCCCTCCCCAGCAAAGTAGCCCCCGAGAGAGATTCCATCTTGGAGTCAGCCACAAAACTCTAGGACTTTTTCAAAGAAAAGAGCCGAATGAGCTTAGAGAGGTACAGATTAGTGCCGGTACGAAGCTTTCTCGCATACGAAAAGAACTCCGAAGGCATAGACCTGTACCCCTTGATGGTAACAGGTTGGAGACCCAGAGAAACAAACAGATACATCAGAAACTCCGCAATCTGAGCAATCGAAGGATTGGCGTAATCAATCGAGTGATCAGCACACCAGCGACAGAAGACCATCCACTTAGCCGCATAGGCTAAACCAGTGGAGTGCCGCCTTGAAGAAGAAATGCACTCCACTACTCGTCTCGACAACCTCTACGGAGGAGACAGGACCTGGCAAAAGATATGCGTGAAGGCACAATGAAGTCGGGTCTACGTGAAACCTCCTCGGGCGACCTTGACAGAGAAGGTCGCGACGGAGAGGGAGATGTACCTAAACCGCCGCCAACAAAGGGCGGGGCAGATTGATCCAAACCCGCTGAGGCTACAGGGGGTCGATCAGAATGATCCGACCACTGCAAGTTCCTATCATGGCTAGAACTTGAGGCAGGATCAGAACCGAAAGGAAGGCGTAGCGGACTAGTCCGTTCCAATAGAAAGACAGCGAGTCTACGACAAAAGCCAGAGGATTGTGACACGGGGACACGAAAGTGTCCACCCGACGGTTCCAACTTGCCGCGATGAGATCGATGTGGGACGACCCCAGAGACTGCAACGTGACCGGAACACTGCCTTGTGATGCATCCACTTGGTGGAAATGATGACCTTGCCCCGTCGGGATAGGGAGTCGGCCAGTGCGTCCAGACGACCGTGAATGTGACAAACCACCACACCGGCGATGACGTCCCGAGCAAGTAATACATTGGAATCGAGTGCGTGCCGCCATGGTTCTGAATGTCAGCTGCCACTGTCGAATTGTCGGATAAGGGGAGGATCTGATATTCGAGAGGTGGGGGATCCACTGCTGCCAGAAACTCAAGAGACACGCAAGAAGATCCCTCTGGTTGATGTGAAGAGCTGCCTGATCCTGGTCCCAAACACCGTGAGTGGAAAGACCTAGAGGACCTACAAGACCATAGCTGGCATCTGCCGTAAGAACACGATAGGAAGAGGGCAAATCTAATGTAATTCCCTGCGTAATCCACTGAACGTTCCTCCGGGGGAGAAGGTGACGATTGAGAGATGCTAGTAAATGAAGCTCCAGATCCATTCGGTTTCTAACGACTTGTGTTGGAGAGGTTTGACATTCAGCCGACCTAGAGGAATGAGATCCGACACCAAACCGCAGAGACCGTGCAATCAAAGAATACTACGAGCTGTCACGGATGTGGATCAGAGTCAGGGCGAAAGCAGAGAGAATCAATGCCCAAGCAGGGGGAACTGCCACGGTATTCAGATGAGTACGGAAGTCCATCCCCAGAGGTGGAAACGACTCAGAAGGTACCAGGTCCGACTTCTCCTCGTTCACTCTGAACCATAGAGACGAAAACAGGTTCAACAGTGTGTTGACATCGGACTCCAGAAGAGCAGCGTTGGAGTGTCTCTGGCGGTTGTCGTCCAAATAATCCAAAGTGGTCATCACGGACTGTGTGCGATGGAAAGCTAGCACACGCGACATCAGTCGGGTGAAGGCCCAAGGAGCCAGATTCGATCCAAAGGGAATGGCCTTGAACTGGTAAACTTGTCCCAGAAAAGCGACCCGGAGATACTTTCGCGATGTCTGATGAATCGGCACGTGAAAGTAAGCATCCCTCAGATCGACGCCCGAAGCAAAGTCACCCCCGATGAATAGAACGGCAAACAGACCTGAAAGTCTCCATGCTGAACTTGGGAGCAACGATAGACATGTTCATGGCACTCAGATCGATAACTCTTCTGCGCTTGCCGTCTTTAACCTTTTACCTAACGTAACTGCCAAAACCGGCCAGCGCTATTCTCAAAAATCGCCAATTAATTTTCATTATTTTTTCATTTTTTGTCTCAAAAACATAGGTTATGACCCCTCGTTGGAACGAGCTCGTCGAGCTCGTTCCACAGAGGGGTCATAACCTATGTTTTTGAGACAAAAAATGAAAGAAATTAGTTATTCAAGAATTATTTTTGCAAGTGTCGTCTGCTTTTCAGGTTAGGTAAAAGGTTAACAAAGAACAGACTGGAATAAAAACCCGCAGAATGAATGTTCTTGACGACCTCGATGATCGCACCCTTTGATAGAGGATTGTTGATCTCCGTGATCAAAATGGAACTGGGGTTGGAAACGGCACCCGTGAAAGGGAAGGGTGCAACCGAAAAGAACAGAACGACGTCTAACACTCACGGGTCGGATGTGATCTCGGCCCAACGGTCGGCAAATCCGAACTTATGTTGTATTACTTTATTTTACAATTGACGTAACCTAAACAATCATTCGCGAGTTATTTTCAGGCCTGTGATCAGAGGTATAAGAGACGGGGGCATGGACTATACACTGCAAAAATAATAGGTTCTCTTTAGAACCAAAACTGGGTCTAATCTTGTCCCTGAGATGGAACCAGTTCTGTTTGAACAGTATTTATTTCAAATCAAATAAATTTACCAAGATTAGCATTCAATTTTAACAGAATATTACATGAACTGAAGTAGATTCAGCAGTAAGCTTGGAGCTTATTCAACGCAGTCGCCAAACAGTTTGAAACAAAGGAGATATGAACAGTTGGAATATCGAATGGTTCTGTATAGAACCAAAACTGGTTCGATATGCCAACTGTTCATATCTCCTTTGCTTAATAATGATTTGAGACAACCTCGTATAAGCTCTAAACTTACGGCTGAAACCCTCTCAATCTATGTTTAATTATGTTAATATTTAATGTTAATCTTTATAAATTTATTTGATTTGAAAAACTACTGTTTAAACAGAACTGGTTCCATCTCAGGGACAAGATTAGAATCAGTTTTGGTTCTAAAGAGAACCTATATTTTTTGCAGTGTAAGGTCCTTGCTTCTGTTATGGATAGGGAGCGCTAAGGAGTCCTTTAGATTCTTCTTGATCATTTTCGCCTTTTTCTCGGTTTGGAAACCCTGTACGACAAAATATGCAACAGAATCATAACTAGATTCTATATCCCTTACTAGTATGTGGCAAGGGAGGCAAATAACATGGGCCAGTTAGATATATATTTAGTCTTATCCCCAGCTGATCTTCCAAAACTGGCTTCTTAAAAGCTGGACCTCCCCCTTCCCCTCCCCTTACCCCTTTGTGATTCCGGATTCCTCGGCCTGACGACTGTATAGCCATTAGACACGCGTTCCCAGAAAATGTTCAGTGCCGTTTATCAGGTTTACATTAAAAGTGCTAAAGAGTACGACACTAGTAATTTGTACTTCATGACATCTGAAAGATTTTTTTCAACGATCGTTGAATGATTTCACTTTTTGAAGTGTATTTTCTATATATCTACGTTTGTACTTTGTAACGTCGGGGTATGTTCGGTGCAAGCTATCATATTATCTCCCGCTAAGTCAAACAAAACGACTACTATAAATCTGCCACATGAATTGCAAAAATAAAACTATTCATGATCTTCTTACATAACTGGAGATTCATATTACAATTCGATGATTACCGTCTATTCAGATGAAATGTTTGAAATGTAGTTTATACCCTCTTCATATCTCATAGACAACAATGCAACAGCCCATGGTGCACGCGGTCATCCAAGTACATTTTTGAAGTTTTTTGGGATTCCGAAAATGAGATCCATACTGTACACATGGCATGGGTGTGGCCAGGGTTTTTCAGGGTAGGTAACAATTTGGCTTTTGGGAGCGCGGTGGCTCAGTATGTAGAGGTGCAGGCTGCAAACAACGCGGTTACCGCAGGTGGGACACAACCCGGTTGCCGCAGGTGGGATTCGAACCGAGAGGTCCTCGGTTCGAATCCCACCTGCGGTAACCGCGTTGTGTCCTTGGGCAAGACACTTCATCTCCATTGCCCGCGTGGGGGCACGATGACGCCGTGTACTAAGGCGTACTGCATGTCGATGCTACGCATGTCTTCAACCAATCTAACCCTGCCTGTGCTGCAGTGCGGAGTTACGATGTTGGAGAGCTGGCATCTGGTCGTCGTTGCTCGGTGGTTCTCTCCGGGTACTCCGGCTTCCTCCACCCGTAAAACTGCCACGGTCATGATTATCCATTGTGCATAAATATGTGACCTTAAACATCAATAAATAAATAAATAAATTTGGCTTTTAACCCTTTACCTAACATGAAAAGCAGACGACAATTGCAAACAAAATTCTTGAATAACTAATTTTTTTCATTTATTGTCTCAAAAACATAGATTATGACCCCTCGACGAGCTCGTTCCTAAGAGGGGTTAATACCTATGTTTTTGAGACAAAAATTGAAAATATAATGAAAATTAATTGGCGATTTTTGTGAATAGCGCTGGCCGATTTTGGCCGCTACGTTGGGTAAAGGGTTAAGGACCATTGATGATCGAAAATCAGCCGCGACTGACGCAGGCAATAGCTGGGGAAAGCATGCGGTTGGTGGCCCCATCTCGTTGGTGGAGGGATTCAAGGGACTTCCCCGCTGGAGTGCTTTGAAATTTTAAGCTCACGAGAGTGAATCTGTGGCCTCACTGCTCTTTTTAGAGAGCTAAAATGAGTACATTTTGTTGACGGAAATAAAATCTAGGACCCTGCGAATCACACATTTTCGATTCGAATCGAATCTCGAATCGAATGATGTCTATTATTCGAAATCGAATCGAACCTAAGATCGAATTGACGATGACCGATGAGGGTTAGGGTGCCATAAACCTGAGTTTTTCCGCCTATGGTGACTCAAGTCCCGACTGATAAAATAAATCCAAGTACATCATCAAGGCATGCCTTCGTCGAAGGCATGCCTTGATGGTGTAGTTGGAATATTACCCTCTAAGGATTATAGTTCATCGTCGACATTGCTTGAAAATCTTAAATCTCAATTTAACAATGGTAGGAACTAGTGATATTGGAATTAGCATGGCTGGTGGCATAAGTAAAGTTGGTACTCATGCCACCATTTATTGTCTCCCTCTTCATATCTCATAGATATGAAGAGGGAGACAATAAATGGTGGCATAAGTATTTAAATAATACGTCTGCAAATAATACGAATTTCTTATTTGCAGACCTGTGAATAAGAAATTCGTATCATTCCTTTCGGCAGAATGCAAGTTGGCACTTGGAATATCTGACGGGCTGACATCTACACTCAGTCTTTTATTTCAACATTATTTATGTACGATTTCCATCTGAACTGTACGTTTTGTGAGACGATGACGATGACTCATACCAAGCTATATTCCTATGAAAAGGATTCGAGCGGAAACGAATCGAGCAGCCGAATATCCACTTATGATTCGAAATTGAATCGTATCTCGAAGCTTCGCAGGGCCCTAATAAAATCCAGCTGGTTTTCTTCAATATTGATAGGGGACCTTAACCCTTTACCCAACGCAGACGATATCAAAATTTATTATTTTAAATATCATTTTTTCAAATTTAAAAAAAACCATGTCATGTGACCCCTCGTTGGAACGAGCTCGACGAGCTCGTTCCAACGAGGGGTCGCATGATATGGTTTTGTTGAAATTTTTTGAAAAAATAATATTTTTTCAACTGCTGAATTTGCATATTACGCGGGCGGATGCGGGCGATTCGTTGGGTAATGGGTTAACCAACGATTATCCAGTCCAAACTTGGACCCAAAGGTCGTAATATAACGTACCAAGCAAAAAATTGTTTATTAGTGCCATTGGGTCCAAGATTGGACTAATGTTTTCTATGAGTGGATCCTTTTGACATTTTGAGGGGGCACATTACCCCTAATACACCCCTGGCTCCACCCTTGCACGGCTTCATTTGCAGACCTGTGAATAAGAAATTCGTATCATTCCTTTCGGCAAAATGCAAGTTGGCACTTGGAATATCTGACGGGCTGACATCTACCCACCTGCAATCAGTCACTGAGAGGCTGCTGGGCCGACCAAACAGGCAAATCTGTAGTTTATGGGCCACTGTTGAATGGGTGTTGAATTGCCCCTGTGTTTGCGAATACAGGTACGGAGAAGACTTCACCATCAGGTCACCAAGTGCCAAATTATTTACACATACCTCTGCACAATGGCAAATCATGATCGTACATGGTGGTAAAGTCAAGCTTAGTTAATCGTCTATTTTTTGCGGACTTCCACCCCCACCATGGATGATTGGGCTTTTATTTTAGCAGTAAAACAGAGCTTGTTTAGCACAGTAAACAAGCACTGCTTCATTTCCCGAGGTTCCCACGGGGATCAAGTACCACATAAATCTATGAAAACTTTATGCTTATTGATAGTCACGTGTCATATAGGCTACCTTTGGTTCAACAGATTTCAAATTCTTCACATGCAACACGGAAGTATTTAGCCAATGGCAGATTGCACTGCAAAAAATATAGGTTCTCTTTAGAACCAAAACTGGTTCTAATCTTGTCCCTGAGATGGAACCAGTTCTGGTTAAACAGTATTTATTTCAAATCAAATAAATTTACCAAGATTAACATTCAATTTTAACAGAATATTACATGAACTGAAGTAGATTCAGCAGTAAACTTGGAGCTTATTCAACGCAGTCGCCAAACATTTTGAAACAAAGGAGATATGAACAGTTGGCATATCGAACCAGTTTTGGTTCTGTACAGAACCAAAACTGGTTCAATATACCAACTGTTCATATCTCCTTTGCTTAATAATGATTTGAGACAACCTCGTATAAGCTCTAAACTTACGGCTGAAACCCCCTCAATTCATGTTTAATTCTGTTAATATTTAATGTTAATCTTTATAAATTTATTTGATTTGAAATAAATACTGTTTAAACACGGTAAAAACTGAAGTGTTAAAAACTACACTTGAAGTGCTGTATTTAACACTTACTAAGTGCTGAACTAGCACTTTGTTCAAGTGTAGATATCCCAGAACTTGACAGTTGTTACAATAATACCACTTGACAAGTGTAATGTCGCGACACTTAAAAGGAAACAACGCAGATGACGCGGATCAGGCTCGAACTCTCGAGCCTGATCCGCGTCATCTGCGTTGTGTCATTTTAATAATGTACCCACCAAGCGCAAATCAAATTGTGGACGATTATGGAAGAACCACCAATGCTAGACACATGGGAAGTGCCATCCATTCAAGTTTCAGATGTCTGACGATTGTAATGTCTAAGTGCTTAAAGCATTGCACTTTGAGTGTTAAAATCAAACCCTAAGAGTTAGAATGGGTTTAACGCCTTGAAAAGTGTCAGTTTTAACACTTTAGTTTTTAGTGTGAACAGAACTGGTTCCATTTCAGGGACAAGATTAGAACCAGTTTTGATTCTAAAGAGAACCTATATTTTTTGCATTTATTCATCAGATAGTTGCATCTAAGCTCTTAATTCTACGAACTGCACCTCAGAAGAAATCAGCGACAGTACCTGTCTTTTTCAAATTTCTCGGATGCCATAGAATTAAGAAAGGACGCTGGTTTTGTTTACATTGGCATTTTTTTGCAGTGTGGTGCCTTACATTTTTAAGGCAGAATATTTTTTAATGTTGTTGAAAGTTTGGATTCACGGCACTGTAACCACCTGATGCAATTATACCTCAGCTAGTACCTTCTGTGAAATTCACTGTACCGATTTGCCTCGGACTTTTGTTTTCATTTTCAACTCCCTTTTCACCCTACAGACCGTAGAAACCTACAGAAATTTCGTTTGCAATGTGACCGTGAAAAAGTGCAAGTTGATCGAAATATACTGCCAGAGTTAGAAAATTGTTTTGATTCCCATATAGTTAGAATGCCGGACGTTTTTCCTAATTTTTCAAGTTCCACCAGGTAGGTAGGTTAGTAAATTGGGCCGTCTGGTTTCCACAAAGGTCTGGCGGTACGCAGTCTCAGTTATCAGAACGCAGGGCGTAATCTGATAACTGGATACTCGATTATCGATAGTGTGTTGATTACAAAGACGGATAGAAAATTTCGGTCGGATCGCAATTGGGTCACCAATGGAGGACGTGTCGTCCCATGAGTGCAAGAAGATGCCATATTCACTGTTAAAGCATTACATATGGCACCTTGTTGCACTCAAGAGATGATATATTTGGGAGGGGAGGTGATTAAAATTTAAAACTTTTAACCCTTCACCCAACGAATTGCCCGCATCCGCCCGCGTAATATGCAAATTGAGCAGTTGAAAAAAATTAAATTTTTCAAAATATTTCAACAAAACCATATCATGTGACCCCTCATTGGAACGAGCTCATTGAGCTCGTTCCAATGAGGGGTCACATGATATGCTTTTGTTGAATTTTTTTGAAAAATTTAAAAAAATTATATTTAAAATAATAAATTCTGATATCGTCTGCGTTGGGTAAAGGGTTAAAAGATGACCTTATTCGTCTAGGATTTGACTTGCTGATCCTCGAAAATGCCATGTTATTGCCATGAAAATGATAACATTTAAAATATATGTTTCCAGCTACCTCTGAATAAAGAAATGTTTGAGAAGTGGGCATTTTGTCGTCCAGCTAAAACATTCATAGGCACTAACAGGCAGAACAGACACTTTGTCCGCCCCCCCCCCCCCACATCGCCACCAATTTTTTGCAGTGGTACCTGAATAAGTTCGAAAGTGATTGACCTCCTCCAATTTGGTGTTTGTCAAATCTTGTGTGTTGGCAAAACCAGTACCCGTTTCACAAGCATGTGAACAACCACAGGTCATTCAAGAAGATGTCAGCATTTCATAAGCCTCCTCGTTGGAGGCGAGCATTCGCTCGCTCGTGCAGACCTTTCTCTCCCATAAATATTGTTTTTGGCAAACACGGTGCTTTTCTGATTGAGGCAGTAGTACCACCTGTTTGCTCAGTGGTAGCATTAATAAATCAATAAACCCTCAGCTGACGACATCATTGAGCGCCGTTTCGAGTTTTAAGGTGTTCTCGGGAGTTATGTGTTTGAGTTACCGACTGTGCAACGTGTAATACAATAAAACATTTAACATGGATATAAATACCAGTCACCCCCTCCCCGAAAAAAACAACATAAAATCAAGAAAATATATACCAAGCGAGCGTTGAAATGAGACAGAGTTTGCGTTTGCTTTGCTTGGACTCACAAATTTCAATGTGTGAATTTTTCCCATAATGCAATTGGTGGTAGTATACCAATTCAATCATGTTTAGTAGCAGTCCTGGAAATGATACGGTGCGAATGCAATTGCTCCCGTCAGCACCCGTGATTTCTATTTTACGGGAGCTAAAAAATGCACTCGTTGAAAAACATTGAGGAGCACTAATATACTGTGAGGGCATATAAATGTGTGTTCTTTTGAGAAAGCAGCACAGTGTGGCCAGCGGCAAGTTACTGTCATAGTTCAGCAATTCCTTATACATTTAACCATTTGTACACTAGTAGGATCTGCCATGCAGTTCAATGACAGCAATTGGAATAGTCCATATTCATTATTTGGGGTAGACCAATCAATATTTTCAACGTGCAGCCTCGGGGCTGCACGTTGAAAATACTGATTGGTCTACCCACACATTTACTGAACAGCCATCCTATTTAATGACTTTATGACGTATCATGCTCCTGTCTGGAAAAGCGGCCGCTCGGGTTCAGAAGGTTAAGGTTTCTGATGTTTGGTGACAGTATTCCCTCGAAAATTCATATACTAACATTTTACGAGTGCAAATTACTCTCGTCTCTGATTTCGCGGGAGCTTAAAACTGTACCCGTCAATTTTGTTCATTTCCAACACTGTAGTAGAGGTCTTTAACGTCTGCAAAACAATATTGAATTGGTTAAATTCTAAAGGGCATTATTGATACGTTTGCTGCTTGATATGTCGTCATTAGTGTGCAAAAGGTTAATTTGTTATCACGCGTACACGGCCAACAAGGATCCACAGGCAAACTGAGGCAGCCAATAGGTCATGTATATTTCTGGGGGAATACTTAGAGGTCCAATCTCAAAAGCCTACAGTGTGTTCGGAGGTAGAGCATCTAAGCTTTTAAGCTACCTGTTGCTGTTGATCCTGCTAAAGCAGCCTTAGATTCCAAGAGAAATACCTATTATTTCCCGACAGAATAAAATTTGGTGATTTGATTGGTTAAAAAGTACGATGTAAATATTGCTTCTCGTTGTATTGAATTATTTACACCCTGCTCTGAGCGGGTGAGAAAAAAAAACAAGATCAAATATGGCCAGCGATTGAAGACTTTCCAGAGTTGTCCACTCACACAGCTTAGGACTGCCTTCTTCGGATTACAATTTCCTGAAACCTTTCATTATTCCAAAAAGTGAATTATTAACTCGTTCGTTAATTTTTTTTAGACTTTACCGTGAAAATTTGTTAAGTTTATTAGCGTTTTAAATTTCTTTTAAATTACGTGACATTGCCGGAGAAAAAAGAAAAAAGTGCCATTTTGGAAATGACATTGCCACAAATTAGCCGATTAATTCGATTCCCTTAATTCTTCTTCAAAACATTAATTTTCCTGGAATCCTGCACTTGCACTAAAAGTGATATACAATTCGACCACCTTTTGTCAACAGTATTCGATATCTTATGAAATACTTATAGAGACAACCAGCGTACATTTAAACACTTCACAAAGCTTTGAGGCAATAACAGACAGTGTGAGACACGTGCACACCCTTTGAACCATCCAGATGGTATTATTTTCAAAAATATACAATATATACTCATCTTTTCCTCCTTGGTTTTTTTTTTATTGTATAGATATTTAAACTTGGTACACACATATATACACTAGATGAACCCAACATACCTAATGCCCCTCCACCAACATCTTCACAATATATTTAAAAATTAAACGAATGGTCAGGTTTATGTAAATAAAACAAGATAACGCTTCTATTCGCATCGTTATAATTTGAGTTCCACAGTTACTAGTATACCTATAATTACGGTAGCAACAATAAATTTGCTCGTTTGATGTTTAACCCGTTCAGCCCTTTCTGACAGAATAAGACTGTCAAAAACGATTCTGCCTTCTAATAAATCTTTTTATTACGGGTACTGGACGAATCTATTTTTGGTGTTTTTTGTGCTGGGAGCTTCAGTAATTAAATACAAATCCCGTGTACTGACTTTTTATTTATGGTAAAGCCAATCCTAGATAGATAGATATTTTATTTAACGGTATAGTTTACAGGTAATTACATATTTAACTATAAAAAATACATATAGATAATTAGAAAATGATATTCAGTCTATACCGTTGGGAGATGACATAGCCAGATTGGCTGTCTACCTGTCACTCCCGTAATACATTTAACTTCAACACTAACTACGTGCTCTGCGTATTAGGCTTTGATAGAAAGACCTACTAGTGCGGATACTTGTGAGGGATAGCAGATCTGCCACTTTGAGTAGGCTACGTACCCCATTAACCCTTTACCCAACGTAACTGTCAAAACCGGCCAGATCTATTCTCAAAAATCGCCAATTAATTTTAATTATTTTTTCATTGTCTCAAAAACATAGGTTATGACCTCTCATTGGAACGAGCTCGACGAGCTCGTTCCAATGAGGGGGTCATAACCTATGTTTTTGAGACAAAAAATGAAAAAAAATAGTTATTCAAGAATTTTGTTCGCAAGTGTCGTCTGCTTTTCAGGTTAGGTAAAGGGTTAATCTATTTCTTTAGATGGACGAGTTTCCAGGTTCAAAAAAGTTGGCTAATGGTGAATGTGATAGCGGGTATCCCGACCCATCCGTGCTAATATGATATTATTATGGTTACCAAACTGGGCGGAGATTAAATTTAGAAAACAAATTTGGCAAGGTTCAAGTACAGTTCATCAGTCAAGAAAAACATAATGGACACAAAAGTCCTCGATTTGTCGACAGTTTGGGACACTTAAGTTATTTAGGTTATCGGTGTGGCGACCCCTACTGTCAAGTGTAACAGTCAGGACAGTATGGGTTGTCACACTGATAGTTTTCTTGATATGAAGACCGAAGTTTTGTTCTTAACTTCTCTTTAAATTCTTTTCTATGTTTCGCACTTCAGGGTTCAGTTCGTTATAGATTTTCGGAAATGCATATGAGGGCAGCCTATCTAAAGCCTTTGTTCGGGTTTTGTTGATACGTACCAGTCCTGATTTCCTTGTACTCACGTGTGATTGAAAGATTGGGGAAGTAAAATAATGTTTGAAAGATTCTGGAAGTTTTCCATTTTTCCAATCAAACATAAATAGACAGGCATGTAGTTTGTACAAGTCGGTGATCTTCAGTATTTTATCTTTTACGAACAATGGGTCTGCATGGGAATTATACTTTTTGTTGTTTAATATTCGAAGTGAACGTTTCTATATTTCTAGTACTTTATTGCTTCCTCTTGAGTTTCCCCGTGTTTAAATGCCGTGTACCAAGTGACAGTGGACCAAAGAGTAATAGAGCATCTTCATGACATGTTGTGGATGAAGTTTGTTTGCTCTGTTCAAAGTATAATTTGCCCATCCAATCTTAGAACAAAATTTTGATATATGAGTTTGATAAGATAAGTGTTCATCAATATGAATACCTAAAAAAATTAGAGATTTATCTTCTTCATTTGAACCCAACCTTTTTAATTTTTTACTGTTCATAAAAATGTCAGGGTGAATGCAACTATTAGCTTTATGGTTTGGATTAATAATAATGTATTTTGTTTTGTTGGCGTACATGGCGAGTTGACTTGTCGAGCACCACTCATAAAGATTATTGAGTTCATGGTTAAAATAGATATCTATGGGATTGGTATTAGGGACTGAGCCATGAGCGGTTGTGCCATCCGCAAATGACAAGAGATTAAGAGTTGTAGAACGACTGATGTCATTTATATATAATAGGAATAAGGCTGGACCAAGAACTGAGCCCTGTACTATAAAACTTTTACAATTGTATTTTCTAGAATTATATTTTCTACCTATTAATATAACAGACTAAAATGAACCACTAGCATTTTAAAAGATATGGCAATTTGCCAACTGGCGAATTGCCAGATCTTTGAAAATGCTAATGGTTCATTTTAATTCATTTAAAGTCATAACTAGAAAATAAAATGCAAAAGTTTTATAGTATTGGGCCCTGACTGGCTGCTAATTATCCGTTGTGCAAAACCTCATGGCTACCGGATTGAAATGATCACATTTATTTTTAACTATATATATGAAATTCATGTAGTTGTGTGTGTTCACGAATTATCAATCACGTACGAACACATGTTTAACCCTTTACCCAAAGTAACGGCCAAAACCGGCCAGCGCTATTCTCAAAACTCGCCAATTAATTTTCATTATTTTTTTCATTTTTTGTCTCAAAAACATAGGTTATGAGACAAAAAATGAAAAAAATTAGTTATTCAAGAATATTTTTTTGCAAGTGTCGTCTGCTTTTCATGTTAGGTAAAGGGTTAATACCACATCTTGTAGAAGCTGTTAACAAAGTTTATATTGGAACAATAAAAATGATGATTTACGTCTTTTCCGCAACGCTCTTTTTCAGCCTCGGCTGATAATCTTTCCATCAATATTTTGGGGCTAGATTTGAGAAAGATTTGAATGCATTTTCAACCTAACACGCCAGACAACATCTTAACCTTTACCTAACCGGACGGAAAATCAGACCAGCACTATTTACAAACATTGTTATTCCAAGTTTATTATTTTTTCACTTTGTGCTACAAAACCTAACTTTGGAGTCATGAGCTGTGCTTTTAAGCCGAAAAATTAAAATGTTCAGTTAGGCCCCACAAAGTAGATCATCTGTTTCTCAGGCCATTTTTGTAAAATTGCATGTGGGCAGGCGGTTTTTTATTTGATTTTCTATTTTTGTAATTATTTCGTTTCCATCAGAATTTCATGTTCTTGGTTTGTTTTGTGTTTTAGGCCTCATAATCTACAGAATAGAATGGGCGGTGGTACATTTCGTCCCTAAAAGTGCAAGAAGGCTTTCCAATGCTAAAGCATTGCAAAGCCTTGTTGCACTTGAAGAACAAATTTATCAATTTCATTAACTAGGGTAAAATATCAGGCAAAAACCATTGAATTTTTATTTTTTTAAGTTTGCATTGGTTATAAAAAGAGAGCATGCGACAGCGAAAAGGACCGTGCAGGAGAGCCTGAGTAACAGATTTTCAACTTTTTAGGCCTTTTTCAACAATTTTTCTTTGCAATGGTTGTGTGCAATTTGTCTTCGGCAAAGGATTCAATGTTATTTCCGTGTGGTGGTATTTTTGGTTCACAAACATAGATTATGACCACTCATTGGGACGAACTCGTCAATTGTGTTACAAGTGTCGTCTTGAAGTCGTGTTTGGTAAAGAGATAAGAAATAATCTGACTTGGTTTATTTTTGATATATCAGTTCGAAATACCAGGACACTTTATTCTTGACGGGCCTATCTCCAGTGCATAATAATTCAAAATAACAGTCAATTGTTTATTGTTTTTGTTCTTAACTTGTCATTTGTTATTGGTTGTTTTAACCCTTTGCCCAAAAGCACACGATATCCAAATTGTTATTTTAATTATTATTTTAAAAAAATCCAAAAAAAAATAACCCTTTCAATACTACCACTCCCACTTTATCCATATATGGAGGACCTTTACGCACGTCTGTATGCGAGGACGTTTAATAGAATTTATGACATAGTTGAAATACTCTATCATCTAATTAGTTGTTGGAAAGAGCTCTTTGAGCCCTTTCCAACAATTAACCCTTTACCTAACGAATCGCCCGCATCCGCCCGCGTAATATGCAAATTCAGCAGTTGAAAAAATATTATTTTTCAAAAAATTTCAACAAAACCATATCATGTGACCCCTCGTTGGAACGAGCTCGATGAGCTCGTTCCAACGAGGGGTCACATGATATGGTTTTGTTAAAATGTTTTGAAAAATTAAAAAAAATGATATTTAAAATAATAAATTTTGATATCGTCTGCATTGGGTAAAGGGTTAAACAGATGGTAGGTTTGATCTGCGCACACCAGAACGTACAAATAATCATCATAAAGTAGATGACAATAGTCTCTTTCGGCAGTGAACGTGTTAAAAAAGTAAACGCATATCATGTGACCACTGACTGGAACGAGCTCAGCGAGCTCGATCTAACGATGAGTTCCGTGGTATGGTTTTATTGACTTATTATCAACTGCTCAGTTTTCAAATTACGCGAGTGGATGTGGCCGATTCGTTAAATAAAAGTATTATACTCCTCTTTTATTTAGTCAATACGAATACCATGCGATATGGCCCAAGTTGCTGAAAATGCTATAATGCAATACTCTACCAACCAATTACCAAGTAAAATAGCAAGTAAGAACAACTCTGACTTTCTGCCCAGCATTCAAAGGGTAACTGGTTATTGACGAGGGGTAATGCGTGTAGATAAATACGAATATGCCATTGTCGTACTTTTCAGGTGTCAAAACTTTGTGGGAGTTTAATAGGCTAGTTAACGCTTTGCCAAATGTACCACCTATATAGGGCCACTAAGCGCTATTCACAAAAATTGCCATTCGGATGTTATTATTTTTCCAATTTTTGCGTTCAACCATAGCTTATGACCTCTCATTGGAACGAGCTCGTCGAGCTCGTTCCAATGAGGGCTCATAAGATATGTTTTTGAGGTAAAAAACCGAATATTTTAGTTTATCAGCTTTCAAGTGTCGCTTCAGAGTTTTGTTACGTGAAGATTTGACGGTGACACTTTTCTGGAACTTATTCTGTCAACCTTCTTCAATCTGGATGTTAATTTTCTTACCCTTTAGCAGTCCTGATAAATTTTTGAAAAATTAATACTTAATTACAATCTGTGTGGCGAAAAGTGTGCCAAACAAGATGCTTGCCCGACAGGCTTTATTCATAATTCCGTTTACATTGTAGCCAAAAAAGAATGGGTGAGGGGAATATTTTATTCTGTTCAAAAAAGAATGATGTTTAAATGAATAAATAATCGTACTAATTAACCACTTGTGTAATCTGACGATATTTTAACTGTCTGTTTAAAATATAAATATTTAAATGGGAAAGATTTTGTGGCAAATATTATTTTTTATCTAACAATCAACTTAATTTACACCCAAAAACTCGGAAATTGTTCGAATTCCGTATCAGACAGATTCAACTTCGGTAAACATCGCACTATCACTTATATATTATTAGTTACACAGTTTGTTGGTGGGCTAATATGGTATATATGGTGTCAGTTAATTTCATATTGGACGAGAGCGAAGGCCACCAACAAACTGTGCAAACTGTGCAAACTGTGCAACGAATATATCTTACCGACTGTTGCATCGATGCACAGAACTAATAACAACAGCGATCAAAATTAAACGAGAGAATTCTCACAATGTGTTCACATGTATTTGCCTTGTTACAATTTAAGGGAGAATGCCAACATGCACTCTCCCATAAATTGTAACAAGGTAAATTCATACATACCAACCAGTTTCATTTCGAAGGTAACATGACACACATCCACATAATATGAAGCCTTTTAAGTTGCCTAACCTGCACTTCAGACCAAATATGGGCTCCCAACATCTTTCAGCTTGAAGTGTTTATCGGCTGCCGCCATTTTGAATAATCAATGAACAAAGGGGAGATTACCCATAGCTGTCAGCGTATATTGATGTTGACAAGCAGTATATGTTTTTTTATATGCAATCTGCATGTGACGTCTTTGAACCAATGAAATTCCAAGATACTTGTGGGAGGTAAGATATATATATATATTCCTTTATTTCCTCCGATATCGAAGAGCATATATATTTATAACAAAACGAACAAAAAGTGTGAAGAAAACTGAAGAACAAGAAAAATGAAAGAAGAAAAAATTATATAGACAATGTATAAATGTATATCCACAGTTTATATATATATAGTTGGGTAGTTTAATTGGTGGTGATACGATCTGTCGTGATCGCCCGACTCCAGATCTATTGACAAAAAAAAAATGATTTAAGAACAGACAGTTCTGGAGAGGGAAACAGTCGCGAATGACACTATCTTCCGCTCTGGATGCGGAGTGCTGTTGTAAATACTGTTTCACCCTTCTGAAGAAGGTTTGACTATCACATCCTCGTATTGAAACAAGATGTTAAGACACTATGAGAGATACAGGGGGGAGAGGGGCTATATTAAGTGGTTATTATTATAATTAATGTAGTCTTTTAGACTATTTGTCACACTCGATCGGTTTGAATAACACCAAATATTATTCGCTGAGTAAAAACTGTTCTGATGCTGCTGCTACCAGGGCAGCAACATGAAAATTGCAATTGTTCTAACATTTAACCTTCCAAAAGATATGACTTTCAAGTCGCTCACTGGATATTTGATACACAGGCGTATGTGGTTAAAAGAATCAAAAGAGCAGTGCGGCTAATGGGGAATTATCCGGTGAATGAAGTTGACCGAATCATTGGAGAGATTCATAGTCGAGTCATTGTGTTCACTACTTCTGCATATGTATTCCATAACTTTTCTGTTGATGTAACAAAGAAGTGAAGGAACTTTGGTACGTCTTCAACAAACTCTAAAACACCTTCCGGGACATAACTTAAAAATACAGACAGAATTGCCTCCTCATTGAGCTGATCCAAGTACAAGTAACATGTAACGCCAAACAAGTCGGTTATTGAGTGCCACACAGAAAAAAATGTTTGTATCAGCCCCTCTGTTCCAATTCCGTATCAGACAGATTCAACTTCGTTAAACATCGCACTATCACATATATGCATTGTTATTACATATTAAAATATGGAGTTCAAAATTTTAACCAATTCCAATCCAATTTAAACTGAAAAACGGGGAAAACGGGCTTTATGTAACGGGATTGTTAGATAAAAGTATTATCATGACCAAATGCATGTCCTGTAACTTATATCAGATTCTTGGTCGTGTTTACAATTCGCCATAACTGGTTCGTTGCGATCTGATTGTAAACACGACCTCGAATCTGATACAAATTACAGGACATGCACATGGTTATCATAATGGATATATATTACACTAGGGGATGGACCAGCCCCCACGAACGTTTTTTACTGGCAACTCATATCTGTATACAAAATAGCACATGATGCGACACAATTGCCTATTTTCGTGAATAACCCAAAATATTGCCACAAAAACATGTCGGTTTAGTTGTATCGGAGAGAAATACACACAGAGGCCGAGATTAAGGAAATAGGGCACGTCACGACAAACAGGGTAACTCAAATGATATACTCTAAAATCTGTTGGGTTAAAAATCGACCCAAATCAACTGGGTTGAGTGAATATGAACCCAACGGGGTTCATATTCACTCCACTCAGCTGATTTGGATTAATTTTTAACCCAGCTGATCTAAGAGAGTAGTAATATTATATTTTATCATATGACTCGTCCGTTTTGTTCACTTTAAAACATTTGATATTTTGCTTTTATATTAATCAGCGATAAATAAAGCCTTCCGCCGATTTCATTGGCCAATTTCAAAACTAGACAATTTGATTGGCTGAACAAAATACAACTGGGCCATATTTTCATAATTTGCATAATTGGGGTTGAAAGATTTCATTGGTCAATTTCAAATATAGACAGTTTGATTGGCTGAACAAAATACAACTGGGTCACATTTGCATAATTTGAGTAGGGATAATGTACGTAATCTGTCCTATTTAGGTTGGGTTATATTGCATTAACCCTTTACCTAACATAATGACCAAAACCAGTCAGTGCTATATACGAAGAAAATTCATTTTTTGCTTCCAAAACATAGGTTATGACCCCTCATTGCAACGAGCGCATCGCGATCGTTCCAATGAGGGGGTCATAACCTATGTTTTGGAAGCAAAAAATGAAAAGTTTTAGTTATATGATGATGTTTTTCCAAGTGTCGTCTGCAACACACGTTAGGTAAAGGGTTAAAAAGTCATACTAAGTCGGTATTTTTTGTATATGTGTGTCATATGATAAATAGAATATGAAATAAGTGTTTTTCTCTTATGATATTTATGAAACTCGTCCGAATTTTCCGTCAGAGGCTCGCACAAACGGAAAATTCTTAGACTCGTTTCATAAATATCATATGAGATAAAACACTTATTTCATATCCTCTATATATAGTATTATATTATATTGTATTATATAATATCTATTTAACTTCATTTACCAACAACTATATCCTGACTTTTGAACACAGGACAAAAAATAGAAATTCAGTGATCGTAATTGGCTCTGATCATTTCACCTCAACAGCGGTTTAAAAAGGCACCATAGCTGCATTTGACAAAAACTGAAGTGTAACCCATTAGCAAAATACTAATGATGTCATTGGCGTCTAATCAGATGCAGCCTTTCAACTCCTGCCTTTATCGATAACGTCGGAAATGTGTCCTAAATGTTCTCATGATGTCATCCCTGATTATAATGAATTTTTTTTTCGCTTTACTCGATGATATTTTATGTCATACACTGTCGGAAAGGGATATCATCTGGGAACTTCCAAACAGTTTGTTACAAGCAGAAAATTATCGGGGATGAATACTGTGCCCAGTCTGCCAGAGCTCAAGATGGGAAAAAAATATCGCTGGTACGTTATCGAAACCTTACACTTGAGTGACAATGGTAGGGCATAAATAGACAGGACCCAGACCTGAGTGAGTGAGACTCATTTTGCTCAACGAAAACACACACCCGATGGTCCGTGAACTGAACATTAGTTTGTTGGGTCTCAAGTTTCTACCGGTCAATCAAGTTTGAACTGCTGACCATTCGGTAGTTCGTTGGGAACCACATTCAGGTCTGTCATGATTAACCGAGAAGCGACTAATCACCAGAAACACCGATAATCGACGACACCGATAATCGACGATTATGGGTTTCCATCACTCGTTTACTGATGAATTATAGGTTATTACCCTCCTCCATATTGCACTCGCAAGAGGTGTCAGAGGCTGCAGAATATCAAAATACACTGTGGTCGATATGGGGCAGAAGTATAAAGATACAACACATGACACCAGACCTGGCGTTCCAGAAAGTATGGGAGTACAAATAGAGACTCTTGACAACCTCAGGTCCAAACCTGAGCCATGGCTCAGGTTTGGGCCTGAGGTGATCAAGAGTCTGAATTTTCCTCGGAGAGCAGTAGGCGTGTAGCATCCCTGTATTCCTAAAGAATGTCGGACCAGAGGAACCAATGACCAAAAATATTGTTTTCTACATGGTTGTTTCTAGAGGTCACAGGGTATGATTATTTATTTATTGGTGTTTTAAGGTCACATATTTCTGCACAATGGCTAACCATGACTGTGACAGTTTTACGGGTGGACGAAGCCGGAGTACCCGGAGAGAACCACCGAGCAACAGCGAGCAACTGTCAGCTCCCCAACATACCAACTCCATACAAGCAGAGGTAGCATTGGTTGAAGACAGGTGCACCATCGACGTGCAGTACGCTTTAGTACACAGCGTCACCGTGCCCCCACGCGGGCAATGGGGGTGAAGTGTCTTGCCCAAGGACACAACGCGGTTGCCGCAGGTGGGACCTCTAGGCTTGCAGCCTGCACCTCTACCAACTGCGCCACCGCGCCCACCCCCACAGGGTATGATTAAAAGTCGACTTTAATCGATTATTCTTCTTCAAAAGTCGATGATGAAATTTCATAATCGTACCAGTCCTAACCGCATTACCTTGTACGTATCGTAAAATGTACAGAGAAGGGATTGGTGTGTACTTGATTCTCCCCAATAATGTTATCATTATACTCAATATGTTTCATCAACAGAGTATGTTTTTTCAGTTGAATGATATAAATGGGAAGTGGCAAAAATAATTTCTCTATAATCTGCTATTATAAAGAAACGCATTCTAGACATAATGTTTAATGTTTTCTCCTAAACACATTGATGTCAAACTGAAAAGTGATCTGGGTGCAGAAGATGGCTTATGTCAAAAAAAGAAGTCAAGCTTTCAACGGTCATTTTCAGACTGATGAAGACAACACCATTTCAAACTCTTTAACGCCACTATTACCGCAAACATTCCGTCATGTTAGTTTAATTACAAGGATTGAATAAATGCATATTCATGCATCATGAAGGGTGGACCAATTAAATCTCCAATCACCGCATAGAACTTTCCCAGAATGAAAAACGGGATTTGGAATTTTTGTGAAGACGAGGATGGAGGCAAATTTCCGCCGTCTTATATGAATAATATGCATCATTATTAAAAAGCTTTTTCAGAAATTATCAAATTATTGATTGGTGTTTAAGGTCACAGTCAGCATATATATATTATTGTATATATATTATCGCAACATAGATGTGAAGATGAAGTCAAGATTAGCCAATCGTTTATTATATGCTACCCACTTTACACTTCAAACGATTTCCACCCGAGGCATTGGTTACCGGGCCATACTTTACCAGCAAATTAGAGCTTGTTTACCATGGTACAAGCACTACTCTACTTCCCGGGAGTTCTCAGGAGGAAGCAATCATCAACGTGAAGAAGCTTCGGTACAGGAAACACAAGAGAATTTTGTTTTCCTTTTTTGATAGACATTTGTTGTGTCAATGTAATAGCGTAAAGTTGCGATTTCTTTGCTAAAAAATGAATATATTTCCGATAATCTTTCTCACTGGGCTAATATAAAGCATAAAGATAGGTATAAAACGGACCCTGAAAACCGATTTGTCACTTAAACAGAACAGGAATAATTCAAGCGCTGCAAATTAAGCATGAAATTTAGGTCCATTACCGCATTTCTGTTTAATACCATAATGGGCGGTCTGATAAGAGATTAAAAGAAAGAGAGATCCGTCGTCTCCTGCAGTCAGTATCTGTGCAGTTATGGCCAGTTAATAGGTAATTGTTGTAAAAACAGTACATCGCACATGTCCTGGACACACACTCATATTACGCATCTAGCCTGTCACCAAATGTCAGGATATACCGAAATGCGTGTCTTTCAAAGGAACTTTAAAGCGAATATTAAATTAAGATAGATATAAGCGGCCGAGTTCAAGAGAAGCAATTAGACTGAGAATTGACGTTCTAATATCGAAATAAAAATCAGGGGGTTTCTCGAAAGATTCATTCCAGTCTGAAGGCGGGTAAGGCTGTGGATCGTAGGAGCTGTGGATGCCCCATGCTATTGGTTAGAGAAGGTGCCGCATCGGTGCGAGAGTAAAGGCACGTTGTAGTGTAGGGGAGCCACAGAGCTCATATTTAGAATAGGGGCAGTCGCGGGCCAAGTCGGTGGCCATATATGAGAATAGGATCAAAAACACGAAGTACGAGCTCAGGGAGCTATTTGCATTTAGGTAAATGGCATTACCTGTTGTAGAAGGCAAACCATACGTTGGCAGTGTAGGCTTTGCCTGTATGAACATTATTCTGAGATAAATGGAGAGGAGCGTTTAACCCCATTGGTGGCGACTGCTTGAGTGAAAAGCGTCAAGTAAAGTGACAACAAGCTAGTGGCCGTGCGACGGCAGTGTTAGAGTGACATTCCGTCACTCGTTAGAGGGACGTCGATATAGTAAAGTAACAATACGTTAGGGGCCGTGTGACGGCAGTAGTAGCGTGACATTCCGTCACATGTTAGAGCAAAAGTGTCCGGTAAAGTGACAATACGTTAGTGGCCGTGCTACGACAGAGAAGGAGTGAAGTGAAAAGGCAACCAAAGTCCAAACACGAGCGAGAAGGAAGGAAAACCAGCGACAACAGAGAATGCGAGCCCGCAAGTGATTCAAAAACTGCGTGGGTGGGGTGTGATTGACGTTCTGTTTTTCTTATTCATTTAGATTTCATGTAAGTCACAAATTACCATATTTATTTTTATATATATATATGTGTTAAAATTGTTGTTTCCAGTGCACCCCTGCTGATTTATGATTTTCGAGGAAAAGTCATTGACCCCTTCAGAATAAGAACCACCCAACAAACGTGAAACGGACGGGTTCGTCACAGTGAGACATACGTTCACGTACGGATTCAGGCAACACTCCTTGAATTTTGGCCGAATACGCGGTGTGAATCTATTTCTTCCAGCAGCGGCAAAGCCCGGTTTCCGACATGTTGACGAGACAAGTTTTAAACAAATAATAACGCGTCTAAGAAAGTCACGCGATACAACAATTACAATTATTACTTTTAAATCTGATTTTCAAATAAGCAATTATTTTACCAACAATGTAATAAACATCAAATTAAAATGTCACTATAAAGTAAGATGTAAGATATTTATCTTTATTGCTATACAGTGGAGTCCACTTAATTGGATATCTCTTAATTGTATATCCCTGTTAATTGAATATAATTTTCCAACACAAAACCATTTACCATACTTCCAGTACAAATTTAACCTGTTAATTGAATATAGGTTATAGAGTACTGAATAAAAAATCTTGTAACCTGTCGAGAAATTACCCTGACTCTCCCCAGTTTTCCTTTGTTTATAAACCCATTTGGCCTTAGGACATCCAATACAGGCATTTAATCTATTATATCTTGTTTGACAGAGCTCATAGAGCTCAGTCAAACAAGATATAATAGAATAAATGCTAGGTTTATCTCTAGAACACAGGAAAGTGACACAATCCCTGTTAAATGAATAATCGTGTTAATTGAATAATTTTCATTGGCAAAGTGGCTCTTCAATTAACAGGGTTCCACTGTACTAACTTATAAGATATCGATAGTCGATATCTATTGTAACGGTAGATTTAAGCGAATATCTCCCCGGAAGTGACGTGTATTACGCAATAAGTTTAGATCGATATCATTGCGTGTTTTGGTTTTTAATTGCAGTTAAAACATCGTTACGCATACAATAAATAGACAATAGTTCACTGCTCGGATTCGAGTACGATTTTTATCGTCGAGTGCGGTGCACGGAGGATTATTTCACGAGGCGTTTGTCGAGTGAAATAATCCGCACGGCCCACGAGAGGATAAAATCATACTCGAATCCGAGCAGTGAACTTTTGTATTTATTTTATTTTCTCCTTATTTGTTTTCCCAAAACAACCCTTTATAATTGATTCAACACAATCGATTTGTAATGAATATAAAAAAAAAAAAAGTCCGACATCACTGAGAGTGGAATACGATGCTGGGAATGGAATACCATTTGCGGCGAGTGGGAGTGAGAATGCGATTTGTTTTAGGGGAAGAAAAACGAATGGAAATAAAATAAATAAAAAGAGTACCTACTACTTTTGCGTTGTTACTAAAATGATTTCATTCGCGAATGTAAAGAAATCTAAGTGACCACAAGTGGTTTTCGGCCCCCTCGCCCCATCCCACCCAATCTCTTTGACCACCAGTATTGCAAACCCACAAGAAAAGTAAAGATAAATATTGTTAGACCCGACTTTATATCAACTTTTAACCCTTTACCCAACGAATCGCCCGCATCCGCCCGCGTAATATGCAAATTCAGCAGTTTGTTTGTTTGTTTGTTGATGGTTAACGTCACATATTTATGCACCATGGCTAATCGTGACACAACGTGGAGATGAAGTCAAGTTTAGTCAATCGTTGATCTACATGTTGCCCATTTTCACCCCAAGCATTGGTGACTGGGTCCTATTTTACTAGTAAAAAATTCAGCAGTTGAAAAAATATTATTTTTCAAAAAATTTCAACAAAACCATATCATGTGACCCCCTCGTTGGAACGAACTCGTCGAGCACGTTCCAACGAGGGGTCACATGATATGGTTTTGTTGAATTTTTTTGAAAAATTAAAAAAAATGATATTTAAATTGATAAAATGATATTTAAAATAGTAAATTTTGATATCGTCTGCGTTGGGTAAAGGGTTAAAATCGACATTTTATTACAGTACGGTCATCGTGGAAAGGTCAAAATCCACGCGTGGGCAATATTTCCACGAATGCGTTAACAGTGAATCTCTGGCATAAAAGAATGGAATCGCCATCAAATTTCAATGAAAGAAGCCCCGGGTACGACCCGGTGCTTCTTTCATTGAATATTTGCTGAAAACTAATCATTATTTATTGAGAAAAGCGCCCGTGGGCTACACTGCCCGCGAGTGGATTTTAACCATTCCACGGCGGCTGTACTGAATACATTTAGTTTATATGAGGGGATTGGTAACTCTTTATCTAACACGAATAACAGACGGCACCTTCAAAATATTTTCTTGAATAATTAGAATGTTTCATTTTTCACCTCAAAAATAAACTTTATGACCCCTATTGGAACAAGTTCATCATCATCAAGCTCGTTCCAATGAGGGCTCATATACTATGTTTGGGGTTAAATATTGAACTAGATATAGTAAGCTTAAAATTGCGATTTTTGTGAAAAGCACTTGCCGAATACGGATGTTGCATTAGGTAAAAGAAAACGGGGGCGCGGTGGAATTGCGGTAACCAGATCACCGAAGTTAAGCAACGTCGAATCCGGTTAGTCCCTGGATGGGTGACCGTCTGAGCGATCGATTAGGGCTTCTACGTTGTGTCCTTGGGCAAGGCACTTCACCCCGATTGTCCACATGGGGGCACGATGACGCTGTGTAATAAGGCGTACAGCACGTCGATGGTGCGCATGTCTTCAACCAATCTAACCCTGCCTGTGCTGCAGTGTGAGTTACGATGTTGGGGAGCTGGCAGCTGCTCGTCGTTGCTCTGTGGTTCTTTCCGGGTACTCCGGGTCCTCCACCCGTAAAACTGTCACCGACACGATATAACCTTGGTTGCTAATGTGTCGTTAAACTCTAATAAATAAATAAATAAATAAATAAATAAATAAATAAATAAATAAGGTAAAAGAATAAAATGACACTCGACTCTCATCTTAGTACACTTATTATTTTGAATTTAGCCCTTTACCCAACGCAGACGATATCAAAATTTATTATTTTAAATATCATGTTTTCTAATTTTTCAAAAAATTTCAACAAAACCATATCATGTGACCCTCGTTGGAACGAGCTCGTTCCAACGAAGGGTCACATGATATGGTTTTGTTGAAATTTTTTATAAAATAATATTTTTTCAACTGCTGATTTTGCATATTACGCGGGCGGATGCCGCCGATTCGTTGAGTAAAGGGTTAGACTACTAGTATTACGATTATGGAAATATTTAGGTTCTAGCAACCTGCAGTGTGCTGTGTGTTTACATGCACTTTTGAAGCTTATTAACACACCCGATAATATAATGATCTTGTGGTTACGGACAATTTCTCCCACGAAGTATTCATATCTTTCTCCTCATTACAGAGTAGACAGGTGCCGATTGACAACTATGTTGGACCTTTGGAATGCTTCTGGAATGCCAGTGTATCTCACGATAAAACCATTTTGACAAGTGAGATTTTTATCGGCAGGTACACGGAGGGTTTGAAAGCATGCAGATTGTTTTATGGCATTTTGCCTAGGGGCATTCAGTTTAACTCAGTGCGCTGTCTACCATTTTCATTCCAAAGTCCGCTGCATTGCATTGAAAAAAAAACTTACAAAGCTCCCCCTCTGCAGAGTTCCACGATTGTTATTGGCCCAACAGTGAAAATTCAGAGTGAAAGGCCTGTAATTAAAACAGTGGCTTGCTCGGTGCAGTAATATTTTTAAATTATATTAAAATCTGAATATGCAAATAATAATATGAAAAAATATCTTCTAATTGTATAACTTTGTAGACTGTCTCCCAGGAGAGGATTATTTGTTCAAGCCACTGTGGAGAAAAATGAGATGTTTGTATTTAAAAAAAAACAGCAGTTGTCCTTTCGAAATAAGCTGTATCATTCAATCCAAAGTATAATACCGGGAACGTGAATTTCACGGCTTTGCTGCTCCCAGTTCTGAAAGTGAATAACGAAACCGGAAAAATTCAGAGACCATGGTATCAATGATTGCGTACTACAGTTTATGACATTACGTCGATTATCAGTTCTTCCGAGGCCAGCATCGCCGTTGGAGCTATGGTTTAATCTCATGAACGGGCATTTCCCGGTTACCGGTTCTGAAAATCAGTGCTACTGACCGAGACATTCATAGACTTGAATCGGGAATCTAAGGTTATGGAATCGCAACCTTTGATTCCCGGTTCTGTTCTATGAATTTCCCGGGTATCCGTACTGATATTCACAAATGAGAACCCGTAATTTCCTGGTATAGTGACTGACTTTTTAAAAAGAGAACCAGAAAATTCCCGTTCCCGGGATTAAACCTTAATTCAGTCTCGTGGAGGTTTCAGGGATGAGAATTGCATGTAATTTAATTCCATGAAATTAACTCAAATTCTCACATTTTTAGGACAAATTTGTGAATTTTTTTTTTTTTCAAAAACTTTGTGTTGACAGATATTTTATTTTTATAAATTGGCATGAAAATGATCTTTAGGACCATTTTCACGCAAATTAATAGAAATAAAATTTTAGCATTTTCGGCATGAATGCGCCGAAATCGGCAAATTTGCTTAAATTTTTCATCCCTGAGACTTTTGGGATGCGTGAGGTTAAATAACCCAAGAAGCGATGCTCCTCAACTGGTGTGCATTGATGGCGCACCTTTCATTAAATTGTGGTGCCCCCTCCCGACAAGTCGTATATAGCTTCTAGGGTTGAGGGAATGGGGGTAGAGAGAAAACAGAACGTTGCAAAGCAAAGGGACACCGTCAAGATTTCAGGACACCAATCTAATTCCGTAAGGAATCCGACGCTGTAATAGGCTGTCTGTTTACTCACATTTCGTAGAGTTTGCTCACAGGCTACAATTGATTTAATCTGATGTTTCTATACTCACAAAGAAACAGAGATATTCCTTCGTGTTCCAGTTACAGATATTCCCATCATTAAATATGTATTTCACATTGAAATGAAAACATCAATTTATTTATTTATTTACTAAGTTGGAGTTTGACGACACTTTCGACAGCCAGGGTCACCTCATCGGACAGTTTTACGATGGATGAAGCCCGAGTACCCAGAGAGAACCACCGGGCAAAGGGGAGAAATTGTTAGACTCCTCAACGTACTAACTCCACACAAGCAGGGTTAGAATTGGTTGAAGTCAGGTGTACCTTCAGCGTGCAGTATGCCTTTGTACACGGCTCCACTGTGCCTCACGTAGTGAAAACATCACGATATCAAAATAATTTATGTTACTATGTGGCGTGTTAATACAACTACAGGTGCGGTGAGTCCTCATTCACAAGTATTTAGTTTACAAACATGACAATAGAGATTCAGTTAAAATCAAATCTGGATTGAGAAAGATTTCTTGCATTGATTCAAAAAAATGAAAGCATACGGTACTTTTAGATTGAATCGTCTGGTTTTATTGAAATAATTGACCAACTGAAATTTGCCTGATCATTGAAACTAAAACATAAGAAGGGGCACCGACCCATCAAATTGAAAGCATTTTCAAAACAATGGTTGTTTAACCCTTTACCTAACATGAAAAGCAGACGACACTTGCAAAAATAATTCTTGAATAACTAATTTTTTTCATTTTTTGTCTCAAAAACATAGGTTATGACCCCTCGTTGGAACGAGCTCGACGAGCTCGTTCCAACGAGGGGTCATAACCTATGTTTTTGAGACAAAAAATGAAAAAATAATGAAAATTAATTGGCGATTTTTGAGAATAGCGCTGGCCGGTTTTGGCCGTTACGTTGGGTAAAGGGTTAACTTTTTTGGCGCGGAATAATCTGAGAAACAGAATTCTTAGCGCCTAATATTCATCAGGAATTTTTAAAAAAAGTATAGGTTGTTAGACTAAAGCGTTATTATTTTAAAAGATGTTCTAATGATCTCATTGAGAGTTTTTCAAATGATTTTCTGTATATATTTAAATGGCACCTTTATACGTTCAAGGGGCGGTATCGTTGTTCATGGATGGGACATAAATGGTGCATGAAGCATAGGAATACGTATGTTTGTTCAACTCTTTACCTAACGAATCGGCCGCACCCCCCCCCCCCCCTGCGTAATATGCAACCTCAGCAGTTGAAAAAATATTATTTTTTCAAAAAAATTTCAACAAAACCATATCATGTGACCCTTCGTTGGAACGAGCTCGTCGAGCTCGTTCCAACGAGGGGGGTCACATGATATGGTTTTGTTGAAATTCTTTTAAAAATTTGAAAAAATGATATTTAAAATAATAAATTTTGATATCGTCTGCGTTGGGTAAAGGGTTAAAAGCACTTGGAAATGGACACAAACAGTTGGCTAAAATGACTACTGCAGTACCTTTCCGCGGTCTTCCGTCTGTTGACTTTAGTCGCCTGTCGCGCAAAAAGAGTTAAAACGCGCAATTTCTCACACTAGGCGATAACTTTGAGCTCGAGGGGAGCATCGTATCTGTGAAAAAATCCGATAGAGCTTCAAATTTCAGAGAAACTAATCGGGAGATGCTCGCCTATAATGTCGATCGTTTATTGTGTTTTACAACATTTTCAACAGCCAATATCATAACGTGTCGGACTGGTTCACGGATGAAGGAAACCGGAGTACCCGGAGAATACCACAGCGTACCTGTCGGACTCAAGCAGGCATATATTGGTTGAAGGTATGCGCCCCGTCGACGTGCACTACGCCTCAGTAAAACGTGCCAAATGCTCTCCCAACTAAGCAATCGGGACGACGTGTCTTGCCAAAGACATAACACTGATGACGCAGATCAGAACTGAACCGTCGTCCTTTCGATCTCAAGTTCAGTGCTCTAACCAATAAGCCACCACGCTTCCGACAAAGTCGATCGTTAACCCTTAACCAAACGTAACGGCCAAAGCCGGCCTGCGCTATTTATAAAAATTGCCAATCAATTTTCATTATTTTTTCATTTTTTGCGTCAAAAACATAGCTTATCGCCCCTCATTGGAAGGAGGATGTTGAGCTTATTCCAATGAGGGGTTATAAGCTAAGTTTTTAAAGCAAAAAAAAAAAATGAAAAAAAATAGTTATTCAATAATATTGTTTGCAAGTGTCGTTCGCTTTTCATGTTAGGTAAAGGGTTAAATCTCCTTCTGTAGAAGGTTATGGATCTTATTTTGGCCAAAATCTACCGGCACCAGTTGGGAGCGTGGTGGCTCAGAGGGGCTCGGTTCGAATCCCAACTGCGGCAACCGCGTTGTGTCATTGGGCAAGACACTTCACTACCATTGTCCACGTGGGGGCACGGTAACGCTGTGTACTAAGGCGTACTGCACGTCGATGGTGCACTTGTCTTCAACCAATACTAACCCTACTGGTGTGGAGTTAGTATGTTGGGGAGCCTTATAGCTGCTCGCCGTTGCTTGGTGGTTCTCTCCTGATACTCCGCCTTCCTCCACTCGTAAAACTGTCCTGCTAGAGGTGACCCTGGTTGTCGAAAGTGTAGTTAAACCCCAATAAATAAATAAATAAATAAATAAATAAATAAATAAATAAATAAATAAATAAATAAATAAATAAATAAATAAATAAATAAATAACCTGCACCAGTTTCTCACACCCACGGATAAATCTCGACCTCAGTCTAATACACTGATTTCTTTTCAAGTGGATTGCTGGAACGTCATTGGCCACATATTCAAAAGGGTTTCTTGTGGGAGGGGGAGACGTAAGTTACTATAAATGAACAATGCTCAACACAAGAAAAAAAATTCTCGAGGGTTTTAGTATACCGATGCATCGCAATCTCCAATCACTTTTATTGAAGAATGTACTTTGATGTATATGGAAAATGAATATGCTGATGAGCTGCATATCCTTTCGTGGCATTGAAAATTGAATATTCACAAGCTTATTTTAGTTGTTATTTTCAAGAAAACCAAGTGTTGCGATTGGAAACTTGATGTAGTGTTAACGCCAGGACGTTTGGTGAAGTGATATAGAATATACCCATAGTATTATTTGTTTATTTATTGCGATTTAAGGTCACATACTTATGCACAACGGCTAATCGTGACCGTGACAGTTTTACGGGTGGAGGAAGCCGGGGTACCCGGAGAGAACACCGAGCAATGACGAGCAACTGTCAGCTCCTCAACATTTTAACCCTGTTCAAACTCCGCTCAAGCAGGGTTACAGCGGTTGAAGTCATGTGCACTATCGACGGGCAGTACGCCTTAGTACACGGCGTCATCGTGCCCCCATGTAGGAAAACGGGATAAAGTGCCTTGCTCAGGGATACAACGCGGGTCGTCCCGGGCGGGGATCGAACTCTGGACCTCTAGCATAGAAGTCCAACAGTCTACCACTGAGCCACCGCGCTTCCTTGCCCATAGAGGCTTGGTGTACCATATGTTCACCATGAGTGGTGAAGTGGTGTTAACCGCGAGCCTTCGGCGCGCGGTTAACACCACTTCACCACGAGTGGTGAACATTTGGTACACCAAGCTACTATGGGTATATTTTATTTATACCATGGTCATCAGATCATCAAGAGTCGCTATTATTTTTTCTCGATTTTACTGAGCAGCAGTACAAACGTGCGAATCTGTTTTTGTTTACATGAGCATCGGTGGACGGTACTTCCGCTGTCAATTGTATCTCTGAAACGAAATGGAAAAAGAAACGGGGCCTTTTTCACCTTAATAACATGATAACATACTATTTTGAGTTATGGATGCTTTATTAACATGAGACGATGCATGTTTGTTAATTTTTGATGTCTTTCGGGGGAAACTCATTTAAAAACGTAATAAATAATTGCCACTTTTATTTCGCTCTTCAGGTCGACGTCACCAAAGGTCACCTTGGATGTAGTTCCACTGTAGGTGTAAATTTTAACTATTGAAATCCCATTGTTGTCGTGTTCACCAAAGTTGGTGTGTATAACTAAAATTTATGTCATAGGCTTTTCATATATAGAAGAATAGGTAATCATGGTATGAACAGCTGTTACGCTACAGCGTAACAGCTTTCACAACCATCGTCATGACTTGGGTGGAATTTTTACTTTGATTGACTTGATACCATCTTGGGTGGGGGTGGGGGTGGGTTGGGGATATGTTGTGATTTTTTTTCGCTGACGTTGCAGCAGTCCAATTGTATATAGTTCCACGGTCTAACTTCACAACAGGTTTTGAACGACATTACATTCCAAAGAGTTTGCCTCTAGTCACAAGATTCTAATTTGCACTGGAGAAGTGTTATTGCTGAAGATGTACATTACAGATATGGTATCGCACACACACTTACATTAATATCCCACGGGTGAAAGTACTAACCTGACTCGAGTTTATCGTTCAACCATCATTATTTGAGGAAGTTTACAGATAATGCGAAGAAACAAATGAGAAATGTCGACAGGCCAGCGTATTGCTAAGTATACATTCCTGCACCTGCTATAACCTACCATGTTAACAAATGGAATCCAAACCACAGTGATGAAGGTGCTTGAGTTCACGAAATATTTCATTCAATGAATTGGTCAGGAACAATATTTACAGCCCGAATGATCTAGAACCAGGCATCGCGGAGCCGGGAGGTCAAAGGGGACTGTAGCCCCTGCACTTTTTTGAGAAGGTGTCCATGTTTTTATAATTAAAGGAATACAACTATAATTTAGTATTGAACTTTCCTAACAAATCCAATCATGGCAGCAACGGGAGGAAGCAAATCGAAATGTCCCTTTGGAGCTTTCAGCCAGATATAGCTGTGGTGTTCCGTTAACCCCCAGATCATCACGACTCCACTTTGCCTCCACCCCCCCCCCACGCCGAGAGAAATTGGCTACACTTGCAAAAATAAAATCTTGAATAACTAAGTTTTAGCTCGACTTGACAAAGTCAAGCTGAGCTATTGCCATCACTTCTCGTCCGTCGGCGTACGTATGTCCGGGCGTATGTACGTCCACAATTTCCCTTGGCACACCTCACAGGTCGCATTTATGATCAGATCGCTTTGAAACTTGGTATGCTTGTTTGGGGTGACCTCTAAATGGGAGCTATCGATTTTATTCGATTTCCGTCAAAAATGTTTCTGCTGGCAACTTTCTTACAACTTAGTTAAGTCAGACCTCAATATTTCACTTTGGGACACCCTACAGGGCACATTTGTGATCAAATTGTTTTGAAACCTGGCATGCTTGTTTGGGGTGACGTCTAGATGGGAGCTGTCGATTTTCGTCCATTTCCGTCAAAAAATGTTGCCGCTGGCAACAACCTTTGAACTTAGTTTAGTCAGTCATCAATATATTGCTTTGGCACGCTCAACAGGGCACATTTATGATCAGAATGGTTTGAAACTTGGTATGTTTGTTTGGGGTTACCTCTTGATGGGAGCCCTCGATTCTCTTCAATTTCTGTCAACAAATGTTGCCGCTGGCAACGACCAATGAACTTCGTGCAGTTTTGCATCAATATTACGCTTTGGCGCAGCCTGCAGTTCACATTTTTGACTGGATCACTCTGAAACTTGGTGTGCTTATTTGGGGTGACCTCTAGATGAGAGCCATCGATTTACTGCCATTTCCGTCTAAAATATTTGCCATTGGCAACGACCTCTGATGAACTTAGTAAAAACGTATTGCAGTTGTGCATCAGTATTTCCCTTGAACACACCCTGCAGAGCACATTTATGATTGGATCATTTGGAAACTTGATATGCTTGTGTGGGGGTGATATCTACATGGATGTTATCGATTTTCTTCCATTTCTGTTAAAAAATGTTGTCTCTGGCAACGACATTTGAACTTAGTTTAGTCAGGCTTCAATATTTTCCTTTGGCACACCCTTCAGGGTACATTTATGATCGAATCACTTTGAAACTTGGTATGTGTGTTCAGGGTGACCTCTAAATGTGCGCAATTGATTTGTTTTTTCATTTCCTTTAAAAAATTATTGTCGTTAACACCAGCCTTTGAACTTACTGCATTTGTGCAGCAACTTATCCCTTTTGCACTCTCAGCAGGGTATATTTATGAATTTTCATAAAAAAGAAAAAAACAACATTGCCACAAGCAATGACCTTCAAACTTAGTGCATTTGTGCATTAACATCTTCCTTTGGTATGCCTCAGAGGACGCATTCATTATCAGGTTGTTTTGAAACTTTGTATCCTTATGCAGGATGACAAAGATAGGTGCTATCGATTTTCTTTTTATTTTCATCAAAAACTGTTGCTGTTTGCCACACTCTTTAAATTTATTGCATTTGTGCATCAACATTCTTCTTTGACATGGCCTACAGGCCACATTTATCATAGGATTGTTTTTGAACTTGGTGTGCTCATTAGGCGAGACCTTTAGATAAGAGCTATTGATTAGCATTCATTTCTGTTAAAAAAAATTGCCGCTTACAATAACCTCTGAACATACTGCATTTGAGTATCGACATTCTTCCTTTAGCCAGTCTAACAGTTTACATTTAAAAATGCATGGATTACTGTGACGTTGTGCACACACAATGCTGTTATGTTGAAATTTCACCAAATAACATTGTACCAATGATCTTCAATTTTGCCATTTCACTTATAACTTACCAAGTTCAAGTTTGTCAAGTTGAGCTACAGTGTCATTTACACTTTCATTTTCATTTTTTGTCTTAAAAACATAGGTTATGACCCCTCGTTCCAACGAGGGGGTCTTAACCCACGTTTTTGAGACAAAATATGAAAAAATAATGAAAATTAATTGGCGATTTTTGTGAATAGCGCTGGCCGGTTTTGACCGTTGCGTTGAGGAAAGGGTTAAATATTCCACTCAAACGTTAAGTACAGTGAACGATGCTTTTTTCAAATCACACTGAAGCATATCCATGCCTAACTCTCCTCGCACCACTTATGCACAAAAATTGAAACTAAGAACCCCTCTTCAAAATCGTTTCGTGGTCCATGAGAACCATAAATAAAATGCATAGAGTGGAATTTTGGAAATACATTGCATATCGTGGGCGTCGAGCGCAAATACCGACTTGTTAGAGAGGGTCGGGAAGGAATGGGTTGGAAAGGGATCGGCTACAGGTTCCTCCGAGAGAATCAAGAACTAGTCCTGGCGAAATACGCATAACTCAGCCACATGTTCTATGCGCAGCACATTGTAACCATATTGGGACTCCCACGGTTGCTTCCGACTTGCTCGTGGTGCCTGCCCCCTCCCCACCCCCACCTACAAGTCTTGGAAACAGAGTATCCTAGTGACATTGGAGTGTAGCTATTGTTTCATTTGCAGGCCTTTGTGGGCTGAGTACCTGCCACATTCCAAATAGGTAAAAAAATTCCCAGCTGAACTTGCCATGTATTCCTGGGCCTACCATCTGCCAGAAACATGATACAATAAGCTCCGAGTCAAAGTCCTGAACATATTCAATGCATCAACAATTCACCAACAAACAATTCCAGTTTGACATCATTCCCATTCTGCCCAGTATCGTAAACTCATACAACCAGTAATCACCAACTATAGCAACTGGCACAGTCTTTTTGCGTTTCTAGCCGTACCATTTTTTTATGGAAATTGCAGGTAGACTGTCAATCTGGCTGTGTCATCTCACAACAGTATACATTTCAGTTGCTGTAACATTTTTTAAAATACTAGTATTATTGAAATGCCATGGATTATGTTTTCACAAGTCTTAATGTTGGGTGGGTTAACAGGGGTCTTTTAATTACCTCCACTCCAGGAATCTCAATCGATCTGTGGTCCCTGATAATTTGTCCGAAAGCACTGATCTTTTGGGTCCCCGGTATTATTGGAGTCACTGATATTATGACATAGTTTGGTCAAATTTGTCAAGCGTTGGTCGTCCCTGTGAAACCTCTGTCTAGCCAAAGGCTCCTCCCCAATTTCTATTGATTAAACCTTGGTTAACTGTCACAAGTGAATACAGATAACTTTTAATCACCTCAACCCTTTACCTAACATGAAAAGCAGACGACACTTGCAAAAAAAAATTCTTGAATAACTAATGTTTTTCATTTTTTGTCTCAAAAACATAGGTTATGACCCCTCATTGGAACGAGCTCGACGAAAAAATAATTGGCGATTTTTTAAAATAACGCTGGCCGTTTTTGGCCGTTACGTTGGGTAAAGGATTAAACACAGTATCCGAGAAAGAGGTACCCACCACCCACCCCCCCCCCCCCCCCAAAAAAAAAAAAATAGTCTCTGAAGAAACAAGCAACATTTCCGCGAATCGACCTCCGGGTGAAACCCGAAGATCCATCAACTGAAATTTTGCTTGTCCGAGAATTCGATTTTGTCTTGATCAAACTCCGTCACGTGAGTGTTTTCCTAACAAATTATTGTACATGCTTTATTGGTTTGTTTGTATAACGGCACTTTTAACAGTCGGGGTCATACTGTGTCGAGCAGTTTTATGGGAGGCGGAAGCAGGAGTACACGGGGAGAACCACCGAGCAACGACGAGTAACTGTCGGACTCTGGAGCTTGCTAACGCGGCACGAGCAGGGTGAGCATCAGTTGTGGGGGCCGCCTCGTGCCATACGTCATAGTATACAGCGCCACCGTACTCCCACATTTATTTATCTATTGAGGTTTAACGACACTTTCGACATCCAGGGTCACCTCGTGTCAAAGGCTCCCACATACACACTAAAAACTAAAGTGTTAAAACTGACACTTTCAAAGTGTTAAACCCATTCTAACTCTTAGGGTTTGAGTTTAACACTCAAAGTGCAATGCTTTAAGCACTTAGACATAACTATCGTCAGACATCTGAAACTTGAATGGATGGCACTTCCCATGTGTCTAGCATTGGTGGTTCTTCCAGAATCGTCCATAATTTGATTTGCGCTTGGTGGGTACACAATTAAAAGGACACAACGCAGATGACGCGGATCAGGCTCGAGAGTTCGAGCCTGATCCGCGTCATCTGCGTTGTTTCCTTTTAAGTGTCGCGACATTACACTTGTCAAGTGGTATTATTGTAACGCCTGTCAAGTTCTGGGATATCCACAATTGAACAAAGTGCTAGTTCAGCACTTAGTAAGTGTTAAATACAGCACTTCAAGTGTAGTTTTTAACACTTTAGTTTTTAGCGTGTAGGCAATCGAGATGAAGTGTACTGCACAAGGACATAAGGCAGATACCGCGGGTGATGATCGATCCGTTGATCTTTCGATCTCTAGTCTAGTGCACTAACCAATGAGCTACGGCGCTCCTGTCCTAACAGCCCTGTGTGTCAAAGTTTTTCAGTTTAGCTTTGCAGTCGCCCAGCAACAGATCAGGGATAAGAAGTGAAATTTGAATACGAAATACACATTCCTAGAATATTGGTACGGCAGGTGCAGGAGGAATATTCTTAAAATCTGTATTTCGTTGCTCAGCTGGATTACTTCCGACGCCATTGCATACGTGGGAGGATGGAAACGCTGTTTCCGCCAGACAAATATTTTCAATTTCCCGAAAAACATAATAGGTACTCCAAAAATTTCAACTAATAACTGGGTCCAGGAAATTCATCAGATGCAAGTTTCAAACATTGTGACGGTTGCAGAGTGTGGAGTGGTCTAACTGCTAAAATGATGCACCCCGACCGAAACTGATAGAAGTTTGAAGACGTGACTCAAGCTCTCAGGCAACCAGTCTATAACTCTGTTAGAAATTCGATACCATTATGATTGTTTGTTTACCCATTTTTCATGGAATTTTGGGAGCAGACTACAGTAGATGTGCGATCGACATCGCTCATTAGCAGACCCCCCCCCCCCCCCTTCCTCTACGCTAAGCTGATTCGCCAACAAACCCAGAACATCGCCACCAGAGTCGAAAGGGATGAACGATCCCAAAACGCTCTTCATCCCCTCCTTAGGTTGCCACTATAAGTTGAGAAAATAAGCCAGTGCATTTGAGAGCAGAACACAGTCCGCTCAGTTTAAGTCTTTGGGTCTTCCGCATTCGTCCTATGCATTTACTGGTTAATGCAACGGATCTTTTTACTACAGTGTCACGAGCTAAAAGTAGCTCCAGCAAAAAGGAGAAAACCCTTGATTAAAACTGCAGGTCACTCGGTGTGGGACTGAGAATCATATGACTGTTTTAGGTAATACGAACGCGCTGATAAAGACAATTGATACCCGGAATAGATATGTTTTCATCTCAATGTTGATAACCAATACCTGTGCCAGTTACCCAGATTTATTGTATATCAAGGCCAGACCACCCCAGGCTACCTGTTTTAGTAGTTTTTTTTTAAGCTGGAGATATATAGTGCAATACCCATAATATTAGTTTGATCTGAAACAGTGCAGAGGCTGTTATGAGCAACTTGGAAAACTGCTACTTATTTCTCGAGTTTTGGTAAAATAGTCGATTATGTGCTGCAAAGTACTTTATTACACGCCTGTTCGATGTAATCACCATCTACAGCAACACTAAACCATGCGGAAAATTAAAATCTGTTCCGCACATATGTGCGGAATGGAAATCGTTGACGGACTATTTTTAAATTGAAGCGAAATTTCACTGGAATTTTCTACAGATCGTGTACCGCAATTATAATTTGAATCCCTAGCGATAGCTAAAAATCGTCCCCTGAGTTCCAATGTGTTCTATGTGCCGGTAGACACATAGAACACAGTGGAACTCAGGGGACGAAAGAGAAACACGGGTTCCCCTCGCAAATTTGGTTGGCGATAAAATGTGTTCTTTTTTGTTGATAGTTAGTTCCCTGAGTTCCAAATGTGTTCTATATCCCTAGCGATAGCTAAAAATTGTACTCTGAATTCCAATGTGTTCTATGTGCCGGTAGGCACATAGAACACAGTGGAACTCAGGGGACGAAAGAGTAACACGGGTTCCCCTCGCAAATTCGGTTGGTGATAAAATGTGTTCCGTTTGTTGATAGTTATCAAATGAATAGTTGAGTGTCCTTCTAATAATTGCTTTTATCGACGTGAAGGCGTGTAATAAACACAGGACGACACGCGTGTGTAAATGGGTTAATCGATATGGCACTTGTGCCATCGCGGAAGGATAAAACTCGAGGCCTGCGTCCTCTCGTTCTACCCTTCCGCGCTGGCACTCGTGCCATATCGATTAATCCGTTCACACACGCGTGTCGTTCTGTGTATACACCGTGGGAAAGGGTTCAAAGAATCCTTTCCTATGGCGTGTTACATCACAGCATTTTACCACTAAAGGTAGAAATTTTACATTTCATCACCACTATAAAACAAACCACGACTCTCACAAAATTAATAAACGAGAGCCAACATGAGAAGAGTTAACATCGCTGGCTTATCTCGTCATGATTAAGTTATCTCCCCCTGAAATTACTAGACGGCCGCGGAAGGTTCAATTAAGAAACATGTAACTGTTGAGAAAACACACATGGCATTAGATGAAACAAAGCGACGTTTCCTTTTGTAACTTTTATAATAAACGAAAAAAAACAGACAGCACTCAGAGGTATTTTTCGTCTATTAAACGTTACAACATGAAATTTGGCTTTTTATGGCAAGCTAGTTAGAAGTAGCTAAGCAAGCGTCCACTTTGGCTCTTTTGTTTATCGAATGTTTTTTATAGAAATTTGCAAGTTTTCATTCTTTCCAGGAAAAAATAGGAAATCTTATACCCTAAACTTTTATATTAACCCTTTACCCAACGCAGACGATATCAAAATTTACTATTTTAAATATCATTTTTTTTAAATTTTCAAAACATTTCAACAAAAAACATATCATGTGACTCCTCGTTGGAACGAGCTCGACGAGCTCGTTCCAACGAGGGATCACATGATATGGTTTTGTAGAAAGTTTTGAAAAATGATATTTTTTCAACTGCTGAATTTGCATATTACGCGGGCGGATACAGGCGATTAGTTAGCGATTAGCTCGATGAGCTCGTTCCAATGAGGGGGTCACATGATATGGGTTTGTTGAAATATTTTGAAAAATTAATTTTTTTCAACGGCTCAATTTGCAAATTATGCGGGTGGATGCGGGCGATTCGTCAGGTAAAGGGTTAAACTAAATATGTTAATGAAGCTGATGTAAACAGAAAATAGCCATCGTGATGTATGCTGGAATGAAGAATTTTCCAAAAAAAATAAAATAACTATGGCCAACAATACCAGTCAGTGATGTTACCCGAAGTGTGGTTGGCTCAGACATTCCAAGAAAACCACTACAGAGACACTACAATTTCACGGTTGGTCAGGTCTCCCCTGTTTGATAAACCTCAGAGATGGTTTTCAGTCAATGCTCGTCTTACCTGGAGGAGATGCAACTGGTACAGTTAGGATCACAAAAGAAAGTTTGACTCTGATGAGTTAGAAATAGAAAGAATTAATTAACATTTCCCCTTCCGTGCAACTGATACATTGCATTTAAATTGTATTTCCATGTCTAAAAATCAACTTTATTCAGATCACATTTCTGAGGACATATCTGAGAGTTTCTGGGACTGCGTCATTGTCTACGTTATGGTACTTGTACTGAGTTAAATATTGCCGCAAAAAAACATTATTGTCTGAAATGACCCACCATACTTTCTAGATAGAAACTCAGCATGGCAGGTTTTGTTTACACCGACTTCATAAACATTTTCAAAAAAAAGTTTGAAACATATATACACAGAACGACACACTCGTGTGAATAGCGATGGCACAACTGCCATGTCGATTAACCCATTTCACATGCGTGTGTCGTTCTGTGTTTATTACACACCTTCACGTCTTTAAAAGCAATTAATAGAAGGGCACTCAGCAATTCATTTGACAACTCGCCTCCCTGAGTTTCATTGTATTCTATGTGTCAGTAGGCACATAGAACACCTTGGAACTCAGGGGACTAACTATCAAGAAAAAAAGAACACATTTTATCGCCAACCAAATTTGCGAGGGGAACCCGTGGTACTCTTTCGTCCCCCTGCCCACTGGTACATAGTACACATTGGAACTCAGGGTATGATTTTTAGCTATCGTTGGGGATTTAAATTATAATTGCGGTGCACGATCTGCAGAAAATCACAGTGAAATTTCGCTTCTATTTAAAAATAGTTCGTCAACGATTTCCGTTCGGCACATGTGTGCGGAACGGATTTTCATTTTCCACATGGTTTAGTGTTGCTGTAGATGAAGATTTCATAGAACAGGCGTGAAAAAAATTGTTTGTGGCATATATACCACAAAAATGACAAAATCGTTGATGTTGGTTTTGTCGAGGTTGGACCAGACCATGATGAGAATGAGAACCTAGTAAAATATTCTTTAACCCTTTGAACATGAGCGGCCGCCTTTCCTTCCAGGAACATGATACGTCATAACGTCCTCAAATAGGATGACTGTTCAGTAAATGTATGGGGTAAACCAATGAATATTTTCAACGTGCAGCCCTGTGGCTGCACGTTGAAAATATTGATTGGTATACCACAAATAATGAATATGGACTCTCCTAATTGCTGACATTGAACTGGCATGGAAGATACCACAAGAGTCCAAAGGGTTAAAAGTGAATTTATTAAATAATCAAATTGTTAAAAACAAAACTATAGTTCAAGAGATATGTTATTTATTGCATAAAATGCAAATAAACTAAAAATACACCACAAACTGGACTTAATAACTCCTTTGATGCTATTTGGTAATTTCTCCATATTGTTTCCGTTTACACTCCCCTTAACCCTTCACCTAACGTAACGGCCAAAACCGGCCAGCGCTATTCTCAAAAATCGCATATTAATTTTCAAAATATTTTCATTTTTTGTCTCAAAAACATAGGTTATGACCCCTCGTTGGAACGAGCTCGTCGAGCTCGTTCCAACGAGGGGTCATAACCTATGTTTTTGAGACAAAAAATGAAAAAAATTAGTTATTCAAAAATTTTTTTTGCAAGTGTCGTCTGCTTTTCATGTTAGGTAAAGGGTTAAAAAGTTTTTTTTATCTCTGTTTCTATTTTTGGCCTGCTGAGTCACCAATGAAAGGTCTCTAATCAAATTTATACACTATGATCGTACAAACCATTTACTCACTTCGCAATTTGTTTTAGTTATGTTCAACAAACTGTCAGTCTGTGCATGTGGCACACGGCGCTTTGCTAGATGAGATGTGTTGTTAGTATGTTTAGTAGAGGGAAGACTCAAGTGCCTCCACTCATAATTTCCACTATTGACCCTTTACTCAAAACGAATAAAAAATCTTCAATAAATAAAAATTTCTATTTCTGTATTACAAACATAGATAGGGGCGCGGTGGCTCAGTTGGTAGAGGTGCAGGCTGCAAGCCGAGAGGTCCTCGGTTCGAATCCCACCTGCGGCAACCGCGTTGTGTCCTTGGGCAAGACACTTCACCCCCATGCCCACGTGGGGGCACGGTGACGCTGTGTACTAAGGCGTACTGCACGTCGATGGTGCACCTGTCTTCAACCAATGCTAACCCTGCTTGTGTGGAGTTGGTATGTTGGGGAGCTGACAGTTGCTCGCCGTTGCTCGGTGGTTCTCTCCGGGTACTCCGGCTTCCTCCACCCGTAAAGCTGTCACGGTCATGGTTAGCCACTGTGCAGAAATATATGACCTTAAACACCAATAAATAAATAAATAAATAATACAAACATAGATTATGACCCCTGATTGTAACGAGCTCGACGAGATTGTTCCATTGATGGTCCATAAGCTACGTTTTGATACAAAAATGAAATAATAATAATAACTTTGTGAATAGCGCTGACTAGGTTTGTTCGTTACGTTAGATAAAGGGTTAACTATTATTGTTTATGCCGTCTAATAATAGAGGCGAGCAAAACGTCGGCCTTTTTCTTTTCTGCTACAGGATAGGCGAACGGAAGAATCGTTCACGTAAAATGCACAGGCCTACAGACTTATCACGCCGTTTAACTCTCCTTTCAAACCACTGTTTGTTAATTCATATTTGAAGAGAGTCGGAAAAAGTCCTGATCTCAAAATACACCTGTTCAATCGAGCAGTAAACAGGACCCCATAGCAATCCAATCGGGCTTTGGGAGATCTTTTCAACATGGAGCTGAGTAACTCATTCCATAGGAAAAAGTAACGGCTGAGAAATAATTCTGCACCCTCCAAAGTTGTAGCGTAAGTCTCACTCAATTAACCCTTTGAACACTAGTGGCATCCTCCATATCAGTTTAATGGCAGCAACGGGAAGAGTCCATATTCTTTATTTGGGGGTAGACCAATTAATATTTTAAACGTGCAGCCTCGGGGCTGCACGTTGAAAATATTGATTGGTCTACACCACACCTTCACTCAAAAGTCAACCTACTTAATGAAATTATGAAGTATCATATTATTGGGCCGGAAAAGCCGCCTCTGGGGTTCAAAGGGTTAATCCTGAAACGGTTAGGAAATTCTTCAACCAGTTAATCATTTAGTCATGACCATTCCGTCACCGATCAACCCTCTGTTGTCTGGAAACAAGGTGTATGCACATGCTAGAATGTTGAGCAGCGACAATGTAGTTAGGTGGGGGATACTTTGTATTTGTGAAGGCAGATAATGATGAAAACGCAGCATAATGCTTCTGCAAATTTCGCATAAAATAAAATGATACCGATGTAAGTCTCTCACAAAATATCCAGTGTGAACTTGAGCGTTAGCGTTGAAACAATTAATCGATTAACCTGTACAAAAACGTCTACAAGTTATTTTTTCCGGTAGCTGATTTTGTTATCGGTTAACCGCTCCGCCATGTCACAAGTGTTAAAATCTTTTTCATCCTACAATAAGTATGTATTGAGTCCGTATATAGTTATCGGCATGTTGTGAGTCCTTCGTTAGCAGAATACAGCGTGCATCAGCCCCCTCTCCCTCCCCGATACAGAATCTGTATCTTGTAATTGCAAAATATAAGCGCGTGTTTTGTTACGATTTGTTTTCTATTTATGAAAGATTATACGCTTAAGAAGGATTCGGTTTTAATTTTTCGTTGTTCTTTGTATCCTTCCAAAACTGTAAAAATCCTTTCCTGGGGGACAGAGACATATTTCAAGACGACCAATTCAGAATTTCACCAGTCTACTCCAATGTACAGTTCCATCATATTTTCTGGTTTCGCTATAAAATGCATCGTTCTTAACCCGGTTCTGACTGCAATGGGGGTGTATGTTTTGTTTGTAATGTATTTTATAAAGTCAATTTTGACCACAACATGCGTAGACCTGTTCGGTAAATTACTTTGCACGCGCGGGTTAGCAAATTCTAATAATTATGAAAAAAATGGTTTTATAGTAGTTATCATCTTTCAGCGTTTTTTTTTTTTGGCAAACAAAGTCGGCTGGAAACTTTATAATAAACAACGCAACGTGTCCATTATCAACCCTTAAGACTCGAGACAGACTTCTACAAATGTTGCGACTTCTGAACCAGCGTTCCATCATTCTGCCCTAAGATGTCAACCATATATTTGTGATAGCTTAATCTGGCCGTGCTTTCTACTCAAAACTTGGCGGCATGTGTAGGCCGCAAAGATTTGAGCAGAAGCCACTGCTGAGTGACCGGACTTATCAATTGGACCACAGTAAATTCCTCAGGACTATCACAACCCATTGGGTTAAGGCGACGATGAAGCTTAGAAGTTAGGGTATAATATTAAACACGCAGGTCATCACCATAATAGCACAGCACCTGTATGCTACCCATTCAAGCGACTTCTGGTCGCGAACATCACTTTGTCTCCTTACCTGTAATCACCATTACCTTAGGCTCATCAAATGCATGTCAACTGAAGTCGAAAATTATATTGATAACCTCCATACAGGATAATGCTCCGCGATTTGTAACATTTTAATTGGGATCTTCCGTGCATTGTTCGGGTTCAGTACCTGTAATTTTCTTGATGGCGTTATCATTTTATGGCATTTAAAATCCTTGTACAACTATATATCAACTCACCAGCTCGTTATTAACAGCATGATCCATATTTTGATGTTGTAACCCTTGTTTTTCGAACAGCTTTCGAAATTAGCTACAACGTCTGGATACGCAGGGAAATGTCAGAGCAAACCAGAGTTGCCACAGTAGACGAATGCCTCCGCGAAATGTATATTGTATGTTACCCAAACCTAGAGTATATCAAACTTTGTAAGTTTAATAATTGTTTTCGATTTTTTAAATTTCATCAAAACCTTATCATGTGACCCCCCTAATTGGAACGAGCTCATCGATGAGGGGTCACATGAGATGGTGCTGTTGAATTATTTTTTAAACATTTTTTTGTTCAACTATTCGTTTTGTTTATTATGCGGGGTAGGTGAGGCCGATGCTCGTTAACCATCTGTCTAGCGTAACGGTCATATCCGGTCAGTGGATATACCTGTCACGCTTTCCCGGATTTCCTCATAATAGACGAACTGTTTTTTAACCCTTTGAATCCTGGTCGTATCTTCCACGTGTCGACAATGACTGCAACCGGAAGAGTCCATATTCGTTATTTGGGGGTAGACCCCCTAGGCTGCACGTTGGAAATATTGATTCGTTTTCCCCACACATTCACTTAGCAGTCATCCTACTCAATAAAATTATGAAGTATCGTGCTCCTGGGCCGTAAAAGCGGTCTCTCGGGTTCAGAGGGTAAAAGAATTACTTGTGCACAAAAATACAATGAGAGTTACCCGACTTTAAAAATGACGGTTGGAGGTGTTGTAATCGCTCGATAAGATTTGTGTTTCTCCTGGACAGAGAACGAGAAAAGTAAAAGTTCCCGACCATGGCACTGGCCTGATATGTTTGTGTTGTTGTTGCTCTTGTAATAAAAAAAATGTTTGTCTTTTCGGGTATAGCTGTGACCTGACATTCTTGAATGCGTGTTTCATAAAGTCTCATTCACCAGAACAAACATTTCCTGTTGCTAAACCAGGTGTTGCTCAAGCAGAAATTTACCACTTTGAAACCAGCAAGCATGGCGACAATTTGGATAGGAAGTATAAACTGCCGCGGTGTCTCGTCGGATGGCAAAAAATGCCGAGTCATTTTCTCATGTAAATTTGACATTTTCGCATGTTGCATGGATACATTTGCAGGGATACATTCAATTCCTCTTTACATAAAGTTACATTGTTCTATACATAACTATCCCGGATCAAAGGCTAATAATGGTAGTTGTCTACAGTCCAAACGACGACAAACCTCAATTTTATAATAATGTGTTTCCCAAAATCGAAGATATCGATATTACTTCAATTCTATTGGGCGGAGACTGGAATGTATCACAGAGCTACGAAAAAGACACTGTCAATTTATTATAGACGCAAAACTAACACAAGATCAAATAAAACAATTTTAGAATTTATTGATAAACTATACCTGTATGGTGTTTGGAAAATAGAAAATACTTGTTTAAAACGATATACATGACAGGGACTAGGAAACAAAATGGCAAGATTGGATTATTTTTTAATGTCTACCGATCAACAAATGTTTTTGAAAAAACAGATATTCTTTTGAGATATAAGACAGAAGATAAACCGATTACTCTTAATTTATCTTTTATCGGTCAACCTCGGGGAAATAGACTTTAGAAATTTAACTTTACAATAAACTGTCATTTTTTTTTTTGGGGGGGGGGGTTAAACTATGATAAGAGGCAAAACTATTTCATTCTTGAAACGAAATTCGAATAGAACGCAGCAGGATATTGAAACAAAGTTAAGTGCTCTTACCCAAGATCTGGGCAGAGGCGACACATCATTCGTACAAAAAATCGAATAACTAGAAAACACGCTGAAAACATTTAGGGAGAAAAAAATTAAGAGGGATCATTTTGAGAACAAACGCCAAATAGAAGGTTGAGGCAGAAAATCAACTACATATTGTTGAGCCTTGAAGAACGCCATTACTCTAAAAAAATAATTTGCAAGTTGATTAAATCCGATGGATGAGAAACGACCGATCTAAAATAAATATTATGTGAGCAGAACACATTTTACCAAAATCTAGAGGGTGATGAAAAACATTCTTGGAGGGTTCTTTGGCCGATTTAGAATGCATTTAATAATACACTTAAATCAATGAAAAACAACAAAAATCCCGGTTCAGATGGTTTTACAACAGAATTCTACAAGTTCTTCTGGAAATATATTGGTAATTTCTTGATTCACTAAATTACGGCTGTAATACAGAAGAATTATCAACAACACAAAGAGCTGGTGCCATTACAAGCATACCCAAAACAAATAAATTGAAAGTACACATGAAAAATTAGCTACCAATTTCTTTAATAAACGTCGATGTAAAAATAGAATCTACCGCCATTGCTAACCGCATTAAAACAATCTTGCCGAAACTTATTTCGGAAACTCAACCGGGTTTCATAAAAAGAAGATGGATTAGAGAATCAACGCGTTCGACGTTTGATCTAATCAGAAAATGCGAAGAGCAAAACATTCCTGGAATGCTTGTATTATTGGATTTTCAAAAGGCATTTGACTCACTAGACCTTCATCGAAAGAATACTACGTTTTTTAAAATTTGGTCCATCAGTAATACAATGGGTTCACACTTTTTATAACAACATATATAGTTACGTCTTGAACAATGGTCATTGAACAGAAAGTTTCGATGTACAGATGGGTGTTAGACAGGGAGAACCTCTATCCCCGTACCTCTTCAACATCTGTGCAGAGATTATCAGTGCATATCTAAAAGGAACGCAGATATTAATGGAATAAGATAATTGACTCAGAATACTCAATTAATCAATATGCAGATGACTCGTCACTTTTTCTAAGTGACATTGGTCATTCCTTAAATGCCGCAACTAAAACGGTGAAATTATTTTTTTCTACTCTCTCTTGACTAAGGTAAACTTTGGGAAAACGCAAGTGATTTGGATCGGATCGAAGAGGGGTTGTGGGAACGAAATACAAACTGGCGAACAAGTTTACCGGAATCACAGACATTATTTTACAATACTGGGAATAAAGTAAATCTGTTCAATGAAAAAGTTCTGTTCAATTATCTAAAAAAAAAAAAAAATGAAAAAATTACTGTGATTGATCCTTCAGAAATCTAACACTAATCAGAAAGACTGCTGTAGTGAAAACGCCGGTTTTACCCGATCCTCCTGATGATATTTTTTACAAAATACTAACTAAATTCTTTAGTTTACTATGGTCAGGAAAAGATGAGACGATAAAAAGATACACAATAATTAATACTATAGAAAAATGAGGAATTAAGCTCCCCCACTTAAAAGCTTACAGTTGCTCGCTAAAACTATCCTGGATAAAAAACATTGTTAAACACAAATATCTTTGCACCTTGGAAAACTTTTGCTTTAAATCGAAGATCTCGGAAGCAACAAAATCTTCCACCCTCATAAAGAATGTCTACACAAAATAGGAGAACTTCTAAACCCATTGTGGGAAAATGTTCTAGCTGCTTGGTCACTCCTGGACGGAAGTAAAACGTTGATTCCAGAAGAGATATTTTCGGAACCATGACATAAAAATCAATAATTGACATTTCTTTGGATAAAAGGTGGCTCGAAGTTGATGTATTTTTTTTATCTATGATCTCTTAACAGAAGATAGAAAAACCTTACCTTTTACTGATTTTTCCGAAAATACAACCTCCAAATACTATTCCCTATTCCAAAATTGTGAAGGAAACAATGAGACAGCACGAGAAAATTTACAACATGAAAAACTAAAATATTGAAAAACTTGAACATTCCCAAAAGGACTGTCAGGCTCTTTATCCAACGTTCTTGCAGCTATTTGCTACGTCTCCTCTACAAACACACTGACAATGGAATAAAATTTTGAATACCAGTTTACAGTCTACAAAACCAGTTTACAATTTACTACATAGGATTCTCTACACAAACTCGAACTTCATCAATGTAACATATCTGAAACAGACACGAAAAGCAGACGACACCTGCAAACAAAATTCTTGAATAACTAAATATTTTTATTTTTGTCTCAAAAACATAGCTTATGACCCCTCATTGGAACGAGCTCATCGAGCTCGTTCCAATGAGCGGTCATAAGCTATGTTTTTGAGACAAAAAATAAAAAAATAATGAAAATTGAATGGTGGTTTTTATAAATAGCGCAGGCCGGTTTTGGCCGTTACGTTGGGTAAAGGGTTAAGCTATAGGGATCTTCACGTGGTATCATATTAAGCTTCTTGATCTGGATTTTTATTTCGTGAAACAGAATTGTGTACCTTCTGTAATAATACTACAGAGATAATCTCGCACCTTTTTTAAATGTTTCTTCCAGAAAACAATGTTAATAATCTTGATGAAAAAGTAAAAAGAGGGATGTGGAATCTCACCACCGCTCGAAAAAGTCATTTGGGATTACAACAACAAGAAAAAGGAACCGATATCAGATATATGCATTCTTATCTATAAAAAAATTCATTTATTTTTGAAAAGTTTCCTTGACCAACTGAAAGAGTACAAAAATACAGAATTAGTGTCAGTCGGTGTATACTCATTTGAAGAGGCACTGGAGCTGCGAGCGAGGTGGGCCGGATTATCAACAATCATATAACTGTTGACAGTGTGGCCCAACACGTTTCAAGTTCTAGTGTAGCTAGCTCAATCGTTCTCAACGTTGGGGATGGACGACGTAGAGGAGATCGAAGGAAGATTGACTTTGAAGAACGTGTTTTTCCTAGGTGGAGAGGGAGGGGACGGGGGTGGGGGACGCTTGTGTAAAATAAGTGATGAAAAGGTGACGCTATCGTCAAGAATGAGATCTTGACTCTATGAGGCGCGACAGTTTGTACACTACCTTTGCTCCTTGAGAGTTCACGCCTGCTTCTGCAATACTCGATCATCTGATATTTTTGTAGTATTCAGCTCCTACTTTGTTAAAATATTACTCACTGTTTATTAGCTACAAAACCACGATTGTATTAAGCAATACGTGTACGATTTTACATAGGAAACCTCTCTCTATAAATGTCCAATAATACTGTATATATTTTTCACAACTGTGTCTGAATAAAAAAAAATAAATTGTTTTTCAATGCTCGTTTAATGAATCTCTTTTTGAAGAAATAAGTGAAATATTTGAAAACAGACACCTGCTCGATGGGCCACGAAATAAAAATCCAGATCAAGAAGCTTAATGTGATACCACGTGAAGATTCCTATAGCTTAACCTCTTTACCCAACGTAACGGTCAAAACTGGCCAGCGCTATTTATAAAGATCACCATTCAATTTTCATTATTTTTTGTCTCAAAAACTTAGCTTATGACCCCTCATTGAGAGGTCATAAGCTATGTTTTTGAGACAAAAAATAAAAATATTTAGTTATTCAAGAATTTTGTTTGCAGGTGTCGTCTGCTTTTCGTGTTAGGTAAAGGTTAACTGGGCCGTCTCTTTGGAATATCTGTTTATCACATAATCAAAATCAAATAGCCCATTACGGAAAATATCGTTCACAATAAGTCTAATACGGGATAACGTTAGAGGTCAGCATCTACGTCGTAACGTTGTAAGATGGTTTCAGGAGTAGAGTTGAATTAATCTTCAATTATTTTTTATGAACTGTCTACCTAATGCAAATAGCCAACGACATTTGCAGAAAAATTTCCTGAGTAACTAAATATTTTCATTTCTGATCTCGAAGACATAGCTTATGACCCCTCATGGGAACGAGTTCGTTCCACTAAGGGGTCATAAGCTAGTTTTTTTAGGCAAAATTTTAAAAAAAAATATTAAAATTTGGATGATGATTTGGGTAAACAGTTCGGGTCCACTTTATTCGTTACATTAGCTAAAACGTTATATTGCATATTATGTGATAATAGACGAATCTCAAATTCGTCACGATTTGACATGAAATTTCTGAACTGTGTTCACTAAAATCGATCTGAGCCTCGGTAAACCTCGGTACGGTAAACCTCGGTAAATCTCGGTAAACCTCGACACAGAGCGATTTTAGTGAACTCGGTACAGAAGGTTCATATGAAATCGTGTCTCCTTAGAGATTCTCTGTATCCAACCAACAGGGAACAATTTGCCAGTTAATGTTAATGCATTCCGTTGATGGCAAAATGCTCTCATGGTATTCCTGTGTGAGCATTGGGGCCTGAGCGATAACGAAGGAACACTAGAATTATTTCTAGATATACGAAAAATCGATCGAAATTTCGTGAACTTGATTTATAAATTTCATATAACCTTTTTTCCAGGCGTATAACGACCAAAACCGGCCAGCACTATTTACAAAAAATCGTCATTCAAAGGTTGTATTTTTCAGTTTTCGCCACATAAACGTTAAGACGCCTTTGAATTGGCTCGTCGAGGCAACTTATGAAAGTTTCAAGTTATTCAAGAAATATTTGGCAAGTGTTGTTTGCTATTCGTTTAGGTAAATTGTTAAAATAGGAAGTCCTCTGAGATCAACTAAACAGCAGATATTTACGGCTTGCGAGTGAAGAAGAATTATTGCATGAACGGATTTTTAGCCCGCCCCCCCCCCCCCTTCAAAAAAAAGAGATAATTCTGATGCCCAATCAGATGCTGTTGATTTTCTATTATTATATACTTTACAAATTAGTTGCTTTCAAAAGCGAGTTTTGAAAGCAGAAAAAAAGAACAAAAACCTTTAGTGACGTCAGGCAATGTTTTCAAACTCGATTGCACTCGACAGAGATATGGCTGACGAAGGTATAGAAGATTTTGACCAGTTGAAGATGAATAATGAAATTTTTTTACGGGGGAGATTTGAAAATGAATGGCCTGAGAGAAAAGCTGTGCCCCGCAACAATACCTTCGTGCATGTTAAAAATTAGAATGGACGAGCAATTTTACGAAAGTCTTTTTGTTAAACAAAAAGAAAACCCGAGTATCATGGGCATCAAAGGTCCTACCCTCACCTTTTCCCAAAGTTATGTTAGCCCCAAACTCGTTCCAATGAGGGATCATAAGCCATGTTTTAGAGGCAAGAACTTGGCAAAAAAAATTGAATGACGATAGTTAGGAATTGCACTGACCACCTATGGATATTACCCAATGTGAAAGGTCGCAATGGTGGTCAGAAAATCTATTGATTGGATTTCTTCGGGGCTTTGGGGCCGGTTTTTCTTCACGGTAGAGACCACAAGACTTTACCACCTTCTTGGTTAACTGGTAGATTGCTAATGTATTTTTGGTCAGCAAAATTAGTTCACGTGGGCTTGCCTTGTCACAATTGATGGGAGGTGCCCGTCGGCACTCTTCCATCAATTATAAAAAAAAAAACGATGCAGACTAAATATTTTCACTTCAAAGACAAAATGAAGCACATCCACTGAATATGCAAAATTTAACTCTTTCAACACAAGAGGCCGCTTCTCCGGTCCAGGAACACGATACGTCATAATTTCATTAAGTAGGATGGCTCCTAAGTGAACGTGTGTGGAAGAACAATTAATATTTTCAACGTGCAGCCTGAAGGCTGCACGTTAAAAATATTACTTGCTCTACCCCCAAATAATGGATATGGTCTCTTCCAATTTCTGCCAATTAACTGGCATGGAAGATACAACCAGTGTTCAATGGGTTAAGTTGTGGTGCTCACACTTCAGAGTGAACCCCAAATTTGGGCTTCCAGTACTCAATAACAGTAACTTAAAAACTCTTTGTCCACGAAGGAAATATCAAATCTGGAAAACTATTTCCAAAACGAAACACTAAATATTTCTCTTTATTTTGTCATTTCATATATTCTGGGGAAAAAGAGAGCCTTTGGCTGTTATTATGAAAAAGGTAAGAACTAATTTTAGAGGAAAATATAAAAGCTTGTAAAATAAATGAGAAAATTAATATTTAAAATAGTTTCTGAGAATTAGGTTAAGTTATAATGAACGACATCCTTTGTTTATCATGGAATGGAGGACATCCGTACGGTCTGTAGTACAGCCGTACTACAGTTCAAAATTAAGAAAGTACATTAGTTCACATTTCTTTCTTTATTTTTAATGAAATGACTGTAATGTGGGACCATCAGATTTTCTCTAGAGCAATTTTTATCAGTTTTCCATCAAATGGTTCAGTGATTGCGGTTGATTCGACATTTGATGACACTGTCTCGCGTGTTGATCAGTCAGCGTTAGGTTTTTATTTCTCATAATTCATAACAATAACATTTCAAAATATATAATTTACGTCACGGAAAATTCCAAAGATTTAATTAAAGTTACAGGGAAGAAAAACAAGATGCTGGTACTTGTGATCTGGTTTCTGGTTTCCTTGTACTCATGGATAATGAATGTCGGGCAACGCAGTACAGGGGAATGAATGGTGTAAAATGACCAAGAAAATATAACACAGGAAAACTGCACACTGAAAGAAATTGCAACGGAAGAATGGCTCACGGACAAATGCACTGCAATTATGTTCTTTTGATTTATTTATTTATTTATTTATTTGTTTATTTATTTATTTATTTATTTCTGTTTAACATATTTCTGCACAATGGCTAATCGTGACCAAAACATGGAGTTAAAGTAAAGTTTATTCAATTGTTTATATCCATCTTGCCCATTTTAGAGAACTTACACACCAAACATTGATAACTGGGTCCTATTTTACCAGTAAAACAGAGCTCAGGGGCGGCGGAACCGGGGGTGGGGCGGTGCTGGGGGCTTCAGCCCCCCCCCCCCCCCCCCCACTTTTTGGGGCGGGCATGTTTTTTGTATGCATATATTTTAACACAACCAATGACTGGTGAAACAAGGGGCGGATCTAGAGCCTCCCCGATATTTTCGCCAGCTATGTTTCTCTCGTACTGGTTCGGTTTCGATGGATTTCGGATCATTTTTTTGCAGTAAGTGGCAGCAAACGCTAAAATGTATACAGTCTGTTAAAAAATCGGTTAACTGAAATAGATCGTAATCTCACAGGCATACAAGTACCAAATCCACCCCAGACAAGATAATCCACAGAGAGTATAATTGTTGTTAACGTCTGGTAAAGAATACGGCTGAGGTCTATTTATCAGCTTTGGTCGTTATGACCAAACCTGATAAATAGACCTCACCTGTATGCTTTACCGACGTTTTTTAACGGCTCTCAAAGTGTGAAATCTGTCAAATACATCTCCTGAAAAATCTCAAAATAGCCGCTCAGATGCACGGAAATGGGGGTTTTGGGACCCTGGAATTTAAAAGTTTCGTACCACGGTCCGACCCATGGTCGCTCCGTCATACCGACGATCATCCATTGCCCGACCCAGCACCCCCCCCCCCAACCCCACTTTGAAAATCGTTCCACCAACCCTGGAGTTTGTTTGCTACGGGGGTCCATTTTGGACAAAGGAAAAATATTTCACAAGGTGTATTGGGAACATGGCACAGTCAATTCTAGGGCGGGGAAAAAAATATCCACGAGTCTAGGAAAATATAGCACATGGGATTACAAACCGCACATTACAGTCACACGAGCCATTGTAATCTTGTGCATCTAACCCTTTACCCAACGCAGACGATATCAAAATTTATTATTTTAAATATCATTTTTTCAAAAAAATTCAACAAAACCATATCATGTGACCCCTCGTTGGAACGAGCTCGATGAGCTCGTTCCAACGAGGGGTCACATGATATGGTTTTGTTGAAATTTTTTGAAAAAATAATATTTTTTCAACTGCTGAATTTACATATTACGCAGGCGGATGCGGCCGATTCGTTTGGTAAAGGGTTCTATACACAAAAAGACGGTACTCAGCCACTCGGTGGATAGATTTTTACGAATAACTTTATTTTATTGTCTAGTAAACCTTATGAACTTTACAATAAAATGTAATCCCGGCTGGCCATTTGGGATAAATGGCGCTGTGTACTAAGGCGTACTGCACGTCAATGGAGCACTTGCCTTCAAACGCAACTTGTGAAGTTAGTAAGCTGGAGAGTCTGACGATTGCTCACCGCTGCTATGTGGTTCTCTTGGGATACTCCACCCGTAAAACTGTCCGACTCGATGTGACCTTGGGTTTTGAAAATGTCGCCAAACCTCAATGAGGAGACACACAAGAAAATGTGCAGTTTATGGGTCACTAATTAGACTACGCATTGAGCCGTCAGTGGCTTATTTATTTGTTGGGTGGGGAGCGCGATGGCTCAGTGGTAAACTGTTGGACTTCTATGCTGGAGGTCCCGAGGTCGATCCCCGTCCGGGACGTCCCGCGCTGTGTCCTTGGGCAAGGCAATTTACCCCGGTTACCTACATGGGGCACGACGACGCCGTGTACTAAGGCGTACTGCACGTCGATGGTGCGCATGTCTTCAACCGCTGTAACCCTGTTTGAGCGGAGCTGGAACAGAGTTAGAAGTTGAGGAGCTGACAGTTGCTCGTCGATGCTCGGTGGTTCTCTCCGGGTACTCTGGCTTCCTCCGCCCGTAAAACCGTCACGGTCACGATTAGCCATTGTGCATAAGTGTGTGACCTTAAGCACCAATAAATAAATAAATATTTGCTGGGTGTTCAAGTACCTACATAATTAACAAGTAAAGGTGAGGCCCCACAAAGTAGATCTTCTGTTTCAAAGGCCATTTTTTGTAAAATTGCAGGTGGGCGGGCGGTTTTTTATTTTATTTTTTATTTTTGTAATTATTTCTTTGCCATCAAATGTTAATATTCTTGGTTTGTTTTATGTTTTAGGCCTCATAATCTACAGAATAGCATGGGTGGTGGTGCATTTCGTCCCTTTAGTGCGGGAAGGCTTTGCAATGCTTTGTTGCACTCCAGGGACGAATTTATCCGTTTTATTAACTTAGGTAAAATATCAGATTTTAACCATTCAATTTTTATTTTATCAAGTTTGCCTTAGTTATAAAAAGAGAGCATGTGGCAACCAAAAGGACCATGCGCGAGTGCATGAGAAACAGATTTTTAACTTTTTAGACGTAAGGTCCACCTTTTTGGAAGCGAAGGACGGGCCAGATTCCAAGTTCTCGAGTCACCGGCCAAATTCTGTGTGGAATTTGACGCTATTATGGATTGTTTGTTTACCCACCTTTCGCGACTACCGTTGATTTATGCGATTCAAAAAAGAAGGGGATATTTGATAAAAGTGAGATATATGCAGGCCTGAAAATAAGCCGTCTGATATTTGCAGAATGAGGTGCCCAGAGGGTGAATTTGATGATGCTATCCCATACAGTGGGTCAATTGTTTCTCTGGGTACCTCTTGCTGTTTAGTTTTGAGTCCCTGATTCAGATTGAGGTTCACAGAGGGTAAATTTAGTGATGCTACCCTGCTGTGCAGGGTAGCATCACTAACTTAACCCTATGGGGACCTCATTTTGCAGATGACAGTCTGCTTATTTTCTGGTTTGGATATATGAAGAAATATATTTATATTTTCATCAAAAAGACAGTTGAGGCATTGCACTGTGACATCTGGTGAATGATTTCAGCGATAGTTGGGTGTCTAACAAACACACATTCCACGCACTGAGCTGCAGAAGACATGGATGGTTAGTCAGAGAAATTACCACATTCAGTCCAAGACCTCAACACCTTGTAAATCCTCCTCGGTTCGCGAGACAAGCGCGGATACGACGTGGCATACTCATCACTAAACGTCCAATATCAGCTTGACTGATGTTATTCCATTCTTTCTGCGGTGCAGCGGCGAGTTCCTGGACATCAGTAGGGGCTGTTGGCGTTGTCGCGCGCACCTGCCAAGCATATCCCAGACGTGCTCGATTGGCGAAAGGTTTGGACTTAGTGCTGACCAAGGCAGTGATGTCCTGCTCCTGAAGGAACTCTGTAGCGACACGATCCCTGTGTGCTCTTGCATTGTCATCTTGGAAAATGAATCGACGGCAGTGACGTCGCGCAAATGGCACCAAATGAGCTGCTAACATGTTGTCACGATAGCACTGCTCTGTGACACGCCCTTGGGTGACAAGTAATGCTGTTCTGTTTGTCATGGTTATGCCTCTCCACACCATAACCGATCCACCACCAAAACGATCGAGATGCCCAACGGTTACGCCATGGTATCGTTCGTTCCACTGCCCACACACTCTGTTTCGCCTGTCGTGGCGGTCGAGAGTGAACATAGATTAATCGGAAAACATGACGTTGCTCCACCGTTGATTGTCTCAGCGCTGTCGTACTCCACACCAATTACGCCTTGCTGCGATGTGACGTTCAATCAAACGTGGAATTATTCGAGCTCGTCGAGCGTACAAATTCCAGCTGTGTAGGCAATTTCAGATTCTGATTTCAGATAGTCTGATCACTGACTCTCGCATCTGTCGCTTGGTGCAGCTGCTGTCCAATTTCTGAGGCACTTTGATGGTGGTTACGTAATGCTGTGGTTCGGATGAAACGATCCTGGTTAGCAGCTGTCGCCCTTGGACGACCTGACCGACGTCTGTCCTCAACATTGCCAGTCTTACGGTAGCGTGACTACAACCTACTAATCACCGATTGAGTAACGTTGAGAATTTGAGCCACTGCAGTCTGTCTGTTGCCAGCTTCCAACATGCAAACGTTCATCACGTGTCAGTCTTCGCATACCTCAAAAGTTACGTTTCGACCAGAAACTATTGATGAACGAGTTTATACCAAGAAAAGAACGATGATACCCCCGAAAAAGCCCGTCCAGTACAAATTAATATTTCAGACATTAACGCGGCGCTCCTGTGAAAAACCTGCACAAACTTTTCCTGGACCAGTGTCATTCATGATCCACACTAAACTTGGTAACATATTGATGTGTCCAATCACGCGTATCCAATACCATTTTCCGAAAATATCAACATCAGTTTGGATATCCCCTACTTTTTTGAATAGTATAATTTGATGTCCCTTTACTCACAAACATATACACATATTCTTTCGTTTAGATATTCCGATCAATAAGTATTCAATTCACTTGAAAACATCAAGATGATAACACAAGTAACGGAATTACGTTGCGTAACCATAAAACTACGACTGTGGTGGGTCTCCACACATGCTTATATTATTAAACAAACAAACAGGTATATTGGTATTGGTAATGTCAACAAAGAGTCTCGATTGAGAAACATTTCTTGCGTTATTGTGAAGAAAATGAATGTTTATGGTATTTTTTTAGATTAAATGGGCGGAACTCTTTCAGTTGGGCGGAAAAGCAAAACACAGGTTCGCTTTTATCACCAACTGAAATATTGCAGCTGATTGCATATAGAGGTTTTTTACATGCTCTTTCACATTTCAGCATAATCTGAATGCCGATATTTTTTCTCAAAATAGTGGCTTATCGTTCCTTATCAGGGGCGTAAATAAAGAAGGGAATGGTACTCCCCTCAATAAATTTTCCAGTCGGGACATTTTGGTCTAGATCTTTGTCTTAGACATCCTTTCGTTCTTGTTAGTAAACACATACTTTCTCGCGTGACCACGTTCGAAACCTGTGTTTATGTCACACAGAGCATCGGTCATGCAAGTGGGGGTCCTTGGTATCCGGTACGGGCTGCTGAGGGGGGGGGGGGGGGGCAGAACCACCATTTTGGATGGTGGTTCAGAACCCCACGCGTTACAAAGACAAGAGTTTATTCACAAACAAATTTCCGAGGGCTCCAAGTTTGGAACTCAAATTCCCAATGACTAATATTCCAACTACATTATCAAGGCATGCTTTCATAAAAAGCATGCTTTGATGATGCAACTGGAATATTTTGTCATTCAGGGCTAAAGCCATCACAGGCGTGACAAATCAAGTTTACACCCAAATCAGTTATCTTCGCAACGTTCTTTCAAGCTAATATGTTTTAAGTACGGGCATTTACTCTTTTAACCCTTTACCCAACGTAACGGCCAAAACCGGCCAGCGCTATTCTAAAAAATCGCCAATTAATTTTCAAAATATTTTCATTTTTTGTCTCAAAAACATAGGTTATGACCCCTCGTTGGAACGAGCTCGTCGAGCTCGTTCCAACGAGGGGTCATAACCTATGTTTTTGAGACAAAAAATGAAAAAAATTAGTTATTCAAGATTTTTTTTTGCAAGTGTCGTCTGCTTTTCATGTTAGGTAAAGGGTTAAATATTGATGCACAATCGGCTGGATCTAACGGATAGGATATCCAGCAATTACATAGAGTTATAAAAATAAAATTTCAATTACTTTAGATTGATAAGTTGTCATTATTGGGGGTAAAAGTACTTACATAGCACAAAAAACGAAAAAAGAGAAAAACAATTAAGCGACCAGTAATCTACGGTTAAAAATGAATGTGTAAGTGAAACAGTGATATATATAAAAGAGATCCTTTCTCTATTCACTTCTGATTGCCCGAGGAGATAACACGATGCTTCGTGGAAAAAAAATGAAATAAGGTTATCGGGTAAGCTTATCTCATATTCCATTTTGAAATAGAAAAGACTGACTGTTTCTGTTTTGTTTGGAATTCGATGATCTTCAAATGGTTTCGCACTCGGTTCACTGAGAAGAATTTAGCGGGCAGCGCTTTTAATATTCATTGCTGTAAATCATCGCTCTAAATAAAAAAGTCAACCAGTGCAATTCAGTTTAGTTCACGTTAACGTAGGAACGAATCAGCCCTAGGTTATTTTCAAACCAGTGGTGGTGAGTGAGGGAGGAACGGGGTGGCTTCTATCGTAAATCTAGAAACCAATTCTTTCAAAGATAACAAATTGAAAATATATCGAGATTCAAACCTGTCTGCTACAGACAGGTTTTGGTTGAAGACGAGTGCATCATCGACGTGCAGTTCACCTTGGTACACAACGCCGTCGTGCCCCCACGTGGGCAATGGGGGTGAAGTGTCTTGCCGAAGGACACAACGCGGTTGCCGTAGGTGGGATTCAAACCGAGGACCTCTCGGTTTGCAGCCTGCACCTCTACCTACCGAGCCGCCGCGCCCTTGCAGGTCACTGATAATCACAGTAAGTAGTCACTTGGCCACAAGTTAACCTTCTGCCAAACACGAAGTGCGGACAATACTTGCAAAAAATTCTTGTATAACTAAACATTTTCAATTTTTGTTTAAGGCATAGCTTATGACCCATCACTGGAACGAGCTCAAAGAGCTCGTTCCAGTGATGGGGCATAAGCTATATTTTGGAGACAATAAATAAAACTAATATTTGAATGGCGATTTTTTGCGAATAACACTGGCCGGTTTCAGTCGTTACGTTAGGTATTTATTTATTTATGTATTGCCTCGCTCTAAGAGACTAGTTAATTGGCAGACGACCTCCAATAACTAGTCTCTTAGAGCGAGGTGGACGAATTGTCACTAAAACACCTGGAGGTGTATTTTACAGTGGAAGATGACATGTTTTTTGAGAAGTAGCACAATCAGCTCTTACAAATTTTCCATCTCATGGCCCAGCGGGTTCGATTAGCTGAACGTATTCTCAGAAATTGTAAATTATTTTTCAGCAAGAAAATCCACACTCATGACGCGCAATATTATGTCGCCATCATGGAAGCAAACAATCAGTTTGTGGGAAAATGGTTTTCACCTCTTGCTATAGAATAATCATTGCAGGGTTTGGAGCTGACAATAACAAAATAGTGGTCCCCGCGGAAGAAGTTTGCAATCTATCAGAACTGAAGTCCAAAGTACACTACCCATTCGCCCCCCGAGTTCCAATCGGGCCTGAAAATAAGCAGGCTGACATTTGCAGAATAAGGTCCCCAGAGGGTGAATTTGATGATGCTATCTCACACAGAGGGCCATTTTATCCCCTGGGCACCTCTTTCTGTTTAGTTTTGAGATCCCTGATTCAGAGTGGGGTTCACAGAGGGTAAATTTAGTGATGCTACCATGCTGGGCAGGGTAGCATCACTAAATTCATCCTCTGGGGACCTCAATTTGCTGATGACAGTCTGCTTATTTTCTGGCTTGGTTCCAATGTATTATATGTGCCAACAGGCACATAGAACGCATTGGAACTCAGGGAACGTATTTTCAAGAACCTTTCCCAAGGCAAGCATTTTCAGTCTTGAACTTAGAAATAACAGACAGAATTTAGGAAAAAACAACTCGTGTGATCAGTCCGCCTGACGCCCTAGAATATTTCACGGCTATTTTTAGAAAGTGCATAATGCACGGAAATAGTGCACACTTATTTTAAGAATCTTCAGTAGGTAAAACTGTAGGAAATAGGAGAGAGCATCTCAACCAATCAGAGGATTGGAGCAGGGACGGATCCAGGAATTTGTTGGGGACACCTGTTTTTCAAATGAGGATGTCCTCAAACAATTTGAGCTGTTTTAATATAGATGATGAGACCACTGCATGTGTCTTGATATTGAAGAGCTTTTGATCAACCGCACGTGTATAGATTTCTACTAAATATTGGAAATAATTGCTTCAAAGTGGTAGGTTTCAAAGTTGAATGATATTTTTCTGCAGGAATTTTGGGACATTTGGTCTCCAGAGTTTGGGCGTCAATACCTGTAACTGGTTTCAAATCGGCTCTGGATCCGTCCCTGGATTGGAGTTTTTTCTTCTTATATTTAACTCGCGTCTATGGTGCTCGTAAAGCACTTGGAAAACTCCAACTCTGGTCGTTGATTCCTGAACCCTGTATTCTACCTGAGTTGTGGTCTTTCTTAGTACCATACAACATCATAGGATAGGCAAAGACATAGCATACACGCCAAAAACTAAAGTGTTAAAAAATACACTTGAAGTGCTGTATTTAACACTTACTAAGTGCTGAACTAGCACTTTGTTCAAGTGTAGATATCCAATAACTTGACAAGTGTTACAATAATACCACTTGACAAGTGTAATGTCGCGACACTTAAAAGGAAACAACGCAGATGACGCGGATCAGGCTCGAACTCTGCATTGTGTCCTTTTAATTATGTACCCATCAAGCGCAAATCAAATTATGGACGATTCTAGAAGAACCACAAATGCTAGACACATGGGAAGTGCCATCCATTCAAGTTTCAGATGTCTGACGATTGTAATGTCTAAGTGCTTAAAGCATTGCACTTTGAGTGTTAAAATCAAACCCTACGAGTTAGAATGGGTTTAACACCTTGAAAGTGTCAGTTTTAACACTTTGGTTTTTAGTGTGTAGGCAAACTACAAATACGTAAACATTTTATTTCCATTTGAAACAGATCAAGGTCAAGGCCCTAAAATAACTAAACATCTGTTTTTTTACAGAAATACCCACCAACTGTGGGGCAAGATAAATCTAACTGCAAAAGTAAACAATACAACAATATTTTTTTGCGCGTCACTATATTTATTTATTTATTTATTGGTGTTTAAGGTCACATATTTCTGTACAATGGCTAACCAGGACCACGGCAGTTTTACGGGGGGGGGGGGGGGGGAGCCTGAGTCCCCGGAGAGATACACCGAGCAACGGCGAGTGAGCAACTGTCAGCTCCCCAACATACTAACTCCACACAAGCAGGGTTAACATTGGTTGAAGACAAGTGCATCATCGAAGTGCAGTTCACCTTAGTTCACAACGCCGTCGTGCCCCCACGTGGGCAGTGGGGGTGAAGTGTCTTGCCGAAGGACACAACGCGGTTGCCGTAGGTGGGATTCGAACCGAGGAGCTCTCGGTTTGCAGCCTGCACCTCTACCTACTGAGCCGCCGCGCCCCTTGCGGGTCACTGATAATCACAGTAAGTAGTCACTTGGCCACAAGTTAACCTGCTACCAAACACGAAGTGCGGACAATACTTGCAAAAAATTCTTGCATAACTAAACATTTTAAATTTTTGTTTAAGGCATAGCTTATGACCCATCACTGGAACGAGCTCAAAGTGCTCGTTCCAGTGATGGGTCATAAGCTATATTTTGGAGACAATAAATAAAACTAATATTTGAATGGCGATTTTTTGCGAATAACACTGGTCGGTTTCAGTCGTTACGTTAGGTATTTATTTATTTATGTATTGGTGTTTAAGGTCACATACTTATGCACAATGGCTAATCGTGACCGTAACAGTTTTACGGGTGGAGGAAGCCGGAGTACCCTGAGAGAACCACTGAGCATCGACGAGCAACTGTCAGCTCCTCAACATTCTAACTATGTTCAAGCTCCGCTCAAGCAGAGTTACAGCGGTTGAAGACATGTGCACCATCGACGTTCAATATACGCTTTAGTACACGGTTTCATCGTACCCCCATGTTGGCAACCGGGATAAAGTGCCTTACCCAAGGACACAACGCGGGTCGTCCCGGACGAGGATCGAACTCAGGACCTGTTACGTTAGGTAAAGGATTCAAAAAGGGTGAATGATTTTCGCTGTCAGCGACTACGATTTATTGAGTACTAAATTATCCAAAGATAGAAGTTTTTACACAACATTCTGTGATTTATTGTCATTACTCAGTTGATTTACTAGTAATTTCACCTGTGAATTATTTTAGAAAGACGATCATACTCAAGGCAATGTGGTCGCACATAATAATGTTATCAGCAGACAACTACCTAATAATTCACACAGATTTTATTTTTTACGACTTCTCATCACGTTCACTGTGAAGGCTGTTGGCAGATAGGAGAAATTGGAGCGGGGGTGACACGTCGAAAAAGGCAGTAAGATAAAAATGTCAACCTTATATATATTGAGGCCTAAATCTTTTAAAACTGGTTTATGTACACCCCCATACCCCCTCGCCACACACACACACACTTTTGTCAAAAAATGTTAATCGGCTGTAGCCAAACATATACAGCATGCATACATGCATCATCTACCACAAAGTGAAAAAAAATCTACCTTCTTTAGCTTAGAGATGTTGGTACGGGTGTGACTCTTCGAAAAGGCGGAAAGATAAAAATGTCAATCTTACATACATTCATGCCTGAATCTCTGAAACTGGTTTGTATACCCCCACCCCCCCCCCCCACCCCCGCCGTAACACATACATACTTTTTCAGAAAAATGTTAATTTGGTAACTTTGGTGTTGCCAAATAAACAACATGCAGGTTTTTTTGTCGATATACGTATTCCACCACAAAGTGAAAAAACTACATTCTTTTGCTTTTGTCCTGATACCCTTACAACGACTGTACAGTACTTATCCCACAAAATCGGACTGGGTTGCGATCCGATCCAAATTATCTTTAAAAAGCAGACGACACTTGCAATCAAAATCTTGAATAACTAATGTTTTTCATTTTTTTTTTGTCTCAGAAACATAGGTTATAATCCCTCTTTAGAACGAGCTCGACGAGCTCGTTCCAAAGAGGGGTCATAACCTATTTTTTGAGACAAAAAAATGAAACAAATAATGAGAATTAATTGGCTTTTTTGTGAATAGCGCTGGTCGGTTTTTTCCGTTACGTTGGGTAAAGGGTTAACCTCTTTTCTCCACATCACTAGAACCTGACCCGTTGGAAACATGAGAGAACCTTGAATCTTTTGTGCTATTTTTATTTGTTTCTGGATATTCGCTCTTGATTTCACAATAATTTATTCATGAAATCTCAAATCAACAGATGGAGAGACACTAGTGGTGTGGAGCTTCCACTCAGACAATAATAGTCAATTCCCACGGTAATACATGGGAAGTACAAGCGCAGTTTAACCAGTACCCTCCGGGTTCAACCCGGAGGTCCATTGGCTGAAACTTTGCTTGTCATTCCCATGCTTTTTTCAGACAATGTGTTTTGTTTGGTGGAAACTTCACTCCATGTACTGTACACAACTGTCACTAACTGATCACGATTTGATTCAGGCAACCGTCCGTCTATTCCTACTGTCACCATAGTACTGTGTTGGTAGCAGTAGAGAGTCGGCTTCACTTCAACAACAACAACAACAACAATAATAATAATAATAATAATAATAATAATAATAATAATAATAATAATAATAATAATAATAATAATAATAATAATAATTTTGTGATATGGCAGTGCAGCAAGTAGAAGATTTGTTTTAAATTGTATGAAAGTTAAAGATTAATTTTTCTAAATTTCGCTTTATTTTTTGTTCGCACAATTTCCTGGTGTTTTTGTTAGCCCTGCTGTATTTCTTTTGGGGTCGCGGTGGCGTCGCGGTAACCGGTTCTCGTCAGATCACCGAAGTTAAGCAACGTCGAGCGCGGTTAGTAGTTGGATGGGTGACCATTTCAGCGACTGATTCGCGCTCCCACGTTGTGTCCATGGGCAAGGCACTTAACCCCGATCGCCTACATGGGTGACGATGACGCTGTGTACTAAGCGTACTGCACGTCGATGGTGCGCATGTTTTCAACCAATCTAACCCTACCTGTGAAGAGTTTAGAGTTACGATGTTGGAGAGCCGACAGCTGCTCGTCGTTGCTGGGTAGTTCTCTCCGGGTGCTCCGGCTTCTCCACCCGTAAAACTGTCACGGACACGATTAGCCATTGTGCAGAAATATGTGACCTTAAACACCAATAAATAAATAAATAAATAAATAAATAAATAAATAAATAAATAAATAAATAAATAAATAAATGAATAAATAAAATACAAAACCGACCAGCGCTATTCACAAAAATCGCCAATTAATTTTCATTATATGTTTCATTTTTTGTCTCAAAAAAATAGGTTATGACCCCTCTTTGAAACGAGCTCGTCGAGCTCGTTCCAAAGAGGGATCATAACCTATGTTTTTGAGACAAAAAAATAAAAAAAAATTAGTTATTCAAGAACTTTGATTGCAAGTATGTTACCTTAAAAACTAATAAATAAATAATACTGTATTTCTTTTTTATATTTCTGTAAAAAAAATCTGTCCAATTAAGATCTAAAATGGTAGGAAACTTCCTCATTCAAGCTGTCCAGGCACAATGAAGACTTTAAGTATTTATTTATTTATTTATTGGTGTTTAAGGTCACATATTTTTGCACAATGGCTAATCATGACCACAACATGAGTAGCAACTCAAGACAAGGGGTGAGCGTTAATAAGCCATGTTGCCCATTTTAGAGAGGGTTTGCACCTCCCAAGCATTGGTGACTGGGTCCTATTTTACCAGTAAAACAGAGCCCGTTTACTGCAGTGAACAGACACTGCTTCACTTCCCGGGGTTCTCACGGGGAAAGACTTTAAGCGTGAGTAAGTCTCTCGAGTTAAGTCATCAGCTCAGATGAGCAGGGTATGGACAGGAATGTCCACCAATTTGCATTTAACGGGTTAAATTTGTTCGTATTTTATGGAGATGATAAAATAAATTGAGATATAATATGACACGTCATTTATTGTCAGATACGCCGAAAACCTTCATGTAATAGTTATCTGGTCAAATAAGTTTAATTTTTTCCATCATAAATTAAAGTTGGCACGCAGCAGAAAAATACATTCCTAATTTAGTGGTCAATTATGACACTTTTTACGACTTGATATTCGCTTTATATTTTCGAGATTCCAAAACAAGATGCCTGTACACCCAAAAGGTGTAAGAGAAACGAGGACAGCAGAGGAAAAAAATTGAAGTCACTTGGTTCATTGTTAACCCTCAGCCCAGTGCGGGGAGCGCTGTGTTTCAGTGGTTACGACTTAACCCTTTACCTAACCCGAAAAGCAGACGACACTTGCAAAAATAATTCTTGAATAACTAATTTTTTTCATTTTTTGTCTCAAAAACATAGGTTATGACCCCTCGTTGGAACGAGCGCGACGAGCCTGTTCCAACGAGGGGTCATAACCTATGTTTTTGAGACAAAAAATGAAAAAAATAATGAAAATTAATTGGTGATTTTTGAGAATAGCGCTGGCCGGTTTTGAACGTTACGTTAGGTAAAGGGTTAATTGGACTTCCAACCCAAAGGTCCATTGTTCGATTCACGCCAGGAGATAATGCGTTGTGTCCTTGGGCACGACACTTCACCAAGATTGCCCATGTGGGGGCACGGCGGTGCTGTATACTAATTCGCATTGCATGTCGAGGGTGCACTTGTCTTCAACCAATGCTAACCCAGCTTGTGCGGAGTTGGTTCGTTGGGGAGTTGTTCGTCGTTGCTCGGTTGTTCTCTCCGGGTACTCCGACTTCCTCCATCCTTAACATTGTCAGACACGAGGTGACCATGGCTGTCGAAAGTGTCGTTAAACCCCAAATAAATACATAAATGAAATAAAAATAAATGTATAAATAATAAATAATTAAATTAAATAAATTGCCTAATGCGACAAGAGGGCGACACTTGAAAATAATCTCAAATAGCTGAAAAATTTGTTTTGTCTCAAAATAGCTTATGAACACTCATTGGAACGAGCTCAAAGAGCTCGTTCCAATGAGTGGTCATAAGCTAAGTTTTAGATGCCAAAATTGGAAAAATAATAAAAACTTAATTTTATGTTTTCATTATTTAAATTCCTTTAATGTTTTCCGAATGGCTTGCTGGTGAGTTTTTCATAGCTCGATGAATGAATTTTCCTATCACATGAATGTTTTTGTTTTGTATCGCCCATTTGTCAAATAAAAAATTATGGACGTGTCCAACAGTGCAGTTCAACTGCAAGCTGTAGATGGGCTGTTCTCGTTGGTTATTCACACAAGTTTTTCTCTTCAGTATTCGAAACTACGCGTATTGCCCTATGTTGAAAATAATAATGAAAGTATCAATGACGCTGTAGCTGAACTTGACAAACTTGAACTTGGTAAGTTATAAGTGATATGGCAAAATTGAAGATCATTCGTTCTAATGTTATTTGGTGAAACTTTAACATAACAGCATTGTGTGTGCACAACGTCAGAATAATCCATGCATTTTTTAAATCTAAACTGTGAGACTAGCTAAAGAAAGAATGTTGATGCACAAATGCAGTAAGTTTAAAAGTCATTGTAAACAGCAACTTTTTTCCCATAAATGACTGCTAATCGAAATCTCTTATCAAGAGGTCTCGCCTAATGAGCATACCAAGTTAAAAAACTATCCTATGATAAATGATTCCTGTAGGCCATATTAAAGAAGATTGTTGATGCACAAATGCGCTAAATTTAACTTTAAATTAACAACAGCAGTTTTTTGATGGAAATGAAAAGAAAAGGGATAGCGCCTATCTTGGTCACCTCGAATTAGCATACTAAGTTTCAAAACAACCCGATAATGAACGAGCCCTCTGAGACATGCCAAAGGAAGATGTTAATGCACAGATGTACAAAATTTGAAGGTCAATGATAGTGACAATGTTTTTTTTTTCTCTTTTTGTGATGGAAATTCATAAATATGCCCTGCAGGGAGTGCAAAAGGAATAAGTTGCAGCAGAAATGCACTACGTTCAAAGGTTGGCGCTAAAGACAATGTTTTCTGTTGGAAAACCAATAGCTCCCATCTAGAGGTCATCTCGAAGAGGCATACAAAGTTTCAGAGTCTATTCATAAATGTGCCTATAGGGCGTGTCAAATGAATATGTTGATGCACAAATGCATCAAGTCGGAAGGCCGTTGCTACGGCAACATTTTTTAAATGAACTTGAACGAAGTTTCAAAGCAATCCATTTATAAATGTGCCCTGTAGGGCATGCCAAAGGAATAAGTTGATGTACAAATGCACTGATTATAAAGGTCATTGCTGAGGGAAAACTTTTTCGACGGAAATAAAAAATATCAATAGCTGCCATCTAGAGGTCACTCCAAACAAGCATGCCAGGTTTCAAAGCGATCTGCTATAAATGTGCCCTGTAGGGTGTGTAAAGAGAAATAATGATGCCTAACTAAACTAAGTTCAAAGGTGGTTGCCAATGACAACATTTTTCGATGGGAATAAAAGAATATAGATTGCTCCCATCTAGACCTAACTCCAAACAAGTATACCAAGTTTCAAAGCAATCCGATCACAAATGTACCCTGCAAGGTGCTGCAGGGTGTGCCGAAGGGAAAGATTAATGCCTAACTGGCCTAAGGTCAACATCAACATTTTTGGATGGAAATGGGAGAAAATCGATAGCACCCATCTGGAGGTCACTCCAGATAAGCATAGCAACTTTCAAAGGAATCTGATCATAAATGTGTAATGCAGGGTGTGCCAAAAGGAAATATTAATGCATAACTGCTCTAAGTTCATCAAAGGTCATTGTCAACGGCAACTTGTTTGACGGAAATGGAAGAAAATCGATAGCTCCCATCTAGAGGTCACCTCAAACAAGTACTAAGTTTCGAAGCGATCCGATCATAAATGTGCTCTGTAGGGTGCGCCAAGGGGAAATATTGATGCCTAAGTAAACTAAGTCAAAAGGTCGTTGCCAATTGCAACATTTTCGAAGGAAATAGAAGAAAATCGATAGCTCCCTTTCAGATTTCACCTCAAACAAGCATACCAGGTTTCAAAGTAATCTAATCGTAAATGTGCTATACGAGATGTGCCAAAGGGAAATATTGATGCATAACTACTAAGTTCAAAGGTCAGTGCCAACGGCAACGTGTTTTTGACAAAATTGGAAGAAAGTAGATAGCTAGAGGTCACCCTAAATAAGCATACCAAGTTTCAAAGTGATACAGTCATAAATGTGCCCTGTAGGATGTGCTAAAGGAATATATTGCTGCCTAACTACTAAGTTCAAAGGTCACAGCCAACGGCAACGTTTTTTTTTACAGAAATGGAAGAAAGAAAATCGATAGCTCCCATTTAGAGGTCACCCCAAACAAGAATACCACGTTTCAAAGCGATCCAATCATAACTGTGCCCTGCATGGTGCGCCAAAGGGAAATATTGATGCATAACTGCATTAAATGCATCAAAGGTCGTTGCCAACGGCAACATTTTTTAGGGAAATGGAAGAAAATCGATACCTCCCATCTAGCTTTCATCCCAAACAAGTATACCAAGTTTCAAAGTGATCTGATCATAAATGTGCCATGTAAGGTGTGCCAGAGGAATATATTGATACCTAACTAAACTAAGTTCAAAGGTCGTTACCAACGGCAACATTTTTCTACGGAAATAACAGAAAATCGATAGCTCCCATCTAGAGGTCCCCTCAAACAAGCATACCAGATTTCAAAGCGATCCAATCATAAATGTGTCCTGTTAGGTGTGCCAAATGGAAATGGTAATTCCTAACTAAACTAAGTTCAAATGTCGTTGCAAGCGCAACATTTTTTCACGGAAATGGACAAAAATCGATACCTCCCATCTAGAGGTCACCACAAACAAGCATACCAAGTTTCAAAGCGATCTGATCATAAATGTGCCATGTAGGGTGTGCCAGAGGAATATATTGATGCCTCACTAAACTAAGTACAAAGGTCGTTGCCAACGACAACATTTTTCTACGGAAATAGCAGAAAATCGATAGCTCCCATCTAGAGGTCCCCTCAAACAAGCATACCAGGTTTCAAAGCGATCCGATCATAAATGTGTCCTGTAGGGAGGGCCAAATGGAAATGTTAATGCCTAACTAAACGAAGTTCAAATGGCGTTGCCATCGCAACATTTTTTCACAGAAATGGACAAAAATCAATTGCTCCCACCTAGAGGTCACCACAAACAAACATACCAAGTTTCAAAGAGATCCGATCATAAATGCGGCCCGTGCGGTGTGCCAAAGGAAATTGTGGACGTACGTACGTACGCCAACGGACGAGATGTGACGGCAATAGCTCAGCTTGACTTCGTCGGTTGATCTAAAAATGTCGTGTGCACAAAAGTTTATATAAACTGTAATTGCTGCAGATGAGTTGTTAGTTACTGTTCACGCGGGTTGTTCCCACAAGTTTTTCTCTTCAGTATTTGAAACTGCGTGTATTAGCCTCTGTTGAAAATAATAAAACTGCCGTGTGCACAAAAATTTATATGACCGCAATGGTATAAACGACGGGGACTTCGGTCGCGTAATGGTCCATTATAATACAAGCAAGCAAGAAAAACAAAAATGTTCATAGACGGTGGAATTCTAAGTCCAAAAAGGGCCGTAACCTATGTAAAATAATTCGAAGGAACCCATATTCGAACTTGGCATGCATTACTAGCTAGGTAAAACACATACCAACTTTAGTCGAGATGAAATAATCCAAACTGGAGTTATTGGTCGAAAACCAAAAATGTTGATAGACTGTCAAATTCTCTCGTTCAAAAAGAAATGCACACCAACCGTAGTTGTCTTTTCTAAGCTGTTTGATAAACTAATTAAGCTTACATTATTATACGATAATGAAATATGGTCGACGGAGCTGAATATGAGGAACAGAGATACTGCATCGAGTAAAAGGGCTCATATCAAGTTCTGCAAACTGATCTTAAATGTAGGCAGGTAAACATTCCTCCAACCATGCGGTATGCGCGGAGCTAAGTCGGTGCCCAATAACATTAGATGCTTCAGTACGATTCGCAAATTATACTGGTAAATTGCTTACTACTTCCCCGGTTACCATTCTGAATTATGCTTTTGTGGAAGCTAGGAAATGTAAACTCCCTGACTCAATAAGTGAAAGGCTTAAAGGTCTTGGATTTAACAGTTTGAATGAAACTGAAATTTCCAAAAGTAAAATTAATCTTCTAAAGTCCATACTTGAATCGGACCATATTAAATTATTTAAAGAAGATATACACAATGATAATAAGAGAATAGGAAAAAAACAAACTTAAGACTTATCGACTATTCAAATTAGATTATCAAATGGAACCGTATCTCATTCACACTTCTTCCAGGCTTGGCAATTTCAGGAGAGCGATTTTTTAGCTGTCCTTACTGCCCTCCTGAAAGAATTAAGGAGAGCGAAAAAATGCCCTCCTAAATATTTTGGTCTGGGATGATTGAGATTACATGTATTATGCTCACATTAAATTTTTGTTGTAAAGCACAAATGTAATTTAACTTCGAAGTCACATAACATCACGTAATTTCATTTTGAAAGTCGTTTAGTGGTAAAAGGTAATGGCTGCAACCATACCCAAACACAGTTGCAATCATTTGAAGCAAAATGGGTCACAGCAATATTTTTTTTTCTGTCAGTTTCAAGTTCAACAACTGACATCACAGTTTGAGGGGTAATTATTCAAGGAATATTGACACTATAATATACTACCATTACTACTATCCTGTCACTTGAAGCACTTGCACCAGGATGTGACTGTAGATTCAAGCAGACCTGTTGTCCAAGAAAGTCATACGCCTACCACTACCACCTTCAACCCCCCCTTGGGGGGTTGAAGGTGGTAGTGGTAGGCGTATGACTTTCTTGGACAACAGGTCTGGGTACACACACAGGTCTTGTGAAGTGTGTGTTCGGTTGTTGAATGAGACATCTAGATGTCTAAGAGATTTCGCTTTACCTTAGTAAAGTTAATAAAATCACTGATGTAGTCTGTTGGTTTCAGTTTCAATGAGTTCGTTCAACTGGATACTTAAAATGTTGTGTAAAGCTAATTGCTCTCCTAAGCTGATTGAGGAGAGCGATTTTTTGCCCTCATGCATTTTTCAGAATGCCAGGCCTGTTCTTGCATTGAAGCTAGAAACAATTTCACGCAACTATGCATCAGCAACCATAAACTGTGACTAGAACGTGGAAGGCATTTACAACCTCCTCGTCCGAAGGAACACAGAATATGCGAAGCCTGTACAGTGGGGAGGTGGAATCGGAATGGCACTTCGTAATAGAATGCCCGCTTTAAGCACCATTGAGAGAAAAATTATTTCGCGCCATTTCTGACGAAAAAATTGACTTCCCTCCAATGGATACAATGGACAAATTTAAAGTAATAATAACTAATGATAATCCAGTGCTATGCAATGTGATTTGTAACATGGTCCAGCTCTTCCTTCACAAGAAGGACTTATCTGTAATATGATTTATGTCTGTCATATGGAATTAGTGTGTTTTATGATTCTGTTTATGTTGATTTTGTGTGTAGCAATCTGCCTTTGTTCTGGTGTATTTGCTGAATAAATCTTATCTTATCTTATCTTTTCAATTGCACGTAAATAACTGTGCTTTTAATGCCAAAGACAAGAGGCGGAAATAAAATTTGAGAACAGAAATTCTCTTACCATTTTCGAGTAGTCTCCCTTGGATTGTATTTGCCTGGACAACCAAGTGCAAACGTTCTTCAGATCATTGAATCATTGATCAAATTGTGGAGCGTGTGGTGGTGTGTGTGTATTTTCAAATGACACAATCATGCTTTAGAGGAATTTTGAATGTTGGTTTCTGATCCACCGCCGGGATTCGAACCCTCGGCAACACTGCCTGGCAATCAGGAGTCCAGCGTCTAAATCACTAGACCATTGCACACCGTCAAAAACGATGGCTGGAATCTAGCGTTTTAGATGAAGTCCTCATGATTACTTGGTTCATCTTCCTTTCGGCAGCAGCATAAAAGTGTGGAACGCGATGGCTACAGTACGACGAAAGTGCTGTGGATGGCCTCAGACGAAGACTGGCACGGGCTTGTGTGTGTTTTTTCAAATGACACAATCATGTTTTAGAGGAATTTTGAATGTTGGTTTCTGATCCCCTGCCGGGATTCGAACCCTCGGCAACACCGCCTGGCAATCAGGAGTCCAGCGTCTAAACCACTAGACCATTGCACACCGTCAAAAACGATGGCTGGAATCTAGCGTTTTAGATGAAGTACTCATGATTACTTGGTTCATCTTCCTTTCAGCAGCAGCATAAAAGTGTGGAACGCGCTGGCTACAGTACGACGAAAGTGCTATGGATGGCCTCAGACGAAGACTGGCACGGGCTTGTGTGTGTTTTTTCAAATGACACAATCATGTTTTAGAGGAATTTTGAATGTTGGTTTCTGATCCCCCGCCGGGATTCGAACCCTCGGCAACACCGCCTGGCAATCAGGAGTCCAGCGTCTAAACCACTAGACCATTGCACACCGTCAAAAACGATGGCTGGAAACTAGCGTTTTAGATGAAGTCCTCATGATTACTTGGTTTATCTTCCTTTCGGCAGCAGCATGAAAGTGTGGAACCAAGCAACGGCGAGAAACTGCCAGCTCCCCAACATACTAACTACACACAAGCAGGGTTAGAATTGGTTGAAGACAAGTGAACCATCGACGTGCAGTACGCCTTAGTACACAGCGTCACCGTGCCCCCACGTGGGCAATGGGGGTGAAGTGTCTTGCCCAAGGACACAACGCGGTTGCCGCAGGTGGGAATCGAACCGAGGACCTCTGGGCTTGCAGCCTGCACCCCTACCAACTGAGCCACCGCGCCTCCCTAATGAATGACAAGAATAGAGCCAATCTCAAACAAGAGCACATCACGGGAGATAATCAAGCCACTGAAAGTGTTTACCTCGAGAAATGACCACCTCCAGCAGTCGTTCTCACTACACTCCTCCCCATTTTGTGATACTAAACCACAATTTCCTGTTCTAACAAGACCGGTAATGATTCAAAATAACTTTTAAAATTCAAATGAAGCGTGCTAGAATAAACTATCAATATTTGTGCATAAAGTTCTGTTGAGAGAGGAGTGGAAATATGCTCCGCTACGTGGGCGGTTTCATTGCAATCTTATCAATAGTAAAACGTAATGTATGTACACAAACATAATTTCTCTTGTCCGATAATAGCAATTAACTTAAGCCTGATTACCAAATTCAGAAGAATAGTCCTTAGACTATCAGATTGGGCGGTCATGGAAAGCTGTAACCTTCTGATCCCCGTCACTAGGTTATACAGGCGTTCACATAACCTGACTGCTTCCCCAAGCGACACATAGAGACCGAAAGCAGTGACATCCTAAACTAAAGTTGTTGGCAATTACATGTATGTACATATAACGTTTTTTTCTGCTTATGAAAATAAACAAGAAAAGAAAGTAACATGTTGCAGAAAGTTGTAAAATTAAGAATGCCAAGTTTTGAAAGAAAGGCGTGTGTGGATGCAACGTGTTAAAAGAAAGAAGTTGTTAAAAAGATAGGTGTCATTGTGACTGTACTTAAGACAATGCAACTGCTTTGCAGTGTTCATGCAAGCACAATGAACACAAATGTGCGGTGTAATCCATACATTACTTTTTATGCTCTTTCCAGGAGCATACACACAATTGACATGCTTCAAGAAAGTGGCATGGATTTTCCTAAGGTAACTTGTTTTCTGATTATTGTTATCAGAACACAAGCTGAAACCTTTCGATAGATTCAGACTTTGGAATTATAAAACTGACATTAATTTGCCTGAAATCATCGTAAACCTGACGAAATGATGATGCCGATTTGAATTTTGACAGATTGTTTTTCAATGTCGGTAACATTTATTCCGCAAATTCATTCATGGGTGCCTCGGTGTGGAACAGTTATTGTGTCAGCTAGAACCGGATACGTTTTTTCCACATAATTTGAGACATCCATTGTCACCATATTTGCAGAATCAGTGCAGCATTATGCAGGCTGTTAATTCGCTGAATCTACCATCTGTTGAGCTATCAAATATCTTCCTGCAGGAATCCAAAGTTGTCAGCTTTAAACATCAAACCACTAAGGGGTTCAGTGCCGATACCATCACTCCAAGCCATATAAGGAAGTGTACTTTCCAAATGAGAAGCCCGCATTTTTTGCCATCCGTCTTTCAATTCGGTGTGTCTATTTGTAACAAACACTGAATTGTCTTGGCAGGAGACTCCACTAAAATCTCCCCTGACCTGGCTTCTCTGAGAAGCAGAACAGACGTTTTGAGACATCTTCGGTTGCATGTGTTGCCTTGGTGAAGTGAACATACTCACTGACGATATATCTTGAGTAATGGCTTTAACATTATTGAAAACTACATCAAATCCAAACTCATTTGATAACGGCGTTGATGGTTTAATGATTGTGCCTATGTAGGAACGGTCCGAAGGTTGAGAAGTCCAACGCTCAGTCACTTCGTCGATCTCCCTTGTAGGATTTGGATTTTTGTGCTGGATTCTGCTTTCCCTCCTCTTTTCTAGCAGAGATAATTTCAACTTTTCAAATTCCTTGTTTTCTGAAGGAGAGGCGCCATCAAGCTGGAGATTTTTCAAGCAATTCTCTGAAAAGTCTTCAGGGGAATCTTACATTTTACTTGAATTTTTATATTTAGTTTTTCTCCTCTGTTGCTTTGTGGGTCTTCGCTTTGTTTTAGATGAGCTCTGTTTGTTCCCTGTGTCCAATGCGGTTGGATTATACAGACCACCTGGTGGTATAACAGCTAACACACGAACAAAAAATGCATCATCAGAAGACTCAACCGTAATTCGTTGAGATTTTCTATTCTCCTGTTGAGATCGCTGATCTGTGGTATGAGGGTTAAATTGTTTTTCGCTTCCACTTCCCTGCTTTTGTTGACTCTTTCTCGACCTTTTTCTTGGATTTTTATTATTAGCAGCAGGAGATTATTTATTGATGGTTCTGCCAGACCTGCCCATGCCTTTGCTTAATAAAACATTGCCGTTATTGCTGTTGTTGACAGTGATGTTTTCAGTCTTGTTGCAGCTTGCTTGTTCATTTATTAAAAAATCAAACGCTGTTTGCAACATTTTCTTTTAAAGTATTAAGTTTCTCCAAAATGTTTGCTTGAAAATCCTCTTTCTCGCAATGTGACCCGATGGAATGATCTGGCTGCTCGAGTGTTTGAGTTTGAGCTGTTCGATGTGTGATTTTGACCTGGCCACTCTCCCAAGAGTATTATTTATCTTCACTTAGATCAGTATAACTTGATTTGGGTGGTATTTTTGTGGATGAAGATGCGTCGTCATTTTCAATGCAGTCCGATCTCAGAGTAAGTTTCTTCTCTGATATTAAATCCATCAATGTCGACAAACTCATACCAGTCAGTTCCGTCAAATCATCTGGTATCAAGCAACCATGTGCTCTTCTTATATTTACCAGTTTCTGGGCCTGATACTGGTCGATGCATTCCAGTTCTTGTAACTGCTCGACAGTGGCAGTTTGAACGTTAAGGCGTACCATGATCAAATATTTGTAGTTATTATTACAACACGAAAACTTTTGACGAAATGATGGCAAAAATTACGAACGAGAAGCTGGGACCTCTCTGTTCAGATTTGTACATTGATCATTTCTTCAAACAAAAGACTTCACGAAAAAGTGTCGTGAATTCATCTCACGAAATGCCGAGTGAGTGAATAAAATAAGAAAGAAAGAATACACTTTCCTCGCTTCCTTCTTTTTATGGAGACGCCAGTGTGGTAAATTTGGTAAATAATTTATCCTGTCGGCGACGCCAGAGTGGTAAATTTGGTAAATAATTTATCCTATCGGCGACGCCAGTGTGGTAAATTTGGTAGATAATTTACCAGTTATCCATTAAAGAAACAGCAACACTACGTTCAGATTTAAGAATTACCAATATGTAGGAATCTAAATTGAGATGTCTTGTCGGTACGAAGAAACTTTGATGAATGTCAAGAATAGAGTTAATCTCAAACAAGAGCATATCACGGGAGATAATCAAGCCACTGAAAGTGTTTACCTTGAGAAATATCCACCTTCAGCAGTCGTTCTCACTGCAGAGACATTGGCAGAGGCGAGGAATAGTATCATTGGGTCGAACAATTATCAATACACACATATTATTCTCATTTCTCCTTAATGTTCAAAATAAAAACATCATTTGTTCAAAATAGAAACATCATTACATGTTTACAATTTGGACTGTGGATTATTTGGTTAATTTGTATTTTCGTGTTGTTCGATATAATATAAGGACTAGTGCATGGCTTGGAGTTGACTACGCCCATATAGTGCCCAGTGAGGTGGTGTAGTTCCCTCCGCTTCGCGTCGGGAACTACGCCACCTCACTGGGCACTATATGGGCGTAGTCAACTCCAAGCCATGCACTATTCCTTTAGTAGTGCATATTCGTCATCAGACAAGACAAGTCGGAAGAAAATGATGTCCCTCTACCTGGGACGTGGCGAGAGGGTTTTGCTTTGTGGGTGTTCCCCTCTGATTTTCCAACTGCACCCCCTCTCTCCGCCTGCCCAGCATCCAACTTTTGATAAAACCATTTGCACCCACAGTCCTTGGAGAGATGAATTTTCCAGCTGCTATCTTTGAATTTCAAACTGCGGAAGAAACCCGAATGCACCTCTCCCTCTGTGTTCGTAATATATGACTGGAATTCTGGAGTTGAAAATCGTCTCTTGGGTGGTAGAGGGGTGGGGGCCATTTTAGCATTGAAGATGGCGTCTTGCTGACATCACTGGACGACATATTGACTCCAATTGGAAAATTTCATGAAATGTTGATAAATATACATTATCACTTGGAGTGATACTGTGAGTTTATCAGCTGTTGGTTCCCTTAGGGAAATGGAAAAGACACAGAGAAGTGATCCTGATATTTCTCCTAATATCACCTGGTTGGAAACTGGTGAGGAACCTACTGAGGGTGAGCTTTTCCTTTGTAGTGTGGCTACTAAATACATGTGGCTGAATCGTAAGAGATTTTTGATGAAAGATAATCTTTTATATAAAGTTAAAAAGCATTGTTCAGATCAAGTTTTAGTGGTCCCTTCAAATTGTGCGTCAGAAATTTTGACCTTAGCACATGATATTCCTGCTTCTGGACATCAGGGTGAGACTCATACCAGGTATCGTGCATGTAGGAATTTTTATTGGTATGGAATGAGTGAGGATATTAGATTATATGTGGAATCTTGTCCACAGTGCTCTGTTGGCAAGAAGGCTAACAGAACAGCTAAATGGAATATGACGATATTCCATGCAGGTAATCCAATGGAGCGAGTCCATTTGGATTTCCTGGGCCCTTTGCCTTTAACTCAAAAAGGGAACAAATATACACTCTCCCAAAAAAGAAAGTGTGCATGCTAAAAAATAACACTAAAAAAAGATATATATCATTTTCATTCATGGAAATTTTATTCAATCACAGATGAATCAATTTGTGATCAACACGAGACATTTCATTACGCTACGACGAATACTCTTGGTGCCATGGAGAGTCAAAGACACTAAGGGTTTAACACAAAAGTCACACACTCAATATCTGGTGTGACCTCCGTCTGCATCGACTACTGCTGTGCATCTGCGCCTCATGGAAGCGAACAAGTTAGCATGCAAGTGTTGTGGGATGTTGTTCCATATTCTGATAAGCTGTCTTTGGAATTCCACAAGCGTTGACGGTGCATGGGCAAGCCGGCGTAGCTGACGTTTCATTTCGTCCCATACGTGCTCAATGGGTGAGATATCGGGCGAATTTGCGGGCCAGGGAAGAACATCCACTTGTTGTTGCTGCAGATACTGTTGAACAACACAAGTTGCGTGTGGTCGGGCGTTGTCCTGCTGTAGAATGACGCCGGGGCCGTGACGTTGCAGAAATGGGACAACTACAGGTGTAAGCACTTCATCACGATATCTGGCTGCATTGAGATTGCCACCAATAATGACCAGCTCAGTTCTGTTACGGGCAGTGATGCCACCCCACACCATGAGAGACCCTCCCCCATAACGGTTTCGCTCAACGACACATGGATCTGCGTAGAGTTCGTTTCGACGTCTGTACACTCTCTGGCGGCCATCTGATGATGAAAGATGGAAACAACATTCATCTGTGAATAAAACACGTCGCTACCAGTGTAAGGGATGCCTGAGATGTTGTCTACACCACTGCAGTCGAGCACGACAATGACGTAACGTCAAAATCGGACGAATTGCAGGTCTTCGAGGACGTAAGCCGTATTCTCTCAGCCGGTTGATTACTGTTTGAGGATGTATCCGTCTCAGGTTAGGGATGTTCCTGGCTGTCGTCGTTGCCGTTTGTTGCCGGTTCCGGAGATGGACGACACGGATATACCGATCTTGTGCAGGGGTGGTAACTCGGGGTCTCCCGGGGCGGGGTCGGTCTCGAACGTCATCATGTTGTGCATGTCGATGGACTAGCCTGTCGACAGTGTTACGGTGGCAGTTCAAATGCTGGGCAACCTCTCTGTGTGTTCTGCCAGCTCTAATCATACCCAGGTCAAGTAGACGTTGATTCATTGTCAATCTTGGCATGATAATGTGGAGTCGTTTTAACAGGAGCGCAAGTTTGAATGTGAAGGAAGGCCTTACTTTAGTGTTTAAATACCCAAGGATTCACACTGCTGCATGGATTTTCAGACTCTCCACGTGCAAAACATGCCTTTTCACAAACGTGCAGCACGTCTTTTAACGTTAATGCAATTTTAACGGGGAAAGCTGTTTTTGTGTTCAATATAACTTATTCATGAACAGGTTAACACTTTTTACACCTACGAAATTATTTTTTTGGAGTTTGATCAATTTCTGCAATGCAATCTTTCTTTTTTGGGCGAGTATATTTTGATGATGACTGATCAATTTACAAAATGGGTTGAATGTATCCCATTACCTGACCAAACTGCTGAAACCATGGCTTGTGCAGCTGTTAGTGAGTTCTTTTCAAGATTCGGTTGCCCGTTTCAAATTCTTACGGACCAAGGTCCTTGTTTTGAAAGTAAGTTATTTGAGGAAATTTGTGAACTTTTACAAATACATAAATCCAGAACTACCCCGTACAGACCTTCTGCTAATGGGCAAGTGGAACGTCAAAATCGAACCCTCATGAACGCAGTTCGATGTGTTGTTGATAAAACTCAAAAAGATTGGGACAAATTTATTCCCCAATTGGCTGGAGCACTGCGTTCATCAGTTCACAGGTTAACTGGGTATACACCTAATAAGTTGATGCTGGGTCGTGAGGTTAATCACCCAATCGATCTGGTGTTTAACTTCAAGGAGAATAAAAAACAAGGAGAAATACCTGAATATGTTCAATATTTGAAAGCTGAAATGAAAAGGGCTCATGAAGTTGCACGTAATCAGTTGAAGTCAGAAACGAAAAAAAATGAAAAGAAATTACAATCTCACTCTTAATAAGAAAACATATGAACTGGGTGATGTAGTTTATATGTTAGAAACCGCAAATAAAAAGGGTAAATGCACGAACTTATCACCTTTCTGGAAAGGTCCAGGGATAATTGGTGAGGTGTATACACCATATTTATTTAAAGTTATTTTCAAAAGCTCAGCTATTGTAGTGAATCATGACAGATTAAAAAAATGCCATGATAGAGTTTTGCCTCCCTGGCTGTCCAGGTGCCTTCGAGTGTTGAAAGACACTGGGGTTGTCAGTGTGGTAAGATCTACCTCAAATGTTTGCATTTGTCGAAAACCTTACGGTGGTCAGTTTATGATCCAATGTGATCACTGTTTGGAATGGTTTCATAGAAAATGTGTAGGAGTTACTGCTGAGCAAGGAGCTGCGATCGATGAATACAAGTGTTCTAATTGTTGATTTTCTTTTTATTTTAGATCATGTCAGACTCAGAGTATGAATTGGATCTATTATGCCAAGATACAGAAACAGATTGGTTGCTGTCACCCAAGGGCGATCCAAAGGTATCGGAACAGTCTTATGCTTTATCGGAGACACAGGAGGGTGATCTAACTGTGTCTGGATGTTTAGATCCAATTATTAGTTTTCCCTCGGCTGAGACATAGGAGGGTGATCCAATTGTGTCAGTTCAGCCTGATTTTGAAAAGGCATTACAAACTCCTCTACCATTGCCGACACATGACGAGTATCTGATTCTGGAAGCAATTTAGATAGAGGAGGGGCCACAGACACATGAGGCTGATCCAACTGTGTCTGAAAATGTTAGTGAGATACAGGAGGTCTACTCAAATGTATCAAGGGCAGTGGGACAGGGGCCATCACCTACTGTCCAACCCCGAGTTCAAATTGGTGTTTCTGCCACCCATGAGGAAAACCTGATTGGATTGGCAGAAAGTATCGCCATAGAACCTGGGGCGGGCCCGCAATCAGAGGACCGGGAGATTATGTTGATGCGGGAGAAACTGCTGAAACAAACCCAGGAGGGGATTTTAATCCGCCCTGTCAGCAGGTTTGTGGCCCTTCTTCTAGGAACCGGGTGGTCGCTAGAAGAAATAAAAAATATTTTATTACAGCAGTACCAAATAGCCAAGAAGGAAAATAATAGGCTGTGGATGACTGATGCAGCCGCATTGGCCTTGGATCAATTAGTTTACCAAGGTTGGGTTAGAGAGAAAATGGGTCCTCTCCCTAAGACAAGGTCAAAACCACAGCATACAGCCCCATCCTACACTCCAGTCACAGACATTAGATATTTTCCTAGTGGAAATATCCAAAATGAGTAGTATGCCTAGTGCTACTAAGGCACAGGAAAGGGTAGAATCCATGGATAAGATCATGGATAGCAGAGGAGTGTTTACGGTCCCAACTGTGGCCTTACCGGTTACGAATAAGACTGCTCTTGTTCGTGATCAGGGTAAAAAGGAGCAACACCCCAGTCTTGCAAAGGCTATCTGCGCAAGACCAGAAAAACAGACAGATGCTACTGGGGTTAACCCTTTACCTAACATGAAAAGCAGACGACACTTGCAAAACAAATTCTTGAATAACTAATTTTTTTCATTTTTTGTCTCAAAAACATAGGTTATGACCCCTCGTTGGAACGAGCTCGACGAGCTCGTTCCAACGAGGGGTCATAACCTATGTTTTTGAGACAAAAAATGAAAAAAATAATGAAAATTAATTGTCGATTTTTGAGAATAGCGCTGGCAGGTTTTGGCCGTTACGTTAGGTAAAGGGTTAAAAGAAAGGATAGAAGCAGCCCAGTTACTTATTCTCTGAGGACTACCCAAGGAGGTCAGCATTAAAAAAAAGATAAAGTGTGTCCATTGAAGAGTTGCTCAGAGGTCATAAAATCAGATACACATGGACACTTTATTGGGAATCATTTTCCTGTATCTTGATGGGTAGAACATAACACCATCACCCCTGAACCTTTAAGGCGAAAAAATGGTGCAAGATATGGTACGGCTGGCAAGGGATGTTCTAGGATGGACAAAGGTGGCCAGGGAAGTAATCCTTGATGTGGTGGTTCTAGAGAACCTATTATATTAGAAGCTCTGAAAACAGATAAGGCCACCACGGAGAGCTTAGCTTCTCGTACCCTACCACCTGATAGTGGAGATTACCTGACCATAGTGGCCATTGCTAAAGATTTAGGAATCCCCCTTCCTAAAGAAGGTATAAAACTACCACAGCTGAATTGTTTCGGCTGTTTATTTCATTGGAAGGTAGTTTGCATGGCACAAAATCAAGCTAGTATAATAGGTCAGAGTATTTTTATGAGGTCCAGGTCTCCTTTTTGGAAAGTAAGATTACTAGTGGATAGGAGTAGAAAAAATAAAATAGAAAAAACTCTTTGGCAAGCTGCTCAGGTGGAGGCAGCTGGGTTGACCTATCCACATGAGACTGATGATCCAATGGCTGCTGCAGCCTGGATCTTGTCAGCTTTAGAAAAGGAGAAAAGTGTTCTGAGGACTATCCAAAGGACACCAGAACCCCAAGCTACCACTATTAGAAAAATTAAAACTCCTGTTGCACCGAGGACGACCTAAAGTGCAAAAGTTCAAGCAAAAATTAAAACTCCTGTTGCACCGAGGACGACCCAAAGTGCAAAAGTTCAGGCAAAAAATGTTAAGGAGGAAGAGGAGTTGAAGGTAGGCCCTGGGAAAAGCGTACTTGGGAGTCACAAGGGGTGGAGTCTCAGGGAGGGCCTCTACGAAATCTACAGCGCCCGACCGTTACGGAAGGTGTTCTGGGACAGTTGGTAGTGGACCTGAAGTAGCCCCCTTAAGAAAATCAAAAAAGATCAAAGGTTCCCTGGTTATCACAGCCAGAGTGCCTTTGTGGGAGGTGCCATCGGCCATTGATTCCCATTATCATTTTAATAGGATCCAACATAAATTCAGTTTGCCCAACATGAGTTTAAATTGTATGTTGGAAAGGACCCGTGGGCAGGTGAAACCCCAAGTCCAGATTCAGTTAGAAGCTGTTGTAAATGTTATCTGTGATCCCGAGGATTATCCAACGGATCCACAGCAGGTGGCCCAGCCACTGGCAGTTGGGTGCCACCCTTCAAAGTACCCCAGCCTTACCACAGAAAAGAAACAGCAGCTGAAGGAATTGGTAAATTCACCCCAGGTAGCAGCATTTGGGGAAATTGGTCTGGATCGTTCATATGTTGCAGGATCTGCACAAATAGAAGAGCAGGATAGGGTATTTGGGGAATTGTTAGAGCTGGCCCCCAAACATAAGCCCTTGGTTTTACACATTCGTGGGGCTGAAGGCCATCTGATGTCACACGATGTGCTGAGTACCGCCCTATTCAAGGTTCTTAAAGCTACCCACAGCAGTCAGGTGATCCATTTACATTGTTTCACAGGGTTGGAGAGTGACGTTAAGACCTTGTTGAGGTTCCGACGCAATACATTTTTTGGCATCACAGGGTTGTGTAAAGTTTTTACACCTGAAATGAAAAGAGCTGTGGCTGCCATTCCAATTGAAAAACTGCTGTTGGAAACAGATGCACCCTACTTCCCCATGGGTAGGAGGAAATGGACTACCCCTGAAGTTATTGAAGAGGTGGCCAATGAAGTTGCTTTGGTCCGAGCAGGGGAGTCCCCGAAAGATTTGTTGGAAGCCACTTCTGCAAATGCAAGAGTGGTGTACAACATACAATAAAATACTACCGGGGAACTCTCTCAGAAGGCTATCTGATGGGGGAGATACTAAATGCACTGTGAAGTAATTTTCTCTTGGAGGGTTATCTGACGAGAGACCTTGTTTATATTAGTGTACAAATTTTTTAATGTACAAGTAATTTTCTCTTGGAGGGTTTTCTGACAAGAGACCTTGTGTTTTAATACTGGATATTTCTTAAATAATCGGATGGTTAGCAGCGGCCATTATCAGATTTTGTGCAGTCTAGATTAATTTGACTCAACTTTTTAACTAACACACTCTTCCGGATTGAAATTTCAAAATTGCTACAAATTATTTAGAACAAGGAAGAGTGTTGTGAAATTGCATTGACGGTACGGCCGATCACCTTCAACCGGATGGAAGCATCGTGAGGAATTCGGAGTTCGCCGAGAACGCATGAGAATAAGCGAGGAGTTGGCGAAGATTGGTCGAACCGTTCTCTTGTTGAGTGGATTTGAAGCGAATAAGGCGTGTCTTTTCTTCTGAGCCAGAAACAAGTGATAGTGTTGTCTTTCTAGAGAACTGAATAGACTATTAAGTGAGTATCCTAAAGTACGAATAACCATTAGACCAATTGTGCTTTAATTGGTACAAACGTTGTTTTCCGTGTTTTGGGGTGCAAATTAAGTTGATTTTTAGACAAAAAATCACTAAACTAAACATCTCTCATGAATGGCCACAGCTACAAATAAGATGGCACAAAATCTACCATCAATCCAACTGTTGAAGATTTGAGGCTTAAAATTTCTAACTACTGAAAGAGGAGGGGGTGAGACCGCCCTACCCCCTCACCCCACCTCACCTGTTACTACGTCACCGCCTTCTACTTATGTACATAGAATACATCTCTCGTTGTCAAGGTGATAGCTAAAAAATGTGATTTTTTTTTGTTTATATGTGTAAATATTTTCGATAATATTTCTGCCTGTGTTGAATGTAAAGCGTAAAGAAAGGTATATGACGGACCCCGAAAACCGATTTTTCACTCAAACTCTGGTAACTGAGAATGAAAGTTAATGTCCATCATGGCGCATTTGTTGAACGCAACATGGGCTATCTGATAGCAGATCAACAGTAAGAGAGACAATATTCTCCTGTAATCATTACCTGTGCCAGTTATTAGGTGGTTGTTGTAGAAAACGGTGCATCACACATGTTCTGGAAAGACACCCCATATTACGCATCTATCCTGTCACCGAATGTCACGGAGATACCAAAATTCGAGTCTTTCAAAGGAACTTTAAAGCGAATATTAAATTAAGATAGATCTAAGCGGCCAAGTTCAAGAGAAGCTATTAAACTGAGAATTAATGTTCTGGCTATCTAAATAAAAATCGAGGGATTTCTCGAAAAATTCATTCCAGCCAATTCCAGTCAGAAGGTGTGTGAGGCTGTGGGTCGTTGCGAGTAGATGGGGAGGTCCCATAATATAGGTTAGAGGAGGTGCCGCATCGGAGCGAAAGTATAGACACGTTGTGACGAAGGGGAGCCACATAGCTCATATTTAGAATAGGAGCAGTCGCGGGCCAAGTCGGTGACCATGTATGAGAATAGGATCAGAAATACGACGTACGAGCCCAGGGAGCTATTTGCATTTAGGTAAACGGCATTGCCTATTTTAGAAGGCAAACCATACATAGGCAGAGTAGGCTTTGCCTGTATGGACATTATTCTGAGATAGGCGTAGGGGAGAGTTTAACCCCATTGGTGGCGACTGCTTGTGTGAAAAGCGTCAAGTAAAGTGGCAATAGGCTAGTAGCCGTGCGACGACAGTGGCAGAGTGATATTCCGTCACATGTTAAAGCAGAGGTGTCCGATAAAGTGACAATACGTTAGTGGCCGTGAGAGGAGTGAAGTGAAGAGGCAACCAAGGAAGAAATACCAGCGAAAAGGAGGAAAAACTAGCGACAACAGAAAATGCGGAACACAAGTGACTCAAAAACGCTGTGGGTAGGGGGTGATTGACCTTTCGTTTTCTTATTCTTTTGGATTCCATGTAAGTCACAAATTATCATATTTATTCTTTTTATATATGTATTAAAATTGTTGTTTTCAGTGAACCCCTGTTGATTTATGCTTTTCGAGGAAAAGTTATTAACCCCTTCAGGATAAGAACCCCCCCCCCCCCCCCAAACAAAAGTGAAACGGGCGGTTCGTTACGGCGAGACATACGTTCACGCACGGGTTCAGACAACACCCCTTGAGTTTTGGCTGAATACGCGGCGTGAATCTATTTCCCCCCAGCAACGACAAAACCCCGGTTTCCGACGCTCGTTTCCTTGTTTTCGATAGCGAACTTTTAAATTTTAATCAAACTAAATCTATACACAGCTGTTCCGTTTTCGCTGGAATGAAAAACGGATTCAAGTCAACCCCATTTATTTATTTATTGGTGTTTAAGGTCACATATTTCTGCACAATGGCTAATCATGACCACGACAGTTTTACAGGTGGAGGAAGCCGGAGTAACCGGGTCAGCATTGGTTGAAGACAGGTGCACCATCGACGTGCAGTACACCTCAGTACACAGCGTCACCGTGCCCCCAAGTGGGCAATGGGGATGAAGTGTCTTGCTCAAGGATACAACGCGGTTGCCACAAGTGGGATTCGAACCGAAGACCTCACGGCTTGCAGCCTACACCTCTACCTACTGAGCCATCGCGCCACCGGCAACACCTCCATAGGTGAAGGGAACAGTAGAACGAAGATTCTGTATACGGGAGCTAGGGCTCTCAAAAGAGTTCTTAACATCTTTGAACACTTGCATCTTGAATGAGGATATACGTTTTTTCCCTCTTGAATGTATACACAAAATTTCTACATTTTCTGAAGATTCGGACGAAATTCTAAATTCTTAAATTCAACAGATGCGAAAAAATCAGCTCTTAGTAGATATTTTGGCTGGTTCATAACGCACGCGCTTAATGTTCAGGTTTAGTTTCAATGGAGTGAATCCTCCATTTTGGGATATCCAGATGGTGAAGTTAACCCTTTAAACCCTAGTGGTATCTTTCATGTCAGTTCAATGGCAGCAAGTGGAAGAGTCCATATTCATTATTTAGGGGTAGATCAATTATTGTTATTATTTATTCGTGTTTAAGGAAACACACTTATACACAATGGCTAATCGTGACCGTGACAGTTTTACGGGTGGAGGAAGCCGGCGTACCCGAAGAGAACCACCGAGCATCGACGAGCAACTGTCAGCTCTTCGACATTCGAACTCTGTTCAAGCTCCGTTCAAGCAGGGTTACAACGGATGAAGACATGTGGATGATGTGCACCATCGACGTGCACTACGACTTAGTACACGTCGTCGTCGTGCTCCCATATGTAGGCAACCGAGATAAAGTGCCTTGCCCATGGACACAACGCGGGTCGTCCCGGATTGAAATCGAACTAGGTACCTCTAGCATAGAAGTCCATCAGTCTACCACTGTGCCACCGCACTCCCTAAACCAATTAATATTCTCAATGTGAAGCCCAGAAAATATTGCTTGTCTTCACCGCACATTCATTTATCAGCCATCCTACTTAATGAAATTATAACGTTTCATGTTCCTGGGTCAGAAAAACGGCCTCTCGGGTTCAAAGTGTTCATAACTTCACAGATGTCGTCTCTAGGAAGTAGATAGTTCTGTTTAACCCTTTATCCGTGGCACATGATATCAAAATTTCTTATTTTAATTGTTACTTTTTCAAATTTTTCAGAAACGTTCAACAAAACAATATAATGAGGGGTCACGTGATATTGTTTTGCCGACATCTTTTGAAAAATAAATTTTATTCAACTGCTAAAGTTTTGTAAATTAAGCGGGTGAAAGCGGCCGATTCGTTAGGTAAATGGTTAAAAAATGACGACAGGCTTCAAAAGGGGCAAGTTGAAAATACATTGAATATCCCATCACTGCTATATCAATCATTTGAAACGCTTGTTTTCTTAATGTGCCACAAGACCAATAACAACAGTTACCGTAAAACGCAGGTGGGGGCGGGGTCAGGCAAAAAAAAAAATTACGGATACAAGGTGGAAATTTTTACATTTTCAATTTTTGGGACCCACCACCCCCGGTATGCAAATTTTTGTCAGTCATGTCTTGGACACCCATCCCCCCCGCACAGTTTTTCCTCAAACACAATTGGGGGGCCCACCCCCATTTTATAAAATCTGTTTAACGAAGTATTCAAATTACCTAAATCAAAAAAAAAAAAAAATAAATAAATACTTTTCCCAAACATGAAAGGTGCCGCAAACCAACTTGTCCGATATCCCAGCCCTGCTCTTGGGCATCCAAGGCATCCCTAGCCACAGATGGCCCCAAAACAATCTCTCTGCATATAAAGCCACATCGGAAATGCAGCATCTGACCCCCAGGTAACCACTGGAACCCGCCTCCACCAACTGAATTGCAGATATACACCCATTCATGTTCCAAGCAACGCAACCCTTTCCCCGATGCACAACATGCCTATGCTGTTCAGACACCAGTCGAATCCCACCACCAAGAAGCCCTGCCCAAAATATATTGTTCCCACCTGGATATTTTCAACTGTTCACAAGAAATAGTTGTTTTTCATTTTATTACTTTTCGGTTAAATGTTTAATTTGTACAGCTGGTCTGAGAGAGACCTAATACTGAAGTTCTTGTCTGAGATAAATTGCCTCTTATATTATTTTTTTATGTTGGTGTCACTAGAATCATATTTATCTTGAAATTATACACGTTTTCCACAATAAAGATTTTTATTCTATCAATCTTTCCAATTATTCCATACATGGAAGCATACTAGACCAATGGCATGAGTCACCCTGAGGCTTACAGAAGAATCAAATAATAGGAGCTAAAAAGCACTAAAATAAGAGGCAGTCTGCCTTAGTAGAAATATAAACGGAGTGAAAATCATGACCAAATAGCTGGGAATCACTTTTTTGTTTTGCAAATTTCTGCCAGACCCAGAACAGGACACCCCCCCCCCCCAATGAAGTCTAAAACATGGTGGAAAAATTCTAACATGAATCCCCCAACACATTATCAAAGCTCTATTCTGTTCTAAGTTATGAATCTAAGCACTTGAATTCACTTTGGTTGTAATTACTTGTCTGTAAAATGATATTTGGCAAAAAATTGCATGACACCAGCAAAAACTGCACTTTGGGGCTCGGACATACCCACCCACCCACCCGGCACCCACCCACCCACCCACCCGGACCTTGTATCCTGGCATTTCTTTTGCGACCTCCCCCCCCCCCCTCCCCCGTAAACGGGGTGATCTTGTCATGTTTTATGGATGTTTTGACGAATATCACCCATTTAACACACGCTTTTCATATCAGGTTTCATATATTTAAAGGTATCACTGAATTAAATATTTGAATTAGAGTTACCCTCCTCCTTGAAATGTTGCAATCTCTAAAAATAAGCAGCCTTGGGAAAATATATTGTTTCAATAAACATTTGAAGCATTCTTCTGACATTTTGCATTGTTGTTGAATATTCCAGGTAATAAAGAGGGTGATTTGATGACTTTTGGACCTAAACAATACAATTGGCTTTTGGTGTGTTATTGTTGGGAATTCCCTGAAAAATATGTATACGTGACTGGTACTTCCCTTCCTGTCAGTTTCCCTCTCTAATTTGTTGCATGACCCCCTGTTTTGGGTCAGACAAAGTTGTCTGAAAGGCTATACTTGACAAAGGTATTTGAATGCCAAAATTAAATTGAAGCGATCACATTTGTTTTCGACTGAATGTTATAATGGTCGCCTGTGGGAAACTATTTAGTTCCGTGATATCTAAAACAGTATGTCAATCTATACTTGTTGCACCCACCATTGAATTTAAAAGAACAGATGTATGATAACCATATATTCCCTTCAAAATAACGGCGAAGATACCCTATACACGGGGTAAATTCGCATCTGAGATTTTCGAAATGGAAATAGTGTTTTACACAATCATTAGTTCATCTTCGCCAATAGACCCGATTTTTTTAGAAAGATATTACCAAATAAACATGAAATGATTAACAAACTAGAACCAAACAAATCATTTCTAAAAATTTATATTTTTTCAGTTGCCGTTCATCTCTGAAATATTTTCTCAAATATATTTCGAAACCAAAACATGTCAAAATATAAGAAATTTCAATGGCAATAAATATTCTTTTCGTTACTGTCCGTAACAATCGTTTCACATTACGTCTTTTAACCCTTTACCCAACGTAACGGCCAAAACCGGCCAGCGCTATTCTCAAAAATCCCCAATTAATTTTCTAAATATTTTCATTTTTTGTCTCAAAAACATAGGTTATGACCCCTCGTTGGAACAAGCTCGTCGAGCTCGTTCCAACGAGGGGTCATAACCTATGTTTTTGAGACAAAAAATGAAAAAATTTAGTTATTCAAGAATTTTTTTTGCAAGTGTCGTCTGCTTTTCATGTTAGGTAAAGGGTTAAATTGCAAAACAAACGCGTTAATATCTTCAGGGTCGACAGAAGAACGAGACTTGTTGATATTTCCAGTGAAACGTTTAGTCATACCATTTCGTTGAACCCCTAAAGGAAATTCTAGCCAGTTCTCCGTTCATCCAGATAAACATTTACCAGAAGTCTAACGTCAAAAGTCAACAAATTACCCAACGTAACGGAAAAAAGTCAGCTCTATTCCCCCAAGTCGCCTTTCAAAACTTTTTATTTGTTCAATTTTCGCCTGAAAACACAGATTATGGCTATCGTTGGAACGAGCTCGCTGAGCTTGTTCAAAATAGGGATATGGACTATATTTTAAGACAAAAATGAAAGTTTTTGGTTATTCAATTTAATTCGAGTTCCATATTCTATTCTGTTAATGAATATCCTCACTTTGCCACTTCTTTCATTGTTTCCTCCAGTAGCTTCCATGTTCACCACTAAACACTTCTGGATGATATTTCTGTAGTGGGTTGTTTGATGGTGATTATGTGATAAATATATTTCTACGGGTGTAGGAAGATAGTTTCAGGCCTGGCGTTTTCAGGAGAGCGATTTATTCGCTCGCCTACTGCTCGCCTTAAAAAATTGAGGAGGGCGAACAATAGCCCTCCTAGCCTTAGAACATAATGATTACCACAACAGCCTATTCCCAAAACCCACAGGTTTTCAGATCTCTGCTATGTTAATGGTCTCAGCAATATGGCCACACTGCCCCTCACACACCACCGGGCCTTACCAAGGCCCGGTGGCGTGTGAGGGGCAATGTAGCCATCTCACAGAGACGACCTGGTTAGCAGCATCAAAGAAAATGTTTGTACAAAGCCCACTAGGCAAAATTCATTAATAGTACAACATCATTTTGCCACTTTTAGCTTTTGTAAGCTTGGGGAGAGCTAATCGCCACCTAGGCCATGTGAGGAGAGTGCTTTTTAGCCCTCCTGCATTTTTAAGAATGCCAGGCCTGTAGTTTCAGTTTTTTATACCTTTATGGGAGCTCGGTGGTTCAGTGGTTAAAGTTTAGGACTTCAAGGTACAGGGTTCGATCCTCGCCAGGGGTAACTGCACTGTATCCTTTGACAAGGCAGTAAATCCCGATTGCCCATGGCGCTGTGTACTAGGGCGAACTGCACATCGATGGAACACTTGCCTTTAGCCGGTGTTAACCCTGCATGTTAGTACGTTGGGAAGTCTGACTGTTGTTCGCCACTACTTGGTTGGTTTTCTACTGGTAATCCGACTTCCTCCACCCGTAAAACTGTCCGACACGAGGCGATCCTGGCTGCCACAACTGTAGGTATACCCAATAAATAAATAAATAAATAAATAAATAAATAAATAAATAAATAAATAAATAAATAAATAAATTCTATACCTTTATCCATTTTCGTGGCGTAAAGTACAAAGATTATAAAATATCAAGTACAAAATAGAATATAAATTCAGCATTATCCTATTTAACTCGTAGAGTGCTAAATTATTTTGATCAGAAAAATTTGTTTACATGTTCTTGCCTCATTAAAATGTATAGGAGAGTGCCTGAAGTGCTATGAACTCCCCATAACTTTTAACAAGGCAAATGTATACAAGCTAAATGATTTCACTTAACAGATTTTATGATGCATATCCACAAAATATGAAGCCTTGAAGTAGTGGCACCTGCACTTCAGAAAAAAGCCCAAATTTGGACTTCCAACACGTAACCAATTAAACCTTTCAATCCGATGTGCATAAATTTTTGCGTGAAGAAACACATGGGAGTGGACGAGCAGACGATTCAAAGAGCAAAAAATCTGAAGCGAGGCTCGGTAATAATTTAATCTACGCCATACAGTACGAACTGCACCAGTACGAACTGTTATCGTGTTGTTTCATTTGCATCATAATCTTGCTTTATGTTTTCGTTCTGATTGCGAAAGTCAACATTAAAATACGTTTGGACAAATTCATCCAATTGTTATATATATCCAGCCTCACTGGCGCTAACAGCTCGACATTACTGAACTTCCCAACAAACCAGAATGGGTTCGCACATTTCGCTGTTGACAGTATTGAGTGCAATGATACCGTTTATATCAAATGGAATTCCAGGACACCAATGTTGAAATGGTTAAGCAGAAAGAAGTTGACCTGTGTGAGTTGGGTTTTGATGGATTCACGCAAGCTGATAAATTTGCTTCTAAAGCCGATTTGTTTATTGGCTAGACAAAGAATAATTCGTCTGTAAATCAAAGGGCGGCGTATCAGCTTGTCTTCCCAGACTTCAACTGTGAATTCTGCAGCAAATTGTGTTCAGTTATTAACATAGATTATTTATAAACATAGAACTGATCATAATCTTATCATCATTTATTAGAAAGCTCTCTCACCATGAAAGCTTTTAAATAAGTGATAAGAAAATTGGTGAGGTTTTCTCAAATTCCATTATTTATTAAACAAACACAAAACTGATTTAAATATAAGTATTGTTATGAAATATATGTTAAATATAGAACAAATAGGTACTATGGGTGGTAATCAGATTTAAACCACGAGTATGATAAGGGTTTTAACCACGAGGTTCTGCCGAGTGGTTAAAACCTTTATTCTACGAGTGGTTTAAATGTGATTACCGGCCCTAGTACCTATTTGTTTTATTCATACCATGCTTTTTGCTTTTGATAAATAGTCGACTTTGTCACTTACAATGGAGAAAAAACGGTACTTTCTATCGCAAACACGTGGGTTTGTTTTGTTTACACCTGCGCCGGTGGGCAGTACTTCCGACTCCACGTGAATGTTTGATTGACAGCTAGACACATCGTCAAAGTTGATTGAATTTACCTTGCTTTTTCAGTCAAATTATTATTAACAATTCTTAAATTTTATTTTAAATATTTATATGTAGATATTTTAAACTTAAAAAGTCAATGCACGTAGTAGGTAGTACCGCAAAACGTCGAATGTTTGAATGAAATATTTACAACAGGTGTAAATTTTTGTAATGTAATTCCCATTGAAAACGTTTTAACGGGAGTAGAAGCTTTACACCGTTAGTGGGGTTAAAAGCTAAAATTTAACTTTTCACAGGTAGTAACATAGGTGAGCATGGTATAAAAAAAACTTATTTTCAATTTCGAGAAATTGTACCGATGACCGTTAGCTGACGTTACCGGAATATCAGCTGTTTCAACTCGATTCAGTCTGTTATCCCTTCGGTGTCTTGAACTAATAGTCGTTTTGGAAATATGCGTATATACGAAACACTTCGATTATCTTTCCGAATATGCAATTCATTTTTCTCTCTGACCAATCGGTAGAACAGTAAATATTTATCGCACAAAAAAGTTGTTTACATCATGTTGGTGTGGTGGGAGAAAACTCATCCTCAAGTGGTTTGTGTGTGTGTGTGTGTGTGTGTGTGTGTGTGTGTGTGTGTGTGTGTGTGTGTGTGTGTGTGTGTGTGTGTGTGAGGGAGGGGTGAGGGGGTGAGGTAGGTAACTCTCACCCTTTGGGAAAGATATTTGAACCCAGACTCTCGGCCTGTCGTGTTTCTGGGTCATATATCTTCCTCAGAGGGTAAGACTTTTCCTTTCCAACCCTACACCACTCGATGACAATAATTAGGCACCAGTGAACTGGTCGAAACATGCAAGTTCCGTCTGTCAATGGCCATGTTAGACGGGTTCATTTCAAGCTTGATTTGGGTATATATTAGGGTTCATCCCAAAAGTCTTAATTTCGAGCGTAATTTCGTAAGACAGTTTAGTTAACCCTTTCTGTCAACTCGGAGTCAAGAGACACCTTTGATTTCACAAAGCACAGTCATCCCTGGCGACTCGAAAAGTTCATCGTGCACAACAAAGGTGAGTTTGTACGAAGACAATTTCTGGATTTATTTAGGTTCAACGACACATTCGACAGCCGGGTTCTCTCGTGTCGGACAGTTTTACTGGAAAAGGGAGCCGGAGTACCTGCAAAGAACCACCGAGCAACAGTGAACAACTGTCAGACTCTCCAACGTACTAACTCCGAACAAGCAGGGTTAGCATTGGTTGAAGACATGTACACCATCGATGTACACTACGCCTTAGTACACAGCGCCACCGTGCCCCCAATTGGACAATTGGGATCAAGAACACAACGCAGTTACCCCTGGCGGAGATCGAACCGTGGACCTTTCGGTTTGAAGACCAATGCCGCACGACTGAGCCACCACGTTTCCTTCTGGAGCTGATTGTACCTTCCAATACGCCAGTATACAATACACGTGAAATAAGTGAGATGTTCAGATCTGACAATGATAGAATGAAAATACACTTGAAGAGCTTCCACTTAATGTATACAATAATATAAACTTAAATTCCGGATTTATCATCCCCTAGACAGACCACTCAATTAAACCTGACTATTCGTGCTTTGTTTTGCTGAGAGTTGAGATATGAAGAACATGTTTGACTCACAGTTTCTGTGGATCTGAAATAAGGTGAGACTGACATTCATTTAATTTAGTTTAAATAGACGGTATATGCCCATGACGGGTATGGGAATGATTAAATGTGTAGGATGTGGTAGGGGATAACCCTATCCCATATTTTTTTCATCGAGCAATTGGAAGCAGCCCATTCTATTATTTTTTTTTGAATGTTTGCCTAAAAAACAGCTTATAACCTCTCAATGGAACGAGCTCGTTCCAAGGAGAGGCTACACGCTTTTTGTTTTGGGTAAATAATGAAAATATTTATTTATTCAATAAAAATATTTCCAAGTGTTGTCTTCTATTCGTGTTAGGTATAAAGGACTAACAGAAAAAAAACATTTCCTAACTGCGCCGAACAAAATTGACCTTCGGAGAACTATAGAGCAGTCTTTATGTTGCAACCATATGCAGGCTGATGGTTGTTACACTTTGTTACACCCGGAAGGACGATGGCCGATGCAGTGTTTCTATAACGAAGAGCACATTATCTTGTATTTGGAAAAGATTTAATTCTATGGCAGCCCCTTTCGAAAGTGCCGGGATACTGATGCAAATGCCGAAGTTCCTGAAGTGAAGAATTCTTGAAGTGATAACACCGGGTCTATTGCGTATGTATATAGATAACAGTCTATTTAACCTTTACCCAAAGTAACGGCAAAAACCTTCCAGTGCCATTCACAAAAACTGTTATTCGATTTTCATTATTTTTTTCATTTTTTTTGGCCCCCAAAACATAGCATATGACCCCTCAATGGACCCTCTCAAAATTAGAAAAATAGATATTCAGTAATTTTGTTTGCATTTGTCGTCTGATTTTCATGTTATTAAAGGGTTAATAGATTAAGCATCTCTATAGGGCATTCCTATTCCTTCTTTACATGCATTTCAATACGACGGGAAACTTATCTTGCTGACTCTTGCTCGAGGATCGGGGACCCGGGCTTGGCACAGGAGTCAGGACTTTGGGGGACCCAGGCCTCACCCAAGAATCCTGGACTCCTGGGCCAACCCCGTGTCCCCTAAACTTCTGGGCCCGGGGTTACTACCCTGGGACACCACCCTCTCCATGGCCCTGATTTCTTAACTCATAGTTATCACGTACATTTCAGGGGCGCCGCTGATGGGGATTTAAGGGGAGTGACAGTCAATAATAATATCAGTAATCCTGAACTTTTTTCAAATACTAGATTTGACGCTAAGACGTGTGTCACACACAGAGTCGGTCATACAAATCAAGGTATGTAGTACCAATACCAGGCGTGTACACTGCAAAAAAAATATAGGTTCTCTTTAGAGCCAAAACTGGTTCTAATCTTGTCCCTGAGATGGAACCAGTTCTGTTTAAACAGTATTTATTTCAAATCAAATAAATTTATAAAGATTAACATTAAATATTAACAGAATTAAACCTAAATTGAGGTGGTTTCAGTCGTAAGTTTAGAGCTTATACGAGGTTGTCTCAAATCATTATTAAGCAAAGGAGATATGAACAGTTGGCATATCGAACCAGTTTTGGTTCTACACAGAACCAAAACTGGTTCGGTATGCCAACTGTTCATATCTCCTTTGTTTCAAAATGTTTGGCGACTGCGTTGAATAAGCTCCAAGTTTAGTGCTGAATCTACTTCAGTTCATGTAATATGCTGTTAAAACTGAATGCTAATCTTGGTAAACTTATTTGATTTGAAATAAATACTGTTTAAACAGAGCTGGTTCTATCTCAGGGACAAGATTAGAACCAGTGTTGGTTGCATAGCACATGTTCTGGACACACACCCATATTACGCATCTAGCCTGTCACCAAATGTTAGGATATACCAAAATGCGAGACTTTCAAAGGAAATTTAAAGCGAATACTAAATTAAGATAGATCTTAGCGCCAAGTTCAAGAGAACAATTAAACTGAGTAATTTTTGATTCTGACTATCGAAATAAAAACCGGGGGATTTCTCGAAAGTTTCATTCCAGTGTGCAAGGCTGTGGATCGTAGGTCGAAGGAGCTGGGGGTGCCCCATGCTATAGGTTAGAGGAGGTGCCGGATCGGTGCAAAAGTATAGGCACTCTGTGATGTAGGGGAGCCACAGAGTTCATATTTAGAATAGGGGCAGTTGCGGGCCAAGCTGGTGGACATATATGAGAATAGGTTCAGAACCACGAATTTCGAGCGGTCACGCACGGATTCAAGCATCACTCCTTGACTTTTGGCTGAATACGCGGTGTGAATATATTTTTCCAGCAGCGACAAAGCCCGGTTCCCGACATCTGTATTGATTGTTTATAATTGTATGAAATATATAACATTCTGGGCTCCATTTCAATTAATGTTGCACTAATAACTATAGGCCATGCCCTTAACAGAACGCTACAGCCACCTTGTATCCTGGCTCGAGCTATAGATGTCTCTAGAGTACTGCACGTAAATGGTGCACATGCCTTCCGCTCATGCTATAACCCTGTTTGCGCGGAGTCAGTAATTGGGGAGTCCGATATTTACTCACCGCTGCTCGCTGGCGCTGTTCGAGTACTCAGACTTCCTCCACCCGTAAAACTGTCCAGCGCGATATTATCACGGCTGTTGAAAGTGTTGTTAAGCCCTACTTTTAGAAACAGGCTAAGTAATAATTTAATTATATATCCCTTCAATTAATTTCTAAATTGCTCGTCTACACACTAAAAACTAAAGTGTTAAAACTGACATTTTCACGGTGTTAAACCCATTCTAACTCTTTGGGTTTGATTTTAACACTCAAAGTGCAATGCTTTAAGCACTTAGACATTACAATCGTCAGACATCTGAAAATTGAATGGATGGCATTTCCCATGTGTCTAGCATTGGTGGTTCTTCCAGAATCGTCCATAATTTGATTTGCGCTTGGTGGGTACATAATTGGTGGGTACATAATTAAAAGAACACAACGCAGATGACGCGGATCAGGCTCGAGAGTTCGAGCCTGATCCGCGTCATCTGCGTCGTTTCCTTTTAATTGTCGCGACATTACACTTGTCAAGTGGTATTATTGTAACACCTGTCAGGTTCTGGGATATCTACACTTGAACAAAGTGCTAGTTCAGCACTCAGTAAGTGTTAAATACAGCACTTCAAGTGTAGTTTTTAACTCTTTAGTTTTTAGCGTGTATGTTCATGTAACCAACTCAGAGGCTCATTTCAATAATGTACTAGTACACCAAACAACAGTCCCGGGGCGAAATTTTGTTTCGTTGTGGTGGGAAAATTTGTCAACCCTTTGAACCCTAGCGGCCGTTTAGGAACATGATACGTCATAATTTCAGTAAATAGGATGGATGCTAAGTGCATGTGTGGTAGACTAATCAATATTTTCAACGTGCAGCCCCAAGGCTGCACGTTGAAAATATTAATTGGTCTACCCCTAAATAATGAACATGGACTCTTCCAGTTGCTGTCGTTGAACTAATATGGAAGATGATACCACCAGGGTTCAAAGGGTTAAGTACGGAACCAGAAATACTGACAACACAAGTAAAAGCAAATTTGATCAGAACATCTTGAGCCCAAGATGTGTGCCAGATTGGACCACTTTAGATGTCATGGTTACTCTGGCATCGTGCGGACATATGAATACATAAAGAAAGTATAAGAAACACCGACAAACGGGTGAAAAACTCGATACTCTATCACAGATTATTTTGTTTGGTTTGGATTATTTGATGGGTTAGCTCCAATAATAGAATATTTGGAAGTGTATTCGGGAGAACCCTGATGTGAAGAAAAAACATAATTGTCAAACTTGATCTTACTGACTTTATGACCTTGACCCCTGACCTACTTCCTCTAAATACACAATGGATCAGAACACCTTAAAACTAACTTCTGGCACAAGAATGGTCACTGTGATTTAACATTTACCGATACACCATACGGGCATACCCACACGCAAAACAAAGCATAACAAACAGACAGACAGAAGCCTCCGATGGCTATTCTGTCGCCGATTTAAAATTGGCTTGGGTTATTTGATGTACTTGTGCTATCCTCGGTTTGAAATATTAATTATGTATTCTTGAGAACACTTCTGTAAAATGCATTTACGTCATAATTGTACTTACTAGATATGTCAGTGGCCCCATCTTTGACATTTTTTATTTATAAATGCAGAATGATCAGAACACCTTACGACTAACGTGTGGTCCAAAATCTGCAACTCTGACTTTAACAGTTGCTGGAGTATCGTGTCTTTTCAAAGTGAACAAGAAAATAGACAACAGCGATCGCGATTCTGTCACCCCACTTAACATTGTTATGGATTATATGAAGGGGGTTTTCGCATCCATTTGACATAGTGAACTTGTATTGTCTGGAGCACTGCAGGAAATGGACAAAACGTAAAGATTCAACTCACTGACCCAATGACTTTGACCTTTGATCTATTGATGAATAAGAGCGAAATTTATCAGCACGCAACGGCACCAACCTGTGTACCACGTATTACGACCGTCTCATCAAAGGTTGCTGATGAATCGAGCGATATAAATCTTTACAGACATGAAAACATGAAAGAGGTCGATGCACTTGACCTTTGACCTCTAAACTTATAAATAAGAGACTAGCATTCATACCTGCGATCCAACTTATGTACCAAGTTTGATAATGGTGGGTTGAGTGGGCGCCGAGATATCGTGCGGACAAACAAACAGACAACCAGACAAATAAACATCAAATGACAACAATACTTTCGCTTGATTTTCGTTGGGTCCGGTTATTAATAGAAAGAAGTAACAATAAAATATAATTAACCCTTCACCCAAAGTAACGGCGAAAACCGGCCAGCGCTATTCTCAAAAATCGCCAATTAATTTTCATTTTTTGTCTCTAAAATATAGGTTATGACCCCTCATTGGAACGAGCTCGTCGAGCTCGTCCCAATGAGGGGTCATAACCTATGTTTTTGAGACAAAAAATGAAAAAAAAAGTTAATCAAGAATATTTTTTGCAAGTGTCGTCTGCTTTTCGTGTTAGGTAGGGGTTAAAATTTCCTTTGTTTTGCTTTCAGGCAACGGATAAAACTGAATACATAAGTGATGGCTTTCAACAACACTTCCATTACAGAGGTGACCAACGCTTTGATGAATCAGACTTTACGAAACAAGATTTTAAATGCTATCAACGATGACGAAGTGAACCGTCTTATTCCATCAATTATTTACACCATCGTGCTACTGTTGGTTGGACTCCCCGGAAACGTTCTAGTTCTCTACATTTATTACTTCAAGTGGAGACGCTGTAATGCCAAATATTTCATATTTGCCATGGCTCTGTTCGACTGCATCAATTGCACCATTGGACTCCCAACGGAGCTAGCGATCATGTTGGACATATATAAATTTGATAACCCAGCAGTATGTAAACTCTCCAGGTTCACAACGTTTACAATGAATGGTGCATCAGCAATAATCTTACTGATTGTTGCAATTGATCGATTTATGAGAATCTGTCGACCAACGTCGAAAACAATGAGCAATGCTTTGGCGTTTCGATTATGCCTATTTTCCGTTGTATTTGCAACGTTTTCAAACTGCGCGTCCTTGGCATTTTACGGCACATATACAATTAAAAAGGTGATATACGGAACAACAGTTGTGTTCAAGATGTGTCTGATAGCAAACAACATGATGAGTCATGTACTGTGGTTCTATATTTCGTTATTCGTTGGTTTTTTCGCCATTGCCATTGTTGTCACTGTTTTGTATATTTTCATTGGACTCGAAGTTTGGAAACGACGTAATCTACCATCAACATTATCAGCCGAAGAACAGAAAATGAAGAAGAAAATGCTTACAAACGTGACCTCAGACGATTCATCCGATGGACCACGTACGCAGAGAGTGTCCACGAAAGCTACGGCTCTGAAAAGAAGGATGTCTAGAAGCACAATAAGGGTCGGTAGATCGACCTTCACTCTTTTTCTTATCACGGTTATTTATTATATGACTTACGTGCCGTATCTAGTATTGGTTATAATTAGAACAGCTGATCCGACGTTTGGAAATAACTTCACGGCAAATCAAGATAGAGCTTACCACCTATTTCTCAGATCCTACCTACTAAGTAGTGCCATTAACCCAGTAATTTACAGTTTCTTCAATGCGGAATTCAGGCAAAAGGCCAAACAAATACTCAAGCTGTGCTGGTCAAGAACAAATGGTGGAAATAACGTGTGATGGCAAAATGACAAAAATGTTAAGTCTAAAATAAGTGAAAAATACTTGCATACCCCAAAGCATGGGTGCAAAACTTTCCATGACGGGTAAGGCGCGCAAAACCTTAAAAACTCACTTGTCCCCTGTGCCTCCGGTCCCTACACCCCTCAACATACAAATTGTTTACTTACCTAGCCGTTTCCATCATTGATCAATTCAGTCGAATCTTCTTTCGACTCAGACAATATGCTACTTTCAGATAACTTTGCCAGTGACTGTACAAATTCGCAGTGTTGGTGGACAAATTTGTCAGTTCAAAGTTATTCAGAAACCACTGAACCTTCAGTTTTAAGTTGCAAATGGGTGTCAAAAAATCAGAATTATTTTATTCATATGTGAGGAGACGGCAAGAAGTCTGACCAAAGCAGAAATTCCTACCGTCGATAGATTTTTCTTCGAAACCCACTGGGTCGCTGAGTTGCATTCAAGCACAGTTGAACATGGTATTGACACGTCTCATACTTTCCCGACGAAATCACACGCAAATTAAAACACAAAACACATTTTGCAGGTAATCGTGCAAGCTGACAAGACGGCTGTCTTTTATTTTTACCAAAATAAACAAAGCAAACGAAATAAAGATAGCTGTTACGTGGCCGTCCAGGAAAAATCATAGATAACTTTTCGTATTATTGTTATTATTATTATTTTTTGGAAAGGAATAAAAAACTATGGAAACCTGTTATCCGAAACAAATGCCAGGCGTAACTTATATTATTTCCAAATGCAACAAAATACTACATTTTGATTGGCTGAGAGGTACGGTGTAACTTGCAATCCACAGTGGCTTTTTTACACCGTGTTTAACCATGGTTTAGAAACAAGAATATACAAGAGCAAGCTATATGGCTAAAAAAGTACCCATTTTTAATTAATTATTAATTCATACCTTCTGCTGGGTTATGTTAGAACAAAAATAAAAATACAGGAAATTTAATATTTATGTGCAATAAAATATTACAGATATGGATGTCATTTGAAATGGCTCATTGAGCCAGTTCCAGTGACATCCATATTTGCCTGGCTTTATTTAAGAAACTTGCAAAGTACAAATTTTCTGTCAGTTTTTGCCCACAATGTAGGTTAAAGTATTAAGTACACCAAAATTCTTGGAAATAAATCCGTTATCCTTGTGTTTTCCAGGGTGTATGGGAATTTACATCGGTTTGGGAACTCATACACCCTGAGGCGAAGCGGAAGGGTGTATGAGTTCCCAAACCGGTGTAAATTTCCATACACCCTGGAAAACACAAGGATAACTTAAAGTGTCGGATATACACTGTAAACTCTTTTCGGTTACTACAGTCTTGCACATAGTAAAAAAAAAAAAAAAAAAAGAAACACATGTGACAAAAAAAAAAATTGTGTTTGTTTTAGAATGTAACCCTAACCCAGATACCATTGGGTAGGGCTAATGTGTTCGCCGAACACGGCTAGAATCATCATTTCTCTTGCCTGAGACATCATTTTTCTGACTTTACTTCGAGTCGCAGAAAAATATATTTATATTCAGAAGCCAGGTATGCGTTTTTGTCATGCAACTGATTTTTGAGAACAGAAATTCTTTTAGATTTTTGAGTAATCACCCTTAATCCCTTGAACACCAGAGGCCGCTTTATCAGCCCAGGGACATGGTACGTCATACTTTCATTTTAATTGGTGGTAGACCCTAAGGTTGCACGTTGAAAATATTGATTGGTCTACCACCAAATAATGAATATGGACTCTTCTAATAGCTGCACATGAACTGAGATGGAAGATACCACCAGGGTTCAAAGGGTTAAAGAGTATTTGACAAGACATCAATGTCGTTCTCCAAATGATCTGTTGCTCACCAATCTAATGTTGGGTGTGCCGGTACGACGAGTAATATTTGACAAAGGACCGTGGTATACTGATTATTCGTCATTAACTGGTTGAGTGCTGGAAGCCCATATTTGAAATTTACTCCGAACACAAGCACCATAACTTGAAGGCTTCATATTAAGTGGATGTACTTCATATTTCTTTGAAGTAAAATTATATAGTTTGTATGAATTTGCCTTGTTTCAGTTCATGAGAAAGTAACAAGGCAAAGACTAGTGAACAAATTCTGATGTCAAGGAATGAATAAGCACTCTGCTTGTAAAACAAGTTGGAAGAAATGGTGTACCATATGCGAACTTCCTTCCCCCTTTATACATAGAATACATGTTTCGTGTCCTTGTCTGCGATAGAGAGTTTTTAAACGAACTAAATGCATACATGAAAAACGATTTAAAGTCAGTTACGAGGCAAACAGCTTATAATTGAAGGGCAAACTGGAACGAAGATTTTGGTCGGGGGAGCTAAGGTCGTCAAAAAATGTTCTCAAAATCTTTGAAAATTTGCATCTTGAATGAGGATATCAGTTTTTTCTAATGAATACATATATAAAATCTCCATCATGTTTGATGATTCGGGCGAAATTCTAAGTATATTCAAAAGATGAGACGAATATACAGCTATTTCTAGATTCTTTGGCTAAATGATACGCATTCTCTTTGGCTCTGTCTTTTAATGCAATATAGCCTCTATTTTGGGATATTCAGAGGGTACAGTTAATAACTTTAACAAAAATTTCTTTTCCAGGACGTAATGCTGTTTGAAAAGCACTGGCACGCTTCATGTGGTACAAGCTGAAAGATAAATTGGACGTTCTATCAGTGTTATCATCATTTGAATCACTTATTTCCTCGATACATCGCTGGCCCAATAACAGCATTGTAACACGCAAACACATTTTATTGGACGTTGGACGTCCAATCAAAATGACCAACGAAAATCCGTTATTGCGCAATATTGACCAGTATTATCAGCTGAACGTGGAAGCACCGCAAAACGTCAATCGCAAATTACACACCATATTTGTTTTGTGTTGCCTTCTGGAAACGGGGTCGCGTTTCCTCCTTCCATGTCATTAATGTTGGGCATTCCGTTGGCTTCAAAAATTATATTTACTTTATTTTAGCCCTCTGTATACTGATGTCAAAATATCGGAATTCCATGCAGCAACTTATTCTTGTTCTGCAAATATATGTTTAACCAGTTTATTCTTGTTTGACAGTGCTCAATGAGCTCTGCCAAACAAGACTGGATTGGTTAAATTCCTAATTGCATCATCGGAAAACTTTGCAGGTTGAAATTTTAAAATGTCGAATCTGTGGGCAGAGGATTAATGAAATAATGTCCACCTGGAAAACGAAATATAAAGAATATATATACTCGCCCAAAAAAGAAAGTGTGCATTGCAGAAATTGATCAAACTCCAAAAAAATAATTTCGTAGGTGTAAAGAGTGTTAACCTGTTCATGAATAAGTTATATTGAACACAAAAACAGCTTCCCCCGTTAAAATTGCATTAACGTTAAATGACGTGCTGCACGTTTGTGAAAAGGCATGTTTTGCACGTGGAGAGTCTGAAAATTCATGCAGCAGAGTGAATACTTGGGTATTTAAACACTAAAGTAAGGCCTTCCTATCGTTCACATTCACACTTGCGCTGGTGTTAAAACGACTCCACATTTAATTTAGCATGCCAAGATTGACAATGAATCAATGTCTCCTTGCCCTGGGTATGATTAGAGCTGGCAGAACACACAGAGAGGTTGCCTAGCATTTGAACTGCCACTATAACACTGTAGACAGGCTAGTCCATCGACATGCACAACATGATGACGTTCGAGACTGACCCCGCTCCAGGAGACCCCGAGTTACCACTCCTGCACAAGATTGGTATATCCGTGTCATCCATCTCCGGAACCGGCAACAAATGGCAATGTCGACAGCCAGGAACATCCCTAACCTGAGACGGATACATCCTCAAACAGTAATCAACCGGCTGAGAGAACACGGCTTACGTCCTCGAAGACCTGCAATTCGTCCGATTCTGATGTTACGTCATCGTCGTGCTCGACTGCAGTGGTGTAGAGTAGGGTTAGGGTTAGGGTTAGCCTCACCTAACCCTAACCCTAACCCTAGCCCTACCCCTAACCTAACCCTCACCCTAACCTAACCCTACCCTAACCCTACCTAACCTAACCCTAACCCTAACCCACTTCCATGCTAACTTGTTCGCTTCCATGAGGCGTAGATGCACAGCAGTAGTTGATGCAGACGGAGGTCATACCAGATATTGAGTGTGTGACTTTTGTGTTTGACCCTTAGTGTCTTTGACTCTCCATGGCACCAAGAGTATTCGTCGTAGTGTAATGAAATTTCTCGTGTTGATCACAAATTGATTCATCTGTGATTGAATAAAATTTCCATGAATGAAAATGATATATATATATCTTTTTTAGTGTTATTTTTTAGCATGCACACTTTCTTTTTTGGGAGAGTATATATTCTTTCTACAATAACGCCTATGGTCTGAAAAAATGAATATGTCACAATTGTCGGATTGACAAAATGCACGTGTCTACAGTGAAAACTGTCTATCTGTATTAAGCGCAAAAAAACAAAACAAAAAAAATACAACCTGAAAAACTCCTACCACACCCTCGGTCTACCGAAGACCTTCAATTGGATACACAGAGACTGAAAACGCACACACAAATTACAACTAATAAAAATTTGGAAATAAACTTAGGGAATCTGGAGAAAGAAAAAAAAAACATTGTTAAAACGTAAAGTTATTAACCCTTTATCTAACGAATCTGCCGCATCCGCCCATGTAATTTACAAATTAAGAAGTTAAAAAAAAATATGTATTTCAAAAAATTCCAACGGAACCATATCATGTGACCCTCATTGGAACGAGCACGACGAGCACATGGTTCCGTTGAAATTTTTTGAAAAATTTGAAAAAACAAATATTAAAATAATTAATTTTGATATCGTCTGTGTGTTGGGTAAAGGGTTAAAGGAATATACTTCTGGGGGGAAACAATGAACAAATCCATAATACCCTAACTCCTCGACAGCAGAACGTAAAAATAACATATCCTTCGATTACGTCCCCATTTTTAACTTAGTTTGATTTAATATATTCTTCGACAACGCTCGAGAAATCTGGAAGTATATGTTAAATAACGTTAAGCTAAAACAGGAGCCACAGTCAAAGAAAGTATTACCATCACGTTATGCTGAACAGGAGTTAGGGTATTTATTATTTTTTCTTGAAGCAAAATGCCTTCAATTACCTTGTGTTTCGCAACGGTTTTTATTTTTCTTTCTCACTCCACATTCCCGAAGTTTATCTCCACATTCTTGTCAATTGTAATTTTGTTTTTCAGACTTCGTGTACCCTTAGGATGTTATTCATATTAATGAAATTACACGGAGGCCCTCTGATGTGATGCGATTCTATATGAAATTTATGAAGCGAGGTCGCTCATTAAAATGGATTATATCGAATCTCTTCAAGTTGGTGAAGTTCATGAATTTCATATCCAGTTGCAACGAATTTGAGATCTATTTATCACATAAATGCACCCATGAAATCGGACATTATGGGGAAAAAGTAAACCGCTTCCATATTAAAATTACGTCATTGCACGTGACCGAACAACGAGTCATTTATGTTCAAGCATGAGACGGCATTTTGGCGGAAATTATGTGACATGAAAAAATTACTGAATACACTCCTGTAATCTATCAAAATGAAAAAGAAATAGCGTTAGCTCGAAATTCATGTATAACAAACTGGATGCTGTTCAAATGAATGCCGACAATAAAAATCTTTTAGTAGCGTACATGGCAACTTTAGGAAGACAGTCACTTCGACTATAAGCTCAGCCTGCAATGTATTTACATGACCAACAGGCATTTCTTATTTTACACCAACTAAAACATGTATTGTATCCCGCTGACAGATGACCCACATATATCCGTTTCAGTAATTTTGCTATTGAAATAAAATGTATATATTGCAACCTCCTTATACTAAAACAAACTGAGGAAATTAAAGAAACCCAAGTGACAATAACATAAATAACTACGAAAATTACTGCTCAGATTTCAATACCCTTAAGTGCAAAACAGACGTCACATACAACAAAATTGGTTTGATAGAATTATTTGAAAAAAGACTGTGCTGTGAACGGTAATAGCATATCCGACCCCGTATTAATTGCAAATGAATTTAAAACTTTTTTTTTACAAAATAGGAACAAAACGTTCTGCCTCTTCTGGGGAAAACATTCGTCTCATTACCTTCATATTTTTGTCATTAAACTTGACTAACAGGACAGAAATTATCACTACACAAAGCAAGCGTAACACTAAATTAAGCCTTTGAACTTTGGTGGTATCATCCAAGTCAGTTCCATGGTAGCAATAGGAAAAGTCCATATTTATTATTTGGGGGTAGACCAATTAATATTTTCAACGTGCAGCCTTATGGCTGCACGTTGAAAATATTGATTGGTCTACATTACACATTTACCTTGCAGTCATCCTCCTTTATGACATTATGACGTAGCTTGTGATGCGGCCGGAAAAACGGCCTTTGGCGTTCAAAGGGTTAACCCTTTACCTAACGTAACGGCCAAAACCCGCCAGCGCTATTCTCAAAAATCGCCAATTAATTTTCATTATTTTTTTCATTTTTTGTCTCAAAAACATAGGTCATAACCCCTCGTTGGAACGAGCTCGTCGAGCTCGTTCCAACGAGGGGTCATAACCTATGTTTTGGAGACAAAAAATTAAAAAAATTAGTTATTCAAGAATTTTTTTTGCAAGTGTCGTCTGCTTTTCAGGTTAGGTAAAGGGTTAAGCAAACATTGCAATGAATTGTCAACAAAATGTGATATACGAAGCAGCTGACCCATAGCCATATAATGAATGATTTCTTCGTTGAAGTATTGAATACGAGATACAATGAAGATCGCAAAAATCAACTCAATATACAAATCAGGAGATTAACAACTCTTCGATAACTATAAACAATTTAGGATCTTGTCTGTATTTTTTCTAAGTAACTGGAAAACCCGATGTATAAGAGTCTGTGTGAAGGAAAACAATATTTTGTACAAATATTAATATCATCTTCAAAAAGCACATTAACATATCACCCCATGTTACAACTCTTGCATCATATCTTTGACAATAACAAAAAGAAGTAAAGACAGTAAGTGTGTATTTTGGATTTTTCAAAAAAATCCACACCACTTATCATAATGAACTTCCATTCACAGTGTATCACAAACGGATGTTTCACAAGTTATCCAACTGAATGACTTAGTTCGTCGGTACAACAGATTGTCATTTGACCTAGTACAATCACAGATGATGTGTCTCAAGGACGGTATTTCTTAATTTATCTTAGTGATGTGAGCAAATTGGCCATGCAAAATATGCTATATTTCACTGACAATACTATAGCTAATACGTCTGGGTACGAATATAATTCACTATACATTAATTCCTTGGAAGCCGCAGGTGGATATTCCTACCCAGGCCTTAAAATCTCTTGCCACCGAATAAGTATAATTTGGGCACATTTAACCAAATTTCCCCTGTAGATCGAATGGGCTTTTTGACCAATGATTACTTCAGTTAAATTGAAATGAATTTTTTTTATCAAATCTAGTCATGGCTACTTCACAGCAGACATGACTAGATTTGGTGAAAAATATTTTCAAAATACTCAGCGGATTAAGAGTTAATGTTAATCATGAGACTGAAAAATTGAACATGCAAAAGGCAAACGACATTATTTATAAATCAAACAAAAGTAGTTCGTATTCGAAATTCGTCGAAAGGAAATTTTTTTAAATGTTTAGGTGTTTTCTCTTGATAAAAAGTTAAAGTTGTACCACTATATAGCGCATATGTGTTCCAAGATATCGAAAACCTTCTACTTGATGAGCAAGGGAAAAGAATACTCCGCCATAATACCCTGAAGTTACAGTACTTTTCGTGGTACACAATCACCTATTGTATTGCATCCAAGGGTTGGGCAACGCAAACTCAGCAAAAAAACAACACCAAAAAAATATTTATTCTATAGAAAAATGTCATTTGTATAATCAACAATGAAAAAATTTCACACTGAACCCCTATTTCGAAAAGACAAAATAATAAAATTTGACGATCTATGGAAGTTCTTTTATTCATGTCCGATCGGCAACATAAACAACTATCTTTGAGTTCTGACAATTTTTCTCGTTCAGGACAACATGTATCTCGACCACGTAAATGGGCAACTTCGTATAGGCAAACCAAGAACAAATTCTCTGTCCCGGCTTCCAAAAATGTCGTATACTTTTTCCAAAACTGTGGAGTAAACTAGATCATATCTTGAAAAATATTACTTAACACAGTGTATTTAAAACGTGCTAACGAATCATTCCTGAATTTATACCCCTCGACCTTTTACTGCAACAACCTCGGGTGTTCATCATGTAGAACTTGTCATAATAAGATGCGGTTTGTTGTGTACCTGATGTGGAGTGGGGTGCGGTGTAGACTCTATGGAGGTATTGCTAAACTTCATAACAACAACAAAAATTGAATGTGCTGGAACTGCGTGTGCTTTACAGGGTCACTGACAAACTATGTTATTGATATCTTACCTACCAAGTCTTCAGCACATTGATTAACAACTGAAATACTTCATGGATCATATGGATCATCATAAGTTGGTCATCTATAATTGAACAAACGGAATAATATAACAGCTGGGTGTGTAAGCTTTAACCCCTTGAACGCTTTTCCGGCCCAGAAGCATGATACGTCATAATTTCATTAAGTAGGATGGCTGCGAAGTGAATGTGTGCGGAAGACCAACTAATATTTTCAACGTGCAGCCGTGAGGCTGCAAATTGAAAATTTTAATTGGTCTACCTCCAAATAATTAATATGGTCTCTTCCAACTGCTGTCGTTGAACTGACATGGAAGATACCACCAGTGTTCAAATATAGATGAGGAAAATAAGTTATAGCGTATATTAGATAGGTGTGCTGCTAAACTCATTTTGTATCAATGTGTATTATGGAATAAACTTATCTCATTTCAATTCATCATATCGTTCTCAATATTAGAGTTAACAAATTAGTATTTACGTGGGGTGCTCGAACTAGTTTCTTCTGCAGCATCCGAAACAGAATTAATTTGTCTGTTTAACTTTTTGAACAGTGATGGTATCTTCCATGTCACTTCAATGACATCAGTTGGGAGAGTACATATTCATTATTTTGGGGGTAGACTTATTAATATTTTCAATGCTTTTGGTTGAACTTTGAAAACATTGATTTGGTCTATCCCGCAAATTCGCAGAGCAGACATAAACATTAGGCAATTACGACATATCGTGGTACTGAATTGAAAAACATTCTTCATCCCTGACTTATCTCGTCATGAAAATTGACTTTTGATGAAGTTATCTCCCTTGAAATTATTGAACAAACGAGGAGGGTCTCTTTAACTAGCAAGTAATTGTTGAGACAACATCTCGGACATGGCAACAGTAGAAAATAACGCCAGGGTTTCTTTTGTTACTTTCGATAAACGAAAACAACAGACAGTTGTCAGGGCTGTCTGTTGTTGTCGTTTATTAAAAGTTGCAAAAGGAAACTTGTCTTTTTATGGCAAGCCAATTAGAAGCAACTACTTCACAGAAAATCCGTCATTAAGAATATCTATCAATATCTTACCTCATACAAGTATCTGAGAATTTCATTGGTTCAAAGACGTCACATGCATATAAAACCATATACTGCCTGTCAACATCAATATACGCTGACAGCTATGGGTAATCTCCCCTTTGTTCATTGATTATTCAAAATGGCGGCAGTCGATAAACGCTTCAAGTTGAAAGATTGACTGTTGGAAGTCCATATTTGGTCTGAAGTGCAGGTTAGGCAACTTAAAAGGCTTCCTATTCTGTGGGTGTGTGTCATGTTACCTTCGAAATGAAACTGTTTGGTATGTATGAATTTGCCTTGTTACAATTTATGGGAGAGTGCCTGTAGGCACTCTCCCATAAATTGTAACAAGGCAAAGACACGTGAACACATTGTGAGAATTCTCTCATTTAATTTTTATCGCTGTTGTTATTAGTTCTGTGCATCGATGCAGCAGTCGGTAAGATATATTCGTTACACAGTTTGTTGGTGGCCTAATATGGTATATATGGTGTCAGTTAATTCCATATTGGACTCGAGTTCGCTCGAGTCCAATATGGAATTAACTGACACCATATATACCATATTAGGCCACCAACAAACTGTGTAACTAATAGTGTTCCACCTGTATCTACCAACACTTAAGTAAGTGTCCACTTAGGCTCTTTGATTAGCGTATGCGTTTTCACAGTAATTTATTCTTCCCAGAATAGAAATCAGCAAATCTCACCATCTGGACTTAATATTAATGGTAAGGACAGTGTCTATATTATATATCACGATGCGCACACTGTTAATGTAATGAACAAACAAAAGTCACAGAATATCAAATGATGGTGAGAGCACCGTTTTCTTATTTTTAACTGGGTTTAAACAGAGAATAATAGTTAAACTTTCAAACTGATTGGGGGAAAAACTGTAAAAAGCCAGCTTCTGTATTTTTATACTACTCCACAAGAAAATGCCCGAAATTTGCAAAATGATGCGCGCGTCGATGATTTCAACTTCGCTAACATTTCGAAATTTCAATTTTTATATGATATTCCCATACCCTTAGTGTTAAATTTACTGACAACTCTAGAAAAGTAAGGGGAGCTAACTCTCCTGTAAATCTCTTGCAATGACGAAAATTGTCAGACATGATTCAGAGGGTTAAACCTGATGTGTAGGCAGAAGTATATCGAACAGACCAACTTCTTCCACTATACATAAACTCTTCTCTCAATTCAAGAAATTTGTTTGTGTGGCGAAGACTAAAAAAGTATATAATTTTGTATAATTGTATACACATTCTATGGATCCTGTAGTGGAATATTACAGCGTAAGTTAGTCACGTGATTTCATACCCACTTAACTTTTCGAAACTGCATGTGCTGTAAAAACATCCAATCTGCTTGCCACTAAGAGGCCCGATACGAGCGATTAGACGTTTAACCCTTTGAACCCGAGAGGCCGCTTTTCTGGCCCAGGAACATGATGCGTCATAATTTCATTAAGTGAGATGTCTACTAAGTGAATGGGTGGAGTAGACCAATCAATATTTTTAACGTGCAGCCCAAGGGGGCACGTTGATAATATTAATTGCTCTTCCCCCGAATAATAAATATGCACTCTTCCAATTGCTGCCATTACCTTGACATGGAAGATACCACCAGTGTCTAAAGGGTTAAATTCCATTAAACTCACAGCGGTGCAGATGTCCACAAATTACAGGAAAGTTCACAAATTGTGGAGCACAACAGGTAGTTTGATTTTTTTTTTATGGTTTTTGTCCTTAAGAGCTGGACAGTATGATATATATTTGGCATTCACAGACTGCCTGCGTCCACGTCATTTTGCAGATGTTTCTTGGCATGTCTTGACTTTGACTGCTAAGACAGGCAGACAAGACTTGCTATGAAATAACTGCCAAGGTACTTATATTGTAACTTCAAGTTTACACAGAGACTCCTTTTGGGGCACATTTGCTTTGCTTATTCCTTTAAAAAAAGATCAAAGTTGGTATTAAGTCTCGAAGGGTATTAGATATTCTGTGGCACCAATGAAACCCTTAGAAGCCGAAAATGGTATTTCAGACAATCCAGTTAATCTTCGATGTCATAAACCTTACCAATCTGAAGGCAGGCCTGGAGGTGAGGTGGGCAAGCAAGTGAAAGTATCTATCAAGAGTAGTAACAGTAGTAGACATAACCTAAAAACTGGGTTGAGGGAGAGTGTGCTTTCCCGCTGGTGGGCGTCCTGAGGTCAACAGTGAGTACAATGTAGAACTTAGACTTAAATAGTATTTCCTGCACCCATGCGAGGTATCTTTTGGCATAGTTTTGCAGTGCACTTAGAACATTTATTGTGTGTTCAAGCTATAACGTATACCCAATGAAATGAGCTCTAGATAACAAGAAATTTTTTACATCTTATGACTTACCTTCGTTTGACAATTCCAATCCTTGACACCATTTGTTAGAAAGCTGTCAGGGAATAAGCAGAAAATATTATTATGAAAAATACTAGGTTTTCTAACAGTGAAACCTTCGGTCCTCTTCAAGAAAAAAACATTCAAGTATGAACTCTGTTTACAGTTTGAGAAACCACCATCTAAGTTGGCTTGGCTATGAACACACCATCAACTGTGAACGGTTCGATCCTGACCAGCGATAACTGCGCTTTGTCCTTGCGAGAGGCGCTTAATCCCGATTACATCACGGTGACCATGTGCACTAAGGCGTGCTCCACATCGATGGTGCGCTTGCCTTCAAATGCTGACAAGCAGAGTTAATGAAAAGTTGGTGAGTCTGGCATTTACTAGTGGTTGCTCTGTGGTTCACTTGGTCTTCCTCCAACCATAAAACTTTCCGACACGACGGGACCCTGGTTGTTGATGGGTGGTTAAACTCTAATAAACAAACAAACATACCATTAGCAACATTCGATGATGTTGTCTGTGAATTTGTACGAAACAGAACCAAATGTGTGGTACCTTCACGTGACCATCGTGTATACACATATATGTTACCTCCTACAAGTATCTGGAAATTTCATTGGTTCAAAGACGTCACATGTAGACTGCATATAAAACCATATACTGCCTGTCAATATCAATATACGCTGACAGCTATGGGTAATCTCCCCTTTGTTCATTGATTATTCAAAATGGCGGCAGCCGATAAACGCTTCAAGTTGAAAGATTGAGTGTTGGAAGCCCATATTTGGTCTGAAGTGCAGGTTAGGCAACTTAAAAGGCTTCATATTCTGTGGATGTGTGTCATGTTACCTTCGAAATGAAACTGTTTGGTATGTATGGATTTGCCTTGTTACAATTTATGGGAGAGTGTCTGTACTCTCCCATAAATTGTAACAAGGCAAAGACACGTGAACACATTGTGAGAATTCTCTCATTTAATTTTGATCGCTGTTGTTATTAGTTCTGTGCTTCGATGCAGCAGTCGGTAAGATATATTCGTTACACAGTTTGTTGGTTGCCTAATATGGTATATATGGTGTCAGTTAATTTCATATTGGACGAGAGCTTCGCTCTCGTCCAATATGAAATTAACTGACACCATATTAATTTCGCTCTCGTCCAATATGAAATTAACTGACACCATATTTACCATATTAGGCTACCAACAAACTGTGTAACTAACATTAGTTCAACTGGTATTCTCGCGAATAGAAGATCTACCATTTTGAATAATGTTATTCAACACTGGTGTGGAATTCATGGTGCTTGTAGACGTGTACTGACTGATAATGGTCGTGAATCTGACAGTAATGGAGTTAGAGAGAAATAGCATATAATTTCAACAAAGCGATAAATAGAGGATATCTAGTATTTTTGGGTGGATACCGAAAATTATCTCATGAGTGACTGAGACAAATGTTTATTTTTCATCATTTGTCTTGGTCATAGATAATTTTCGGTATCTCCCTCAAGAACACTAGATTTTCTTTTTATTATACGCTTTTTATAAGAATCTGAACATTCCTGTCGACAATTTTACTCGTTTCAACCTTGAATTGATGCATGGAAGTAAACAGTGCATTGCTACGCGGAAGTGATTTAATCGATATTGGAACAAATAGCGTCTTGCGATCTGATTCAGCTGGCGGGTTTTATGCATCAATTTAAGGTGAATACATGTTGAATTATTGCTGGAAATGATCGGTATCCACTCAAAAACACTAAATTTTCTTTTCATTGTACGTTTTTAGAACCAATTGATCATTTTCAGAGATAATCTGACTCGTATTCTCCTTCTGATTGATACCGTGGAAGTGAAAATGTCTATATCTTCACAGCGGGGGATAAGATTTCTATCTTTCCGCAATTTTTTTCAATAATCTATCGTTGAGTGTATAATGAATACATTCATGGTGTGTGTGCTAGGAAAGATAACGTTGTGGAACGTAGCAATACGTTTCTACCCGACAGTCCAAGAAATGCGAAAACTTACACCATCACCTGCTGTCTGGATCGACTACATTTAACTTGAATTTAACACTTGCCATTTGCCATTCTATTTTATTTATTATTTTGATTGTCTAGGGGATGACAGGAAGACAGTCACAAGGCTGTGTCATTCCCCACAGTATACATTTATACACCATTCAATAATTTTGTAACTTTACACTCTCTCTCTTATTTGTATTTGTATGCTGTGAAATAAAGATTGAATTGAATTGAATCACTGACTGTGTGACTGCTTTGACATGGCCTATTAATTGAGGCCGGGCGGTATTGAAATTTCAAGTTCGGTTTTGGTATCGTTATTTTTCGAATGACTCACCTCGTTATCGGTACGATATTCGGTGTCAGCAACATACATGTATTCACACCAATACCAATATCAAATAGAATTTGGGGTATACTGTACAGCTCTAGTTCACCATTTTACAGCAGACACAACGCCGTCGGATTGTCAACAGGGGCACTCGGCATGGGTCATTTGATATAACCAAAAGGCTGAGTGAAAATACCCCGAGGGTATTTTCTCTCAGCTTTTTTGTTACATCAAATGGCCGATGGTAAGTTCTTTATGATTACATTGTTAATGTCGTTATACGTTTTGGGTCCAAATACTCAATTCCCATTGGTCAGCTGGATGAAAACGTCATGACCAAATGTAATTCATTTTCCAATGAATACATTTAGTCGAACTTTGACCCGCATTTACGGTAGAGCGCAGTTGACAGAATGTAATTCGGGCGGTGTTTGGGCGGGTTTTTAACTTTTAGCGCCTCTCGCCATTCTGCTTTGTTGTTTGGTAAAAAGTAGTTTAAACAGTTACGGAATGTAATTATAAGAACTGAATGCTATTTTTATAATCTTTATTGGAGTATGAACGTGTGGGAATGGGTACAAATTATGTATGAATCCCGAAGGGATTCATACCATGATTCATACCATTTGTACCCATTCCCACACGTTCGTACTCCAATAAAGATTATAAAAATTGCATTCAATTCTTAAATAAATACTCAGTCACTGGGCTCTTCTTGTCGTGAATTTTGCGTAATGTTCTGTTGTTAGCTCTTTTGTTTTTTCACAAATGTCGGCAATATTTTTCAATACCGAAATTTCGGTATTTTGAGATTTTCTCGGTACGGTAAATGGGTACTGGCCCAATGCCGACTCTGAAAGGTATTTACGGTATACCGCCCATCTGTACTGTTAATACCAACACATTTTTAGATAGCTCCTTGGTGACGGGGCTAACATGTTTATGGAGCAAATCCAAGTCTACCTTCATCATTACCACATGATGAAATTGACACTTTAGATGGCATATTATCGAGTATGTTTGGAATAACTTGCTTGCATTATATGATACAGCGATGTGCCAAATAGACAGCTTATGACCACTCCCTGGAACGAACTCACCGAGTTTGTTCCAATGGAGAATCGTAAGCTATATTTTGAGGCAAAGCAAAAATTAAATATTTTACTTATCAAAGAAGTTGCAAGCGTCGTCTGCAGTATTCGTGTAAGGTAAATAGCCAGCATATGAATGGTGACTTATCAGGAATATTCTGCTGCCATATTGATTATATTTTTAGCGCAAGAAATAGTTGTTTTGAAGCTGAAGTTTCTGTAATAATAAGAAATTGTTCGAATGACGAAGGGAGGAGAACAGTTTGTTTGTTTGTTTGTTTGTGTGTTTGTTTGTTTGTTTGCTTGTTTAATAGCCAGGGTCTCATTATATCGGACAACTTTACGGGTGGATAAAGCCGGAGTACCCAGGGAGAACCACCGCGAACATCTATCCAACTCTCCAAATCACTAACTCTGTACAAGTAGGGATAGCAGTGGTTGCAGACAAGTGCACCACCGACGTGCGGTACGCCCTATTGCACAGCGCCACCGCGTCCAATATGGACAACAGGGATTAAGTGTCTTGTCCAAGGGAACAACGTAAATACCCTCTTATGCCCCAGCTAGGGCGTGTAAATACATTGAATTTCAAAATAATGTTTCATTTAGCCTGAACGGAATGACGGGAATTTGTTAGGTATAAAGTAACAGATCGCAGTGTACCGGTACTGTGTTTATGGACACATATATATATGGCAACCGGCAGGAAGTTACTTGTCAGCTGAGGAGGAAGTGAGATTTAACACATGTCCTGCAAATATGACCGGAGGCCTACAATGTATCGATACAAATAATTATCGTAAGTACAGTAAGTCTATTTTCATGAACCCTTTACCCAACGACTCGCCCGCATCCGCCCGCATAATATGCAAATTCAGCAGTTGAAAAAATATTATTTTTCAAAAAATTTCAACAAAACCATATCATGTGACCCCTCGTTGGAACGAGCTCGTCGTTGTTGAAATTTGTTGAAAAATTTGAAAAAATAATATTTAAAATAATAAATTTTGATATCGTCGGCGTTGGGTAAAAGAGTTAAACACGTCAGAAACTGGTGTAAGTTCGTGTGCATCTGTGTGTAATTGCAGATGCATGCGAATCAATTCAGCATAAAATCGTATTTGAAACTGTTTATGACAGGACAGAAAAAGTGGCTGGTAGCAGCTGGCATTCTGGTTCTGGTTGAGCTTTTCTCTCAACAAATACCCAATTAAAACTCAAAATTGCGGAGAAAGTGAGCAGTTCGTGAAGATACATTTTCCGATGGGCAGAACACTGGAATAATTCCACCATTTTAGACTAAAGAAATTTAATCTATTGATTCTCAGGCAGAGGCGCATTCTTTTTTCGGCCCGCGTTCGTCATATTTATTTCGGAGGTTCCCCGTGGGAACCCCGGGAAGTGAAGCAGTGCCTGTCCACTGCGGTAAACAGGCTCTGTTTTACTGGTAAAATAGGACCCAGTCACCAATGCTTGGGAGGTGCAAACCCTCTCGAAAATTGGCAACATGGCTTATTAAAGCTCACCTCTGGTCTTGAGTTGATACACATGTTGTGGTCATGATTAGCCATTGTGCAAAAATATGTGACCTTAAACACCAATAAATAAATAAATAAATAAATAAATAATTTCGGAGGCAAAATTCAAAATGTATAAAACTATCATAGGGTGTGATTTTAGCGGCATCACATCGCGATTTGCAATGCAATATGTCGTATACATTGATACAGTATTGTTATTCTCTTCGCGAAATGCGACACCATTCTCAAATATATCGTCTCCTGAGTTCCAATGTGTTCTATGTGCCTAGTGGCACATAGAACACATTGGAACTCAAGGGTCGATATGTATACTAAATAAATATTTATTCAATTGGTTCAGAGCTAGATTAGTTTTGGTGGACTGAATTTGTTCATCAAAAATCGTTTTATTACAAATTATAATGTAATAGAACAAATTTGTATAAACAAACTATTATTTACGTTTGACTGAATACGAAACATGGGTAAGGAAAATGTTGGCTTTTGCACTGGTACGCTCATTTTTTGGAAGACATAATTGTAGCTTCTAGAACACAACTAGTTCAAAAACTCCTTATTAATTTTTATCTCAATTTTAGTTGTTTTATATTGATTTTTGGTTGTATGATCACTGTTACAAAAGAAAAACTACCGGTGAAATCAATATGGGAAGTTTTAGTATTTAATTTTAGGCTCTTATAACTGGACTTTAGGCATCGGCGACCATTCCATTTGGAATAAAAAATAAAAATAAAGACCGCCATTCCTCATTCGTTTATAAAAAAAAAATGCCTCAGGATCAATTATCTAAGTTTGTTTGGCCTTACCTAAAGAAATGATAGGCCATCTCTGTCACTATCAAATGTGCTTAAATAAAAGTTAGGTGATCATTAAACCTTTTACACGATTTTAAGTCATTCATATTGCCATGTATACCATCGAATGAGGATACTTCGTGTAATTTTGCAATCTGAATAGTTCAGCAAAATAACAAATTTGGCCTTACTGTTGTAAATTGTCACTCCTGTTACAGAAATGGTTCCTCCGGTTATCACTTTTCTCAAAGTATGGATACGAAAGGAAGCAGAGCAATAGTCCAGAAGCCATGGGATTAACAGTCAAATAATTAGACCAAGATGGCATCAGAACAGCCAAAACATCGATACTGATTAGTTTTTTTTTTCTTCCATATTTCTCTTACCACAAAAAACAAGCGCTACTTCACTTTCCGAATTCCCATGGGAATGATTCAAAGAAAATGAATGTTTGTGGTAATTTTACATCCAATCGTCTGCAATATTTCAGTTGGTCGGAAAGCGAATCGTAGGTTCGCTTTTTCGGCAAACTGGAATATTACAGACGGTTGAATCTAAAACATGGGTGATGGAATATTTAGGGGGGTAGACTGGTACCCGGCCGTAACAACGTCGAATTCCTTTCAGAGCTTGTCTGGCTTGAAATCTTGAGAAACTCTAAGAATAAACTATGACGGGCTCAATCTGCTTTTTGTTGGAACACACAAGGGCCGAATGATAGGTATATAGTAATGAATAAATGTTATTATGAATAACAAAACGTACATGTAACGGAGGATCTGAAGTAATATAACACAACAACAACTATATACTGGTTGTCCTTAAAATTAGATGCAGTTGATGTCTTCACGGACCCACAGGGGGATCCATTCCTCTGGATCCACCATTACCACCCACATTCAGCTTCTTAGACGATTCGAGAAGCACACCGTGCACCATAAAAGTGATCCGATAAGAAGACATTTCCTGGGGCTGATTTTATTATTAAACTCGCCGCTGAAAACATGATGCGGAGTAATACGAAATGAATAAGATGACGGATCTGGTGGGAAGGAGGTGAAACTGTACTTGAACAATATTCCGGATTGAACATCGCGCCGACATACGACTCATTTTAACCTCGCTATTCATGCTCAGTTTTCTTGTAAGCTGAGATGTTAAGAACGTCTCTGCCTCGCAGTTTTTGAGAGTCTGAATCAGGTAAGCTCGAAAGTAATTTTTTAAAAAAATTCTCTGCCAGAATGTGTGAGGGGTATTGAAATTTCCGAGCGGGAAACTGTCGTAGTATATAGAGATATGTATATTTTTTTTTACATCTTGGTGTTTGTTGGGTGTCAAGAGAGTTGCCGTGGTAGTGCGCTAGAGCAGTAAAAGTTGTGATATCCTTGTCATTTACAGCGCTTGTGGGTATGATAACACCCGAATCATTTGTTCATTTGTTTGACGGGGGCCACTATGTTGGTTTCTATGGTAGTAGGGCGTGGTGGTAGCTACGGGGCTCTTACTGAAGGCCCTTATTGTGGGTATATATTCTGACGGTATGTTCGATTGAATTTGACTGCTTTGAAAAAATGATGCAAGTTAAATGGGGGATACTGGGGATAAAAACTGCGCAATTTGGGTATCTTCTTGTGTATGTCATTGATACGTTGTCTATTTGGGGGTTGTCCATTGTAGTTATGGGCAGCACGTTGTGCTACAGGCCTGCTAACGTGGTATGGGGGTGAATTCGATCGACGGTGGTACTTTCAGAATATTCCTTTTCTACCAAATCTACCCACTCTTGGCCTTTTGCGGCAACCAGATTGATTTTAGTTGTGGCACTCAATCGTTTCGGGACAGAATGACCATTAACTCTTTACCTAACATGAAAAACAGACGACACTTGCAAAAAAAATTCTTGAATAACTATTTTTTTTCCATTTTTTGTCTCAAAAACATAGGTTATGACCCCTCATTGGAACGAGCTCGACGAGCTCGTTCCAATGAGGGGTCATAACCTATGTTTTTGAGACAAAAAATGAAAAAATAATTAAAATTAATAGGCGATTTTTGAGAATAGCGCTGGCCGGTTTTGGCCGTTACGTTGGGTAAAGGGTTAACAAAGTGTTTCGATAGAAATAGAATACTTTTACGGACTCCACAAATCCTCGTTCCCCACTTTATTTTTTGCAGTACTCGGGTAAACAATCTCGTCTTTACCAACCCCGACTCGCTTTCCGCTTACTTCTTATGTTGTCTATTCTCGGATTTATCTTCGAATTTTAGCTAACCCTGATCCTGTCGTAAAAAAATCTGATAAAAATATCTACTAACAGTCGTTAAAATGCATTACAAACTGGCGCTCGAATTCATACAAACATGTCAAAATTCTTCAGGATTCGTTACAATCTGTTTGAGTCGTTGAACATCGTTAAAAATTGTTCAAACTCGTTAAAATTCAACTGACGTATACGTTATTTTTCCTATAAATTAACGAAGAGCTTTGCCGTCGCATTATTATGTTTCGGACCTTCGAATTGAAAACATTGATAGCGTTTCTTCGCTCACAATTTCCTCCCAGATAGCGTCAAGTCAATCAACGCAAAAACTTATCCCACCGATTATGTTTGATGACGTGAAAGCTGTTACGCAGTGACTGTAGTCGCAGCGCGACAGCTTTCACATCATCAAACGTCATGATGTTTGCCTAGAACGGAAATTAGTAAGATAATATCAGCCTTCCAATCTCGACACTTGCTGTTTGCGAATAACAACTCAAATATGTTGTAAATATTCAATTTGTATTGGCCGGAAAGTGTACACACCATCAACATATCCATTGTTCCAGATATCAAAAGTGATATTATTAGTTATCCTTGTGTTTTTGAGGGCGGTGTATGGGAATTTACACCGGCCTGAGAACTTATACACCCTGAGGCGAAGCCGAAGGGTGTATGAGTTCCCAGAACGGTGTAAACTTCCATACACCCTGGAAGCACAAGGATAACCGATTTATTTTAAAGAAGTTGGTGTACTTAATACTTTAACCTACATTGTGGTCAAAACTGACAGAAAATTTGTACTTTGTAAGTTTGTTAATAAAACCATATGAATATGGATGTCATTGGAACTGGCTCAATGAGCCAGTTCCAATGACATCCACATCTGTAATATTATATTGCACATAAATATTAAATTTCCTGTATTTATATTTTTGTTCTAACATAACCGAGCAGAAGATATGAATTAATAATTAAAAATGGGTATACTTTTTTAGCCATATAGCTTGCTATTGTGTATTCTCGTTTTTACACCGTGGTTAACCACGGTGTAAAACAAACTGCTGTGGATTGCAAGTTACACCGTACCTCTCAGCCAATCAAAACGCAGTATTTTGTTTCATTTGGAAATAACAAAGTATATTCTTAAAAACACATCTGGCGATTACGTGGCGGCAGAAAACTGAAAATCTTCGTTTTTCTTTTATTGGGAATTGTTTACGTATTGAAACAACCCCCTCCCCATCTAAGATGGCTGCATCTGAGATATTTTTATATATGAGACCAATGCGAATTCCTGCAAACCATTTGTATAGAGATTAGTGAAAGAACAATACTAGAAAGGATAAGGGGAAATACACTGTCAATAATTTTATAGTGTCTACAAACACTGAAGTACAAAACAGAGGGCTTGAAATATGTAGAATATGGGTCCAGGCAGGCAAAAAAGTTAAAATTTGAACTCTTAACCCTTTACCTAACATGGAAAGCAGACGACACTTGCAAACAAAATTCTTGAATAATTAATTTTTTTTTATTTTTTTGTCTCCAAAACATAGGTTATGACCCCTCTTTGGAACGAGCTCGACGAGCTCGTTCCAAAGAGGGGTCATAACCTATGTTTTGGAGACAAAAAAATGAAAATATAATGAAAATTATTAGGCGATTTTTATGAATAGCGCTGGCCGGTTTTGACCGTTACGCTGGGTAAAGGGTTAAAATGAACTCACGCCGTACCACTGTCAGATATGAACTTTAATCATACATCATTCTAGGGCACTATGTTAACTTTCGAAGTGTGTTGTTAGTTATTTTGCAGTATTCCCGCCTGTGGAACATTACTTGTTAAAAGCTTTTGCAATGTTTACTGCTCAATCCGTGACATTCCGCAGACGCGTCACAGAAAAAACCTAGGTATGGCTAATTACAGAGAACGGTGAACTTCAATCCAAAATATTTCTACAACTGTCCAGTCACTGTGAATGTAAAGTGAAAAATTGTCAAATCCAGTAAGAAAGAATAAATAATTTGTGTTACCATTATAAGCACAACTCATTCGGTATAATAAAAATAATGAGCTCCTAGCTCTGGGTGAACATCGCGGGTAGTCCCCATTGGAACCATTATCTCCTTCAGCTACCGCCTCGAGTGACAACAGCGAAACAATTAGCAATGTCTACCTCTAACCAGGTAATCGTTTTCTATTATAGTGAGTCTGCCGGTGAATTGGAAGTAATTCTACAACAAGTGCGTGTTCTTTCAGGTATCGCGGAACTAAATATTGAAATTAGAGTGAACCGACTTAAAATGTTGCACTCGGAATTGATGGAATCTCTGAAAATAAACAGCCTTGGGAAAATCCATTGTTTCAATAAACGTTTGAAACATTCTATTGACATCTTGCATTATTGTTGAATATTCCTGATAAAAAAGATGGTGATTTGATGACTTTTGGACCTCAAAAATACAATTTACTTTTTGTGTGTTTTTGTAGGGAATTCCCTGAAAATATGTGCACGTGACCGGTACTTCTAATTTTTCTCTCTTATTTGTTGCATGACCCCCTGTTTTCAGATCAGAAAAAGTTGTCTGAAGGGCTATACTTGACAGAGATATCTGAATGCCAAAATTAAAGTGATGCGATCATATTTTTTTCCGCCTGAACGTTATAATGGCCGCCGATGGGAAAATATTTAGTTCTGTGATACCTTTAATTATATATAACTGATGTTCATGAAATATAATAAATCTGAGGCAATTACAAAAAACCACTTCGTGATCTAACATGGTGTCACAAAAATGATACGAACGAACGCCCACTCACGTGGACTAGAAATTAACTATAGTTTTGCCTTTAAAAATATCATCATTCTACATATGGACGACATGTCGGCCATATTAAAATGGCGATATTTTTAAAGCAAAAAAAAACAGCCAAAATTATGTCAGATAAATCAGTAGAGAGACAATCGGTCCATGGGAAATAACTGCAGACTATGCGCGTTCTTTTAATTAGTGTGTGTGAAACACATAGACTATTGTTTTGTGCGGTTTCTTTTTCTTTTTTTTTCTTTTTCTTCTTCTTCTTCCCTCCTTTTCTTTTTCTCCTGTCTTCTGTCTTCTATGCACTTCCTTGTCCGCACGATAACTTGAAAATGAATTGTCCTATCTGGCTGGTTTTTGGCATACTGATAGACGACAGTCACAAGTCTTCCAAAGTATTCCAATTACATCCATAGACGGGCGTCGTCGCTCAGTAGGTAGAGGGGAAGGCTGCAAACCGAGAGGTCCTCGGTTCGAATCCCAGCTGCGCAACCGTGTCGTGTACTTGGGCAACAAAACTTTACCTCCATTCCCCACGTGGGGGCACGGTGGCATTATGCACTAACGCGTACTGCACAAGGATGGTGTCCTTGTCTTCAACCAATGCGAACCCTGATTGTGTGGAGTCAGTCTGTTGTGGAGCCTGACAGTTGCTCGCCGTTGCTCTGTGGTTCTCTCAGGGTACTCCAGCTTTCTCCGCCCGTAAATCTGTCTGACATAAGATGGCAGCGGCTGTCAAAAGTGTCGCTAAACCCAATAAATAAATAACATTAATAGAAGGCATGCCTTGATGGTGTAGTTGTAATATTTCTGTTTTCTATACACTGTTTGTCAACATGATAACCCGAATACAATCAATCCTTTCTTAATGTTTTTGTTATACTGAAAGACAGTGCTGGTAAATGAGTTCACTGGTGCAATAGCCATTATTTAAAATTTTAGGGAATCTCCCATAAACAAAGACGCCAGAGAGAAAGCTGTAACTCATAGCATTGTATATTTATTTAAAATTATGTTACAAAAGCAATGCTGAAACCATGTTGAATAAAGAACCCTTCACATTTCAAAGCATTTTTAAAATTTTTAATTGTCAATCGTAACTAAGGATAGACAGCTTTCGGGATGGAGAGGTGAGTGGCTTTCTCGAAACACCTATCACAATTATAAAGTAATAAAATGGAATATTTGAATGGTTTGTTTTTAACCCTTTTAACACAAACACCTTTCATATAACTCATGGCTCTTGGATGTTTTTACTCTTTCCTTTCTGTAACATTTAATTCTATATGGAATGAGACATATTTTCACGTGCATCTTCCAGAGTAAGACATTCTTAACCCTTTACCCAACATAACGGCGAAAACCTGCCAGCGTTATTCACAAAAATTTCCATTCAATTTTCCTTTTTTTCATTTTGCTTTAACCCTTTACCCAACGTAACGGCCAAAACCGGCCAGCGCTATTCCCAAATATCGCCAATTAATTTTCAAAATATTTTCATTTTTTGTCTCAAAAACATAGGTTATGACCCCTCGTTGGAACGAGCTCTTCGAGCTCGTTCCAATGTGGGATCATAACCTATGTTTTTGAGACAAAAAATGAAAAAAATTAGTTATTCAAGATTTTTTTTTGCATGTGTCGTCTGCTTTTCATGTTAGGTAAAGGGTTAAAAACATTGCTTATGATCTCTCATTCGAATGCGTTCGTTTTTAAAGGGTTAATGTGGAGTATTTAAAGAGATTATTTTAACCCTATCAATATCTTAATATGGGTCCCCAAAATTGTACTTTTGCAATGCAGGAATAATGATAACACTTTCTGTCCTCACAATGCTGCTCTTAACAGGCATGGGTATCGATGGGATCTTGGTATTTTGCCAATGTCAGATACGGATAGACGTTTGGGGGCCTTTAAGGCCTTTTACGTCTATATTCCCACATTACTGAATTCTTTTACTTGGAATATATTTTACAGAGGTACCATATACCTTAACATTTTCTAGCTAAAATGAATATTTGCTATTATCTACAAATATGGCAGATCTGGAGTTGGTGGAGCCAATATTTTTAAATTGGTTTGTGCTCATACTTCGGACTTGGCATGACCTATAGACATGGGACCTGCACCGAATGAGTTGAAACTGGCTGGAGGTTCAAAATCTGGCCCACCTCAATGAGGTCATTAAGTGCACATTTTTCAGAATTATTAGGAATTCCATTTTATAACAACTAATGCAATTCAGAAGATTATCCATGTAACTTATCATTCAAACTAGAGGGAACTGTTTTCGTGAACTAAAATACATGTCTCCCCTTCGATTAGTTCCATGCTTCCAACTTATGACTAGCAAAGATCAAACTAGTGGTCAAATGTCAAGATCATGGAAGTTCAAAATAGAATGTGACACATCGACCGTCTGGCTGTTGCATTTATATGCCAAATATCATAGCTGAACAATTCAATAATTTGACCTTGATGCCAAAGATCAAGGTCATCTGTCATCACAACAGTACATGATACAATGTTGTCTTATGTTGATACACCCACATGCCAAATATCATAAGCCTAGGTGAAAAGATAAAAAAAAGTTCTTGCCCAACAAGCTTACTTGCCAAAATTCAATAATTTGAACTTTAGGTCAAAGGTCAATGTCATATGTGTGTCATGATGGTACATCGTCTCATGGTGATACATCCACATGCCAAATATCATAAGCATAGGTCAAAAGATAAAAAAAAATCAATAATTTGACTTTGAGGTCTAAGATCAAAGTCATATGTGGGCCATGAGAGTACGCGCCACATCGCCTCATGGTGACACACCTACATGCTTAATATCATAAGCCAAGGTGAAAAGGTAAATCCGTTCTTGCCCGGGCCAGCTTACTTGGCAAAAAATCAGTACTTTGACCTTGAGGTCAAAGGTCAATGCTACATGTGGGTCATGATGGTACGCGACACATCGTCTCATGGTGATACACTCACATGCCAAATATCATAACACAAAAATCATATGTCTAGGTCAAAAGATTAAAAAAAATGTCAATAATGTGACCTTGAGGTCAAAGATCAAGGTCATATGTGGATCATGATGGTACATGACACATCGCCTCATGGTGATACACCCACATGCCTAATATCATAAACCAAGGTGAAAAGGTAAAAAGGTTCTGGCCCGGACAAGTTTACTTGCCAAAAAAATCAGTAATTTGACCATGAGGTCAAAGGTCAATTTCATATGTGGGTCATGATGTTACGCCACAATCATCTAATGGTGATACACCCACATGCCAAATATCATAAGCCGAGGTGAAAAGGTAAATAAGTTCTGGTCCGGACAAGCTTATTTAAAAAAAAAACAACAGTAATTTGACCTGAAGGTCAAAGGTCAAGGTCATATGTGGGTTTTGATGGTACACACCCCCACATGCTAAGAATCATAAGTCGGGCTCAACAGATAAAAAAAAGTTCTGGCCCGGACACAGTTGTATGAGAACAACAAAAACAACAACGAGAAGAATTCAGGTAAACAATATGTCTCTCTTCGGTGAAGAGGAGACATAATAAGTAGCAGAGCCAGTAACGTCAGTTTCTAATTCCTTGATCGAATCCATTAAATGGCGTGCACACATATGCCTTTTCTAGCTTCTTATGTTCTAATTCCTGTTTGAATATCAATAAATACAATTAACGAAAATCCATTTCTGATTTGTTTTACTCCCGAAAATAAGCGTCCATACATTCTTTGTCTATGTAGTTTTTTCCTGACGCTTTAACCTTTTCACAACAGACATGAAAGTACTAGATGCAGTAAATACCGTTTTCGCCAGTTAAATGAATTTTTTTCTCATTGTTCTATAATAAATCGGACGCAATCAATAATGCACAGAGTCCACATAAAATGTCGCTTGTTGTTCATTCATTGATAAGACGTCACAACCTCATAATTACTCTCATAATCAGCCAGTCGGTCGCATAATGATCGGGTGCTAACACGCTAATACAAAAAGAAAGAGTAAATAGAATAAGGGAGTAGGCAGAAAACTGGAAATATGGATGAATCCAAATCAGTAAAAGTACTGCCATTGAGTTCACAAAAGAGTGTTCCCCACAAGTCCACAAATATCCAGATGGGGGCATGAAGGGCCTGTTAATAAACGTAAACGTGGGGTGTGTTCAAGGCCCTTCTGAACCCACCATACTCGAAAAGAGCACTGTGAATACATTGGTGAATGGGTCATATTTGACCAGTAAAACAGAGTTTTTGTTTACAACAGTACACAAGCACTGTTTCATTTCCCAAGGCTCCCAGGAGGGTTTTTGTGTTGAGGCTCCTGCTACCCAGACTATCTGCCATTTGAAGAATACACACTAAAAACTAAAGTGTTAAAACTGACACTTTCAAGGTGTAAAACCCATTCTAACTCTTAGGGTTTGATTTTAACATTCAAATTGCAATGTTTTTAGCACTTAGACATTACAATCGTCAGACATCTGAAACTTGAATGGATGGCACTTCCCGTGTGTCTAGCATTGGTGGTTCTTCGAGAATCGTCCATAATTTGATTTGCGCTTGGTGGGTACATAATTAAAAGGACACAATGCAGATGACGCGGATCAGGCTCGAGAATTCGAGCCTGATCCGCGTCATCTGCGTTGTTTCCTTTTAAATGTCGCGACATTACACTTGTCAAGTGGTATTATTGTAACACCTGTCAAGTTCTGGAATATCTACACTTGAACAAAGTGCTAGTTCAGCACTTAGTAAGTGTTAAATACAGCACTTCAGGTGTAGTTTTTAACACTTTAGTTTTTAGCGTGTACAAGAATTCGTGTAATTTATTTTTTTGTTTTTTGCCTTCAGACAATATATAAAACAGAATGCAGAAGTGATGGCTGCAAACAACACTTCAGCTACAATAGTGACTATTGAGAATGAGGCTGCAGCAAACAAGATTATAGATGTTATCAATGATAATGAAGTCAAACGTCTTATTCCATCCATTGTTTACACCTTCGTGCTGCTGTTTGTGGGAGTCCCTGGGAACTGTATAGTTCTTTATGTCTATTACTTCAAGTGGAGAGGTTGCAATGCGAAGTATTTCATATTCACCATAGCTTTGTTTGACTGCGTCAACTGCACCATTGGACTCCCAACGGAAATAGTAATCATGTTGAACATATATAAGTTTGATAACCCAGTAGTGTGTAAATTATCCAGGTTTACAACGTTCACAATGAATAGCGCGACATCAGTAATCTTACTGATTGTTGCAATTGATCGATTTATTAGAATTTTTCGACCAACATTTAAAACAATGAGCAATGTCCTGGCGGTTAGATTATGCATATTTTCCATTGTTTTAGCAATGTTTTCAACCAGTGCGTCATTGATGTTATACGGTACCTTTACTCAACAGAAAGTAATACAGGGAACGAAAGTTGTATTAAAAATGTGTCTGATTGATAACAAAATGGTGAGTCGCTCTCTAGGGTTCTTTATTGGGTTTTTCAGTATTTTGTTCATCATTGGCATAGCTGTCACTGTATTGTATATATTAATTGGAATCGAAATATGGAAACGTAATCTGCCACCAATACCACCATCTGCTGATGGACAACAAACGAAGAAGAGAATGTGCACAAACATAACTTCGGATAATCCATCCCCTGGACCGAGTACGCAGACTGAACACATTAAACCGATGATTTTGAACAGAAGGATGTCAAAAAGCAAACACTCGACCTTCATCCTTTTTCTAATCACTGTTGTTTTCTATATGAGCTATGTACCGTATTTTGCATTGGCCTTAATTCGAACAGCCGATCCGACGTTTGGAAAAGCCTTCACAGCCAGTCAAGATATGATGTACCAGTTATTTCTCAGATCCTACCTGCTAAGTAGTGCAGTTAATCCTGTTATTAACACTTATTTTAGTACGGAATTTAGACAAAAAGCCAAAACAATTTTTAAACTGCGATGGTCAAGAAAAAGACGAAGCAACAAGACGTGAGGAGAAGAGAATATTCATCACTTAGCCCTCTGTTCTACGCGGTTGAAATGTCAAATTTTCAAGTAGCGGCAGCCGACAGGGATAAAAAGTACCATAGTTTCCCAATAAGGCAACTAAGAATTAAAGCAATTTAATTTTACTAGACAAGGCTCAATGGCCTCTTTCAAACAAGCTTGAATGGTTAAATTCCTATTTGCATTATGGGGAAATATGCAAAATGAAATTTTCATATTTTAAGATCAGTGTGCAGAAGATTAAAGAAAGGATGAAAAATGTTCCCAAGATTGTGTAAAATATGTAAAATTATGGCTCACGAGAAATTCTCCATAATAATGTTGAGCAATGTTCCATTTTCACGCTGGAACACTGGAAAAGTATGACAGTCAGTTATTTAGACGTATTTGGTGGAAGAGTACAGAATTATTTTTCAAAGGGGATTTGTAACATGACTATTTTTTTTAAAGATTCTACTGCTACTTGTATTGGGAGCCTTGGTTTAGCAAAATTTTGTTCATAAATAATTGATTTGTTACAATTTATTGGAGAGTGCCAGTTGGCACTCTCCAATTAAATGTAACTAAATAATTTTATATAAATTGTTTTGTTCTACTGCTGAGGAAACACAAAGCTAATGCAAACAGCGTAAAGCCTCTAAAGTGGCTTCCAGCACTTTTCAATAGAGCCATGATCGTGACTTCCGGTACTCTACCAGTTAGGGTCATATGGTTGTGCTTGGACAAAATGCTGAAATTTCAAGATGCAATTTGTCCCACAAGCGACTAGGAATTTAGCCAATCCAGTCTTGTTTTACGTAGACTAATGGCACATAGAACATGCTGGAACTCAGATGACGTAATGAGTTGCATTGTGGGGAAAACTTGCAGCTTGAAATTTAGATTTTGTGACTGTGACATAACTATGGTATTTAATATTAGATACAGCCTGATGACTATCTCCATTTGTACATCTGATCTGATATCGAATCAGCTTCCCACAGACATGCAACAACTTTCGACATCGAGAGTGTGGGGTGCGATTCATGTCTGCCCACAAATTTGGACTATTCTAATGTACACATATTCGTCGTGAGCTATTCGAACAGGACTCCACAATCACCAAAATTTGGCACGACCATCGACAATGACGTGGTGAATGCAATCGCAGACAGATATGGATTTTACTACAACATTGCCAATTGCCGGGACTAATTTCTGGTGCTGGTCCTATTTTCATATATCAATATGTTACATTTAGCAACCAAATTATAAATTATTGTGATGAATTGATGAATTGACGGTAACATGGTCTGAGGTTTGCGGGTCGGAGCTTATGTTCAATCGAGACGCGAAGCGTCGAGGTTGAACATACGCTTCGAGCAGAAACCTCAGACCATGTTACCGTCAACTCATCACAATAACGTATATGTTCCAATAACACACTACCCATAACCCAAAACCTACATCGTGAAACACGAAAGGCTTATTTACTAAACTTGTGATCGTTAAAAGTTGCCTTGTTCAGGGGAACTTTTAACGACCACTTGTTTTGTAAATAAACCTCTCGCGTACCCCACGACAGCACTTGATAAATAATCAATAAACCAGATAAACGCATTCTATCTCAGTTCAAATCGTAAATCGGTTTGAAATTTAAACAACACTTCACCAGGAACACCGTCTGCTGCACACGTGAAAAATCCAGAAAACGAAGCGGCTTGTTTGTCACTCCGTTGATAGAGCAATTACGAAACGGGCGACGTCATTTCAAATATTTCGCGTGGTGACGTCAGACGGTAACATTTGCTACTGGAGCCGTAAACATAAAAGAAACTACGCCAGGTCTCATCCAATCAGAGGGCGAGGATTTACTCTTATTGGAACATATGACATTTTTGTACACATGTGGACGTCTTTGAACAGGCCAGCTTTCAGGGAATTGTGCTTTGCCCTATACTGCTCGAGAAAACAAAGGATTTTTACGCCCTGTCTCTCCCCAATAATACAACAAACATTGGCGCTTGAACTTACGAACTCACTAATCGAACACTTTCTTTATCGCTTCAATGAAGAGTGTTTTTTCAAAAAAGGCAAAAACAATCTTGCAGAAAAACAATTGTCAGAGACAGTGGTTGTCAGTAAATGGGTGTATTTAATTGTGCGTCGAATCTACGCTGGTAAATCGCATTCATTTCCCACATACCCAGCTTTCGGTCCGGTGTCTTCTGCGCATGCGTCACTTTCGAAGAAAAAGTGGGTCTAAATCTTAACACTAATGCCTATGGACAAAATATTTTAAACATTAATTACACAAATAACCTGTTGAAAGAAAATATTTTACGCGTTATTTCCATTTAGTTCCATTATTCTAGTTTAATGTAATATGTTTATGTTGATTATAGCGCAATTATTTTTTGCTTCCTTTTTAATTTGAAAATTGGTCCTGAATATCGTGTAGAACCTTAGTAAATTTTACGAAAAAAGCCGACCCCAAGTGTGTTTAAATGTATTTTTTGACCTTTGAATATGTTAGGTGAAATTTTTACGCGTTATTTTAGTAATCTGCAATAAATACAGAAAACAGTAATATAAATATAATGAGTGTACGATATTTTGTTTTTGCTTCCTTTTTTGGCTGAAAAAGAGCATTTTTCAGAATATTTCAAGTGAGCGTCAGATTACGCGTGAACTGAGACTCGTCTTTTAGGAGGCAGAGTATTTCTCTTTACTTCGGATAAAGTGGAATATTCATGTGCTATGTGATTTTTGTTCACGATTTTACATTAAGGTGATTATAATTTTCATAATTTTTAATTTTTTTTTCACTCGTCATTTCTGCTTTTCTTATGTATAATGAATCTGAAATTAAAGGCACGTGAACATTGGTATTGTTTTCTTGAAATACAATTGAAATAAATATGAAAGGAAAGAAAGAAATCTCTATCAAGGAACACTACTGCTAGGATTAGTTTTAAAAAATGAAATTTCTCCTTAATGTCATAAAGAAAGGTTAAAAATCTCCCGTTGAGTATATTTTTATTAAGGTGATGATAAAGAATACAATCACAGTTCAGAAAATTACACTGGATTTCTCTCATGCTATCTTTCTTTAAACTTGCAATGGATTAATCCAAGTAATTATAATCCTAAGACATGAAGCCTCGAAGAACAATGGATAAAATATATAAACCAGATCTTCTGCAGATTAGAGACGGACTAAGGTGTTACTAATATTGTCATATATGATCTAAGTAATAATGAAGATCCGCTTGTACATCTGATTGTTTTTACGGCAATCACAAACCATTCGGTAAATTCTCTCGCTCGTTGATGTTTTCTGCATTCGTTCACCCCAGTATTTCTAGTTAACTCCCCTACCGGACAGAAAGCTGGACATGAATAGTTGAGTCAAAAGAACTCGATAAGACAAAGATGTTCAAGACAAAGATGCAAAATACGCCCGTTCTAAGTCGAAAAATGGACGTAATTCATGTAAAAATAATTGGACGGAACCCATATTCAAACTTGGTCAGTATTATTGGCTGGAAAATACACATACCAACTAGGGTTGCACGATATTCAAAACTGAATACCGGTATCGGTATTAAAAAAAATACCGCGGTATACCAGTATATCGAAAACTGTTCAGATATATGAACACAAGTACCACAATCGACACTCGAGGCATCACAGTCGAAAAGAATTAGCATGCCTCGATGATGCGGATCGAAACACCTTTACCCATCGCAGACGATATCAGAATTTATTATTTTCAAAATTAGTTTATGAGATTTCCCCCAAAGATGTCAAAAAAACTATATCATGTGACCCCTCATTGGAACGAGCTCAACGAGCTCGTTCCAATGAGGGGTCACATGATATAGTTTTGTTGAAATTTTTGAAAATTATTTTTTCAACTGCTGAATTTGTATATTTCGAGGGCACAAGCAGACGATTCCTTGGATAAAGGGATAATATTATTCATTCGGGGCAACAGTTAAAAAGCTCAAGACATCTTGAAAATTAAATTGTGAGTAAATAAATAATGACGATAAACCGATATTTTTGAAATCACATCGGTATTCAATCGATATTGGTTTGAATACCGGTATATATCGGTTTATCGATATACCGTGCAGCCCCAATACCAACCTTGGTTGAGATCAAATAATTTAAACTGGAGTCACTGGTCGCATCCCAAAAATGTTAATGGACGGTCGACTTCTGAGTCGAAAAAGGGTAGTAACTCATTTAAAAAATCGAACTTGGCCTGTATTACGAATCATAAACAACAAGTACAATACTCACACTGACCCTCTTTTTATTAATGATAAAATACTAAAAATAAAGGATTTGTATACTTTACATGTTTCCTTATTTATGTTCGATTGGCAAAATGGAAACCTACCAAAGTCCTTTGCTGGCTTCTTTTCTACTATATAATGACTATATGAATACACGCCAAACAGGGCTCATAAGTAGCCATAGAACTAGAACCAAAGCGCTCGACAAGCTGCCTGTCTTTGCTTTTCCGAAACTGTGGAATGGATTAGAATGCATCCGAAAAGCAAGAAATAGGAAAGAGTTGAAGACTAATCTAAAAACAAAAATTCTTCCCACTTATGCAGATAATATTTCCTGTTCTAATCCCTATTGCCCGGACTGTGTCACTTTGCACGCCTTCGAACCTTAAAAACACACAGAATGCAACCTATTGGCTTTCTTTTCTCAGTTTCTGTCCACAAGCAATAATATTAACTTTCCCGGAATATTGTAGTACAGTAGAATCCGCTTAATTGAATATCCATTTTGCCAGTGAAAATTATTCAATTAACAGGAGTATACAGTTAACAGGGATTTGGTCAGTTTCCTGCGTTCTGGTGGTAAACTGAGCATTTATTCTATTATATCTTGCTTGACAGAGCTCATAGAGCTCTGTCAAACAAGATATAATAGAATAAATGTCTGTATTGGATGTATGAGGCCAAAACGGTTGATAAATAAGGGGAATTTGGTGCGTGTCACAATTTTTTCGACATATTACAAAAATTGATATACAATTAACAGGAGTTTGCTCTACAACCCATATGCAATTAACAGATCAAATCTGTACTGAAGGTATGGTAAATGGTTTTGTGTTTGAAAATTATATTCAGTTAACAGGGATGTACAATTAAGAGATATCCAATTAAGTGGGCTCCACTGTATTACAAGTAAATACAATACAAGGTGCCACCACTTGTCTTCAATGGTGACTTTTGTCTCGTATTCTCGTCCTTTCGGGTCTCCTGATTTGGTCTCAACTGTTCCAAAACTTTAAAGCCGTTATTCTCATAAAAATCAACCGAGGTTCGGATCAATTAACCGATATAATTTTGGAGACCTTTTCAAGAGTACCGTGCTGTAAATGATACCGTCCACCCAACATTCGCTGTGCAAATATCACGGTGTAACTCTGTCTGTTGGAACTAAAACAGAAATAACAATGTTGCTCTTGTACGTCATTTTCTTCTTCGAGTTCATTCCGTCATTCTGTAGTTTTCTCCCCCCCCCCCCCCACTGTATGATGTATCCCACCCCACCCACGCGACATTAGACATTTATAACGTTATTATGACGTTATGCATATCGTATCAGTTTCTTGCTACCAACTAATTCACACTGACGTCATCAGAATGCCGTGTGATCAAAGTTTGATGCTCTAAAACTCTTTAAACCCCAAGATGCCACCGTTCCTAAATGATTTCGTGGTATATACCTTTGGTATATACGTAACTTTTGCATGCTCTTTCCTATGGTGTCATTAGTGTTTCAAAACAACGAATACCAAAAGAATTGATTATATCAGCACGTGACCGCCGATTACCTCTGGCTAACGTTACCGCTGTATGGTGGGGGAGAAAAATAATCCCTGATGGGTACGGGTGTGGGATGGGAAAATCTCACCCTCGGGACAAGATATTTGGTCCAGACTCTCGGCAAGCCTCGTGTCTGGCCCAAATATCTTGCCCTCGGGTGAGATTTTCCCATCCCACACCCGTACCCATCAGGGATTATAATATTCTCTTTTCTGTCAGAGGGAAAGGCGGGAAGACAGCCAATCTGGCTATGCCTTTCCCTACCGGTATACAAAAGTGTTATATCCAATTATCTATGTATATCTGAAATAATATTACTGCAAACGAGAATCATGTTATGATGTAAACATTACGAATATATATATCATTTTGTATTTTTGTATATCGGTAAATAAACATATCATATCATCATATCATCATATCATTACTTGATGGGCAATACACATACCAACGTTGGTTGAGATCAAATAATCCAAAACTGGAGTTATCGGTCGGAAACCAAAAATGTTGATAGACGGTCGAATTCTAAGTCAAGAAAGGGACGTAACTCATGTAAAAATAATTGGCCGCAACGCAACCCATATTCGTACTTTTTCTGTGTAACTATCTGGGTAAAACACATACGAACTTTGGTTGAGATCAAATAATCCAAACTAGAGTTATCGGTCTGAAACCAAAAATGTTGATAGACGGTCGAATTCCAAGTCAAAAAAGTGCCATTAACTCATGTAAAAATAATTGGACAGAACGCACATTCAAACTTGGTCTGTATTACTAGCTGGATAATACACATACCAACTTTGGTTGAGATCAAATAAACCACACTGGAGTTATCGGTCGGAAACCAAAACTTTTAATGGACGGACAGACGGACGGACAGACTGATTACATAATACGACCGTTTTTCAAACGGGCGTATAAAAAAACATACGACAGAGTGCGGAGGGGGCTAATGTGGCAGAAACTTAATGGCCTCGGATTTGGAAGTAGCTTTGTTGGAATCACTAAAGCACTGCACAGGAACGTGTAGAGTAAAAGGAGAGAGGCATCGAGTGGGGATGCATCTTGTCACAGATTCTGTTTGCAAGGTATATAAAGGGTTTAGGAGAAGAGTTTATGGAAAACGCAGATGAGGTCACAGTTGAAGAGACAAAAATCCCAGAGCTGTTCTTCGCTAATGGCGTGGAGGAGGAGAGGAGAGAGGAGAGGAGAGGGAGTAAAGATACTGTTAAGAACTGAAGCAAAACAAGAGTAAGGTAATACCTGCTGTCCTCTGGGTAGATAAGTCTCAAGGGTGAAGGGTGAGTAAGTTTTCTATTGGTGAAGAGGAAAGTAAAAATTTAATAGTTGGGAAACGGAAGAATATGAATACTTAGAGGTGAATTTATGTGTTATAGGTAATGGGACAAAGGCATGTTCAAGGGGCGCGGTGGCGTTGCGGTAACCGGTTCTCGTCAGATCACCGAAGTTAAGCAACGTCGAGCCCGGTTAGTCCTCAGATGGGTGACCGTCTGAGCGATCGATTCTGACTCTCGCATTGTGTCCTTGGGCGAGGCACGTAACCATGGTGCACGATGACGCCACTGTACTAAGGCGTACTGCACGTCGATGGTACGCATGTCTTCAACCAATCTAACCCTGTCTCTGCTGCAGAGTTACGATGTTGGGGAGCTGGCAGCTGCTCGTCGTTGCTCGATTGTTCTCTTCGGGTACTCCGGCTTCCTCCACCCGTAAAACTGTCACGGTCATAATTAGCCATTGTGCACAAGTATGTGACGTTAAACACCGATAAATAAATAAATAAATAAATAAATAAATAAAATAAATAAATAAATAAATAAATAAATAAATAAATAAATAAATAAATAAATAAATAAATAATGGCATGTGCAGAAACAGAGCACCAATAAACTTCAAATAAAGGGGAAAACAATAATCAGCTTCATTCAAAACGAAAACATCTGAGAGAGGGTGGGATGACCAAGTGTAACTTCTGAAACAGTTGCAGTCCTTTAACCCTTTACCTAACATGGAAAGCAGACGACACCTGCAAACAAAATTCTTGAATAACTCATTTTTTTCATTTTTTCTCTCAAAAACATAGGCTATGACCCCTCATTGGAACGAGCTCGACGAGCTCGTTCCAAAGAAGCGCCATAACCTATTTTGGGGGAACAGAAAATGAAAATATAATGAAAATTAATTGGCGGCTTTTGAGAATAGCTCTGGTCGGTTTTGGCCGTTACGTTGGGTAAAGGGTTAAATCCAAAGGTAGTGAAGGATTTGGAGACTTAGCAAAATGATGCGGGTCGGTGGTTAACCGGGTCAAGTTACTCGGCCGCACTGGAAGCGGTCAGAGGAGAACTTGGGTGGATACATGTCCAGATAGAATAGATATGCGGGAACCATGCTACCTAAATTATCTGGTAAACCTTCCAAAACAGCATATGGTGTAAAGTGGTGTTTAACCATGTTGTATGGGGCTCCAACAACCATACAGGGCAGACAAGGCCGTTTGGGAGCTAATGGAGAACTATTGCATTGAGACTGAAGATCTAGAAGAGGGACTGAAACAGAGGAGCAGTATCATCAGGTAAAAGGATGCTCGAAGATTGCAATTGGAAACTGGCGAGCTGGAGTTAGGGCCAAAGGGTCGTTGGGCGTGCTGTGCAGAAAAAGACGCGCCAGCTTTTGATGAGTACCTAGATGGATCTTTCTCGGTTGGGGGCGAAGTGTGTCCTTGTTCAATGTAAGGTCAAAGTTACTGGAATTGAAGGGGGAAATCGGGAGATTTGAGGAAAGAGGATGTCAAATGTTCGGCTTAGGAGTAACGAAGACCCTGGAACATTTCATTTTAGAATGCCCCAAATACTTGCCTAGCAGAATTTGACTCCCTGAGAAACTAATGGAAGAACGGAATGAAAACATCAGGGATAAGTGGATGAGGAATGACATTAGGGGAAAGGGGCAATATTATAGTTAGGGATTGAGGGAGCGCCAGCGGGAGAATTAAAAAAACAATTTGTGTCTGATTAGGAGGGAGAGTGGGCAGGAAGTACCCAGCAGGGGACGGTGTAAATGTCAGAATACTGCGGCAAATCAATGGAAGGCCCATTATTATTATTATTATTATTATTATTATTATTATTATTATTATTATTATTATTATTATTATTATTATTATATCCGAACAATCACCCAATGGTGATGATTCATGGATAAGATACGTGATATTGATTTTCCCGTGTCAGTAGATATCTGTCAGATTGTTCACTTTCCAGAAGTCAACACCCTTCTCTCTCTCTCCCTCAATCGGAGACGGGAGAATGTCCAAAGGTAGGAGAGAAAAAGTAGGTCATGTCGTGGAGCAACTTGGGAAGAGAGAATATATTGTCTATCACATGATACTCAAGATTGTAGCCTCGCAGACGTTTCTAGTCAAGTGTCTTTTGCCCGCTAAGACCAACGACAGCCAGCTCTGGAGCTACCAGACAGGTTCTATAAGGAATTCGGCTCTGTTATGTACGGCCTTGAACAAGTTTCGCTAGTTAATAGTCCATCGCCTATGTTTTAGATCCAATCGTCTGCAATATTTTATTTAGTCGGAAAATCGAACCTCTGGTTCGCTTTTCCGACCAAATGAAATATTCCATCCGATTGAATCTAAAAGTACCATAAACATTCATTTTCTCTGAATCGCCGCAAGACATTTTCTCAATCGAGAATTAATTTGACCGAATCTTATGGCATTACAATACGGTTAAACATGTTTGTAAACTGTATTTATTTATTGGGGTTTAACGACACTTTCGACAGCCAGGGTCACCTCGTATCAGACAGTTTTACGGGTGAAGGAAGCCGGAGTACCCGGAGAGAACCACCGAGCAACGACGAATAACTGGCAGACTCCCCAACGTACTAACTCCTCACAAGCAGGGTAGCATTGGTTGAAGTGCACCATCGACGTGCAGTACATCTTAGTACACCACGCCACCGTGCCCCCTACATGGGCAATTGGAATTAAGTGTCTCGCCCAAGGACGCAAGGTAGGATTCGAACCGAGGACCTCTCGGCTTCCAGCCTGCACCTACTGAGCCACCACGCTCCCTGTAAACTAAATACACGTGAATGAAGACTCACCACGGCCAGAGTTTTTATGATTACGCCGCTCAGTTCAACTCATTATCTTGTTATCTTCAAGTTTTCAAGGCGTAATAGATATTTATTGATTGGAATATCTATAACTGGGGCCCGAAAGAATATCTGTATTTATTACACGCTAGCCTGGGAATTATCGCAAATTATCTAAAAGCTATTTCTCGATATCTATCGACTCGATAGATATCGAGAAATATTCCCCAGTAGCTTCCTAAACGACGTCACGCCTCGGCGCATGACGTCGCCTTGAAGAAACGATCAGCTGATCTTTGTTATTGTTTCGAAACGTACGCATTTGGGGTCCAGTTGGGCTGAATATTGCGCAAAAACATGTCTCGTAGCATATAATAAGAAAGAAAATCTATTCTACTTTAGTCAGTATCTGGAATTTTCTCAGGAGTGTGAATCTGAAGGTTTTATTTTTCACGAGCGCTTGCGCGAGTGAAAAATAATATTTTCAGGTCCACACGATGAATTTTTCCAATAGCTTCCTAAATGACGTTACGCTTTGGCACATGACGTCGCCTTGAACGTCGTCTTGAAGGAGCGATCAGCAGCTTTTTGTTATTGTCTTGAAACTGTTTGCAGTCCAGTTGGGCTGAATATTGCGCAGTAAAATGTCACGTAGCATATAATAAAAAGAAAATCTACGCTGTTTTAGTGAATATCGGGAATTATCTCATTCGTGTGGACCTGAAAGTATTATTTTTCACTCGGGCAAGCGCTTGATTAAAATAAAACTTTCAGGTCCACACTCCAGAGATAATTCCCGATATTCATTAACACAGCGTAGATATCCTCTGTGTATTCATGAATAAAGAGCATCGAATTAAATGAACGGTAGACTGCGTCCAAACTCCACGAAATGTGGCTGAGCAAATAATCCATAACAGCGGCGGATTCCTTATACGAGATTAGACTGATGGCCAGAGAGCTAAAGATAATACTGAAATAGGAATAACTGCACAGATTTTAAGACTCTTCCTGTTTAAATTGTCAGGTTGGTCAATGTCGCATTGAGTCATGGGCGAGTAGACCCCACTAAGGTTTCTCGGTGTTAATGATCATCCCTGGCCAATATATATGATATATCAGATCTTGAATATTGCAGTGCACTTAGAAACCTCTCACGGGGTCACATTGAACAGATAATATGCAGGTAAGAATCTCATCCATCAGTCTATAGGAGTTATCTAACCTGATTGCACTGGAGATTCAATGAGACTGGAGGTCGGAAAATCAGTAAAGCTCACACGAAATAGAATCGACATTGGTCAAACGATCATATTTCAAATAACACATTTCCGATCCACACAGGAGTCGAAGGGAGGGGGTGGGGTGCCTGGTGTCTCTTCTTTGAGAGTTGGGCGAGGTACATAAGACCCTGATCCACCCTCCTCCTCTCTATCTCTCTCCCTCCCTCTTCTTTTTCTCCCCTTCTCTCTCTCCCTGCTGCCACCCCAACCATAGAAAATGTCTGTCTCTTCGGGCAAAGAACAATTCGCGAGATAGTTCTTTACATGACAGCAATCTTGTCTTAACTCTTTACCTAACGAAACTACAAAAACGGCAGTAGTAGTGTATGTTCCCCTACAGGTATAGTTTGGGGGACCCCGGTGGGGGGCCCCGGAAGTGACGTCATGTCACGTGACCCAGTGGCGCCATGTTGTGTTGTCATGGTAACCCGCGTGAGCGGCCATGTTGTGACGTCATCTCCATAGTGATACGTGGTGTGACTGCGCATGCACAGCGCGTGTTGTTAGGGTGATACGTGTTTCCGTCGTCCATTTTGTATACTAGAGGCCGCCATCTTGGTTTCTATGGTAGCACGTGGTTGCTATGTTACCCAATTTTTCTGCAATAAGACGGGGTATGTTCGGTGGGTATGTTCGATTGAATCGGAGAATTTTCTGGAACGACTTCACTGGATAATTACCACAAACAACCCGACAATCCCCCCAAATCACCAAAATCCAACCCAACTTTTACTATTTCGAATTCTTTCAGAATTCCCTGCTTCTATCTATATATGCAATAGTTATCGTTTACCTGGCCATGTTCCTTTATTCTAGAGTATACTCCAGTAGCATAGAAGAGCCTATTACTTGGAACAGTTTACCTTATTATTACTATATTTAGCAATTTCTGGTCTATTCTTGTTAGTTCTGACCCAATTCCAAGTACTCTTGTTGTTTCATTTATCTAGATCATTTATAACCAATCAGATTGCTTGATTTCCCATAATCTGTATGCAGGGTTATCTCCCTTGTGTATAACAAAAACAGTCCCAAAGCCAATAAGCTATCGAGCAGTTACTATAAGTCATTGCTCGAACGACTCGAATCCCATCGAGCAAATGAGCCAACGAGCATTTGCTCGTTCGAGTGACTCCTCGAACGACTCATAGACTCATTTCAGAAAAAAGGGATTCCATAGCCATAGGCGTTTTCAAAAAAAAGGGATTCCACAAATGGGATTCCAAAAAGGGATTCCAAAAGTGGGATTCCGTCTTATGTCGAGTGACTCGCAACTATTGCTCGAATGACTCGAATCCCATCGAGCAAATGAGCCAACGAGCATTTGCTCGATCGAGTGACTCCTCGAACGACTCGACGACTCATTTCAGAAAAAAAGGGATTCCATAGCCACAGGCGTTTTCGAAAAAGGGATTCCACAAATGGGATTCCAAAAAAAGGGATTCCACAAATGGGATTTCGTTTCCATCTTGTCGCCAAAGCTCCAAATCCACTACAGGTCTATGGTCTATCTGTCCTATCATTAGCTTCTACAACTTGCTGTAGTCTTGTTCCATTGCGGCCTTGTACCAGTACTATTGGCTTCTGTTATTCTGCCCCATATCTCATCCATTAATATTGACTTGTATCACTACTTTCTAGCTATACACTACTACTAACGACTAGATAGAAGCAGAGGATTCTGAAAGAATTCGAAATAGTAAAACTTGTCGGGTTGTTTGTGGTAATTCTGCGAAACGGGAAATTACTCTTGTACAAAGGAACATACCATCCGAACATACCCCGTCTTATTGCAGAAAAACTGGGTAACATAGCAACCACGTGCTACCATAGAAATCAAGATGGCGACCTCCAGTATACAAAATGGACAACGGAAACACTTATCACCCTAACAACATGCGCTGCGCACTCACATCACGTATCACTATGGGGATGACGTCACAAGATGGCCGTTCACGCAGGTTACCATAACACAACATAGCGCCACTGGGTCACGTGACATGACGTCACTTCCGGGGTCCCCCACCGGGCTCCCCCAAACTATACCTGTAGGGGAACATACACTACTACTAACGACCAATTCTTTTAGTTTTTTTTTTTTAAATTTCTGTCTTAAAAACATTGCTGGTGTCCATCGTTGGAACCATCTCGTTCCATTGAGCCATAGGTTATGTTTTTGAGGCAAAAATTGAAAAATGTTAGTTATTCAAGAATTTTTGTTTTCATTTTTTGATCTCGTCCACGTCATCTACTTCTTATCTGCAGAGCACATCTGATGCTGTCAGTCAGATCAGGAAATTATGTTACCAGCCACTTTGTAATAGAGTGAAGCAGCTGCTCCTCGGATGCTATCTCTTGACACTAAAATTAGGGCAACATTTATGTTTTTTCTCAAGGTTAAACCGGCACAAAAATCAAGATCGAAAAACAAGAAATGATTTTCCCTGCTAACCACTGGGTTTTCCACACGCATGTCCGACTGGCTCCACATCCGTGTAACTTTTTCGTCAGTCCATTCCCCACCCCACCTAAGGGCGACAGGTCAACTCCACATCATCATAAATTTTATTTTGAATGCGATATACACTTGTTTAGTATTGCATACACACTAGACGGATGAGCGCAGGTTCTCAGGCCACCAGACTAATTCCGTAAGATGGCGTGGATACAGATCAAAGAATTCAGCTATATCATCAGCGCATGCCTTCGTAGAAGGCATGCCTTGATGATTTAGTTGGAATATTAGTCACTCAGGATTATGATGTTAAAAAAGTCAGAATACTTCAAAATTTACTCGTGGGTAAATACAAGTAGTAGTCTGAGACGCATGGACTTCTCAACTTCTTGTTTGATTAGCACGTACCGCACTCCAAAATGGTCTTGCTGGGTCCCCCAACAGCCCGAATCGGGTGTCACAGATCTCCTTTTGTATATGGCTGACTCGGCTACTGTGTGGGTGTGAAGGAAATCTCAACTATCAAACCCAGTCTCGTAAAAACGTACACAATTATGAGCAAGAGCGAATCGATAAATCCAATGTAATCGAAGATGATCAAACTTTAAGAATCACCGAGGGAGGAGGTAACACTTCATCCTCCTCGCGACGCTTCTTTGATCGCTGAGTGTAAACTTATCGTTAATGTTTTGATATTATTTTCTTTCCCAGAATAACCCATAATCAAACACGCTTCATATGGTTTCAAACTCTGCAGATATAACGCCCATCTCCGCCGATATGAACCAAGCTAGAGTTGTCCCCCTTGATGCATGACTATACTCAACCAATTTGTTTACGCCGAAATGTTCACAGTTATTCACCGACCGCAATCAGAAACAACTGGGTTACCATGCATGGTGGTGTGGTTTGAAGCAGAGTTTTGTATGGTGTGAATTAATAAGTAATGATTTGGAGGATGGAGAGAAGAAAAAAGAGAGATGTAGTGAAAATTCATCACAAACTAAACTTCAGAGTCATAAGCGGACATTCATCGAAGTTGGAAAAGAAGTAGTTCAGCTATCCGAACGTCTCGGCTGCCCCACTCAGGAGTGGCGGAAGATCGATAAAAGTGGAGGGTCACAAATTTACAAGGCTACCATGGTTCGACCCATTGTGAGAAAGGTTACAATCGTATATTGGTAAATGCACTATGACTGGCTCTCGTTTAGATGAATATGCCGCTGTATGGTCACTGTCCTGTCCGTTTCTTCTTCTTCAACCACTTTCCAACCCGAAGGCCAGTCTTCGGGTTGGAAAATAGTTGAAGTAGAACAAACGGACCGAAGCGACCGAAAGTGCGATTCTTTGGCTAAATATTGTTTCGATTTGCAAATAATGTTACAGGAATGCCCGAATATTGACACGTTTGCATGCGTCCATTTTAACTCATTGTGAAACTGCGAAACATATATGTTAGAACCTGCACTGCAAATTTATCTCCAAAGGATAGTCACGATTTTATATCTAAATGAATAATCGGATTCCAGTTCACATTTTCCAACTGATACGAGACTTTAAGTCAATTTTTTTAATCAGACTAATAACTAGTTAACCCTTTACCTAACATGAAAAGCAGACGACACTTGGCAAAAAAATTCTTGGATAACTATTTTTTTAATTTTTGTCTCAAAACATAGGTTATGACCCCTCATTGAAACGAGCTCGTTCAAACGAGGGGTCATAACCTATGTTTTTGAGACAAAAATGAAAAAATAATGAAAATCAATTGTCGATTTTTTGAGAATAGCGCTGGCCGGTTTTGGTCGTTACGTTGGGTAAAGGGTTAAAACTAGAGTGGAGTTCTTGCTTCAATACAGCCTATTCTAAAGTAAAGACTTCACCTCCAGCTTAAACTGGTTAATAGAGAAATGTTAGTGTAAGTAGGGAAATTTGTGAGCCATCTCAAAACTCGATTACAAATAAATCAACAATAAATAACAAATACTAAAAGTGGTTTATATATAAAATAAGTTTGGTATGAAATACATTTTCAAATAAAACCCATTTTCAATTACAAGAATTTGCGCTGGTGATTTGTGTCGGGCTCAAGTTAAATGCAAGTTGTGCCTGTCGATGATCATGACGGGTTGCTCATGTACTTGTAGGTTTGGTGGGGTGGGGGTTGTGGAAGTTATGAGTTTACCTTTTTCCCAACAGACACAAAATCAAAATCTTTCTTTTAAATATTTCTCAATTTTAATAGAAAAATGTCAACAAAACCATATCATGTGTCCCAATCATTGGAACGAGCTCGTCTCAATGAGGGGTCCCATGACATGATGTTGTTGAAATGTTTAATTTTTTTTTAAACTGCTCATGTTGTATATTAAAGGGCGGATGCGGTGATTCGTCAGTTAAAGGGATAAGTTCGTTCCAAGAGACTACCAAGGCGTACTGTACGTCAGCGGTGCTCATCAACCAATGCTAACTCTGCTTGTGTGGAATTAGTAACTTTGGGGAATCTGACAGTTGCTCGGCGGTTCTCTCTGGGTACTCCAGCTTCCACCACCCGTAAAACTGTCCTACACGAGTTGACCCTGGATGTCGAAAGTGTCGTTAAATAAATAAATAAATAAATAAATAAATAAATAAATAAATAAATAAATAAATAAACTTAATTTCACATAACCTTTTAGTTAACACTTTCTATCTACTGAAACACCAAACACAGTTAGCCACATCGACTCGAAGAGCGCATGGCGCACAACAAAAGTGTGGTGGTACGAGGACACTGTCAGGGGTTCTATTTTACTATTCGCCCCTAAAAACGCAGTGCACTGTAAAGTGAAATAAATGAGATATTCGGATCTGACGGTGATGGCGTGAAACTTTACTTCAATGGCATCCACTTAATGTATTCAAGGGTATAAACTTGAAGTCCGGATTTAACATCCCCCAGACACACCACTTATATAAACCTCGCTATCCGTGTTTTGTTTACTTGACAGCTTCAACGTGAAGAACTCTGCCTTACAGTTTCTGTGGATCTGAAATGAGGTGAGATACACGTTAGTTTTTTAAAAGAAAACGGCATACGGTCATGAAAGGGTGTGAAAATAATGGGGTGTAGAAGGTGTGGAAGGGGAGAGCTTATCCCATATTTTTGTTTTCATTGAACAACTGGAAGCCGTCCGTTCTATTATTGTTTTTAATGTTTGCCTAAAAACATAGCGTGCGGCCTCTCAATGGGGCGAACTAGGGTAGCTCGATTCAAAAAGAGGTCATACGCTGTGCTTTGAGGTAAAAAATTCTAATTATTCAAGAAAAATATTGTCTTTTATCCGTCTTTGGTAAAGGGCTAACGGAAACATTTCCCAGCCACACTGCACAAAACTGACCTTCGGTGAACTATAGATTTTACAACCACTGTAACACACGGAGGGGTGATGACCGTTACAGTGATTCTATTACGAAGAGCGCATTATTTTTTTTTTAAGAAAATGACGACTAAATATCTCAGACCTGCCGATATTTCTCAACTCATGGCAGCATCTTTATATATGGAACAGCGATTCGGTGTGCAGAAGTATGTACAGAAGCTGCTTAGGTCAGGTACCCACCATCCCCTTCCCCAACGCCGGATAAGCTAGAAAGATGAAGAACACGGACTTTGGACTTTTTAAATATAACTTTCAATGACAAAAGTAACCCTTTCAACTCTGTGTGCCTGAAAAGCACCACGATACATAATAGTGTCTACTGTAAACGGACGAGAGCACGTTGGCTTATCGCTTACAGCATTTGACTTTAGATTGCAAGCTTGACGGTTCGATTCGGCCCGCACCATCTGCGTTTTTTTTCCTTGTAATACACTTAATCCCAACAGCTTAAGTGAGGTCACGGTGGCACAGAGCGCTAAGACTTCAGGTGAGAGTGGCACGAGGGCAGGATTTATTATTTAGTAGTGCACCTGGATTTATTATATACCTATCAATGACACGCCGTGTTTTTCACCCATCGAGTCCTTATCGCCGGAACACATGGGGTGGTTTTCCGATTCCGTATCAGATGGTTGAACTCAGAACGAGGACAATAAGACAACATAATTCACTCATAGCAGTACCCTCGCTCGACTTTCGTTGGGCGTGGTTATTAATAGAATAAAAATATACTTAGCCTTTCTTTTGTTTTGGTTTCAGATAAAACAAAATAATTAAATGATGGCTGCTAATAACACTTCAATTGCAGAGGCGACCAACGCTGTTGTGAATCAGACCTTAGCAAACAAGATTTTAAATGGTATTAATGATGACGAAGTGAACCGTCTTATTCCATCAATTATTTACACCATCGTGCTACTGTTAATTGGGCTCCCCGGAAACGTTCTAGTTCTCTACATCTATTACTTCAAGTGGAGACGCTGTAATGCCAAATATTTCATATTTGCCATGGCTCTGTTCGATTGCGTCAATTGCACGATTGGGCTCCCAACGGAGCTAGCGATCATGTTGAACATATACAAGTTTGATAACCCAGTAGTATGTAAACTCTCCAGGTATACAACGTTTACAATGAATGGTGCATCAGCAATAATCTTACTGATTGTGGCAATTGATCGATTTATGAGAATCTGTCGACCAACGTCGAAAACAATGAGCAACACTATGGCGTTTAGATTAAGCATATTTTCCGTTTTATTTGCAATGTTTTCAAACAGTCCGTCCCTAGCGTTATATGGTACGTTAATCCTAAAAAAGGTGATATACGGAACAACAGTTGTGTTCAAGATGTGTCTGATAGAAAACAACATGCTGACCCACGTTCTTGGGTTCTATATTTGGTTATACGTTACGTTTTTTGCCATTGCCACAGTTATCACTGTCTTATATATTTTCATTGGACTCGAAGTGTGGAAACGACGTAATCTACCATCAGCATCATCTGCTGAAGAACAAAAAATGAGGAAGAGAAAGTTTTCAAGCGTGGCCTCAGAAGATTCATCTGATGAACCACGTACACGTACACAGAGGGGATCACAGAAATCATCAACTCTGAAAAGGAAGATGTCAAGAAGCACAATAAGGATCGGAAAATCGACCTTCACCCTTTTCCTGATCACGGTTATTTATTATATGACCTATGTGCCGTATCTATCACTGGCAATAATGAGAACAGCAGATCCGTCGTTTGGAAATAACTTCACATCTAATGAAGATAGGGCTTACCAGCTATTTCTCAGATCCTACCTACTAAGTAGTGCCATTAACCCACTAATTTACAGTTTCTTCAATTCGGAATTCAGACAAAAGGCCAAACAAATACTCAAGCTGTCCTGGCCAAAAGCAAATGATGGCTACAACTTGTGAGGACAAAATGACGAAATAGTTAACTCTAACCAGAGCAATATTTTCATTAGACAAATTATTGATGAAAAACTTTTGAGACGGCTAACGCTGGCCAACGTGCGTAAAAACTGTAAAAACATATAGTGCACTGGAAATTCTCGGTCATTTTGGACCCCAACCCCCATCCCCATACACACTTAACAGTGTATTGACAATGTCAGCATTCTAGTCTTTATTACATAATAGTAATCCAACATGAGAAGAACACAACACTGACAAAAAAGATATTTTGAACAACTAAAAATTTCATTTTTTGACTCTAAATCACAGCTTGTGACTCATCATATTCTCTCCCTCTTCGATCCTGTAGGATTGAAGAAATACATTCTGCACACCGATGGTGTAATCGCCTTCAATCGCAGCTGACACTTCATGAGAAGAACACGACACTGACAAAAAAGATATTTTGAACAACTAAAAATTTCATTTTTGGACTCCAGCTCGTAGCTTGTGACCCATCATATTCTCCCCACCCCCCCTCTCTCTCTCTCTCTCTCTCTTCGATCCAAAGAGAGAGAGAGAGAGAGAGAGAGAGAGAGAGAGAGAGAGATAACTGCGTTGTGTCCTTGGGCAAGACACCTAGTCCTGATTACAAAGATGAGGGCACGGTGGGGTTGTGTACAAATACATACTACACGCCGAGGGTGTAATCGCCTCCAATCGCTGCTGACACTGCTTGTGCAGACTGGGTCAGATAATTACTCGGAGCTGTTCGCTGGCTCTGCCCGGGTACTCCAACTTCCTCCGCCAGAAAACTATCTGACACGATGTCACCCTGGTTGTTGAAAGTGTCATTAAACCCCCAATAAGCAAACAAACAGTTCAAACATCCAAAACAAAATATCGCCTGGTGTATAAAAGGGAGATAGTTCTCGATAATTCGTATAGTGTGAAATGATATTTTGAGTTGATGATCTTGAAACTGGAAGCGGCACATATGACGTGTGAGGGTCAAGAGGCACCTAAATCTCCAACGCACCCAGCTAGTAATTTGTTGGAAGATATTTATTTATTTATTTATTTATTTATTTATTTATTTATTTATTTATTTATTTATATAAATTAACAATAGGGATGAAGTTCAGTTTAGCCAATAGTTTATTCCTAAGTTGTCCACTTTAGAGGACTTCCATCCAAGGTGTTGCACCCAGATCCTATTTTACCAGAAAAGCAGAACTTGCTTACCACAGTAGACAAGCACCTCTCCACTTAACGAAGTTCCCACCCCCTGACACACATACATGTTGTTTTGAATTATTTTCTCTATATTATACTCAGGTGTAAAACTATACATGTGAAAATGTTGGGATAAATAGCTGTTGTAAATAAAGGGTGATAATACTTTAAATCTATAATAGTAAATTGTTCTACAAAAAAAAGATGTGTTTTTACCACAATTTCATTCTATACAAAAGAAAAGGCTTGTTTTCTTTGACATCTCTCGTAAACAACTTACTGAATATCTATTTATATTTTCTTAAATCCACATATTAACAAGTTGAATGCTGGAAGCCTATATTTGGACTCTACTCTGAACTGTATGTTCAGCAACATAAGTTATTGTGATGAATTGACTGTAACATGGTCTGAGGTTTGCGCCTCGGAGCTTATGTTCAACCGAGACGCGAAGCTTCGAGCCGCAAACCTCAGACCATGTTACCGTCAATTCATCACAATAACGTACATGTTCCAATAGACACTACCCATAGCCTAAACCCTACATCGCGAAAGACGAAAGGCTTATTTACTAAACTTGTGATCGTAAAAAGTTGCCTTGTTCAAGGCAACTTTTAACGATCACAGGTTTGGTAAATAAACCTCTCGTGTACCCACGACGGCACTGGATAAATAATCAATAAACCAGATAGACTCATTCCATCTTAGTTCAAATCGTAAATCAGTTTGTAATTTAAACAACACTTCATCCGGAACACCATCTGCTGCATTTTTCTCTGAAACATCCAGAAAAATGAAGCAGCTTGTCCGTCACTCCGTTGATGAAGCAGTTTCGAAACGGACGACGTCATTGCAAATATTTCGCGTTGTGACGTCAGACGGCAATATTTGCCACTTGAGCCGTAAACATGGAATATACTAAGCGAGCTCTCGTCCAATCAGAGGAGGATGATTTTAGTCTCATCGGAACATTATAAGTTATTGCGAGGAATTGACGGCAACATGGGCTGAGGTTTGCAGCTTGGAGCTTATGTTCAATCGAGACACGAAGCGTCGAGGTTGAACACACGCTCCGGGTCGCAAACCTTAGACCATGTTACAGTCAACTCATCATAATAACGTATATGTTCCAATAAGACACTACCCATAGCCCAAAACCTACATCGTGCGGTACACGAGAGGCTTATTTACTAAAGTTTTGATCGTTAAACGTTACCTTGTTCAAGGCATCTTTTAGAGATCACAGGTTTAATAAATTAACCTTTCGTGTATCCCACGACGGAACTGGATAAATAATCAATAAAGCAGACAAACTCATTCCATCTCAGTTCAAATCGTAAATCGGTTTATAATTTAAACAACAATTCGGAACACTGTCTGCTGCATGTGTGAAAAACTCGGAAAAATAAAGCGGCTTGCTAGTCACTCCGTTGATGACGCAATTACAAAGCGGGCGACGTCATTTCAAATATTTCGCGTGGTGACGTCACCCTTATTGGAACATAAAAGCCTTGTTATTCTGTAGCTGTCATCACATTATCTATGAAGTGAATTATTAAGTCTGTAGATGCATTTGCGTTGTTATAATTATGGGAGGGCTGACACCCTCCCATAAATTGCAACAAGTAAAAGACATGTGAAAAATTTTGAAGACCAAAAAAAAAATCAGCACTCCACTAGTTAATATAACAATAACATGAGTTTGGTGGGCGTTACGGTTTATTAAAGGCCCGAGAGGAATGAATAACAGCCTGGGGTTTTATTACTAGTCCGAGACTAAGTCGAGGGCCGTTAATTAGCCAGGGGCTGTTATTCAGTCCTCAAGGGTTGTTAATAAACCGGGACGCCCGACAAAGTCATGTCATTACTATTATTACCATGACCGAAAGTGGGCGGCGGGCTGTTAATGAATTTTGTTTTCATTAACGCCCGCCGCTCGCTTCCGGCTGCATGTCGTCATGAATTACTGAGTTTGACCGCCCCGCTAAACTCCGTTATATACTGGAGAACGCCCTCAAAACTAGTAATAATAACACTCAATCACTGGCTATTTCTTAAGTTTCTATCGTAAACACAATACAATCCGTCGCCTCTTGTTTGGCAAATTTTAAGCTCATTTAAACATGCTGCACGATCCATTATATTTGGGATTTGCGAATCTCAAGTTTCGGGTCGAGGCTTAGCCCGAATCGAATCAGAAGAGAATTTTGAATCAAATCGAATCTCGATGCTCATCAAATTTTATATATTACACCTTCTTACAACAGTTAAAATTGTCACTCAACGGCAACTTGATTGTTTGGGCAAATGAATGAAAAAAAAAAGAATATTTCAGAACGGAATCGAAAGTAGTTTCGGAAGTTGAACATTCTCGAACTCTTCTGTGCAGGAGACCTGGTGATAGAAGAAGAGTTCAAGGGGAGATTCTTGGTAGGATTTTGAGAACAGTTTAAAAATTCCAAAATCTGCTAATCGGCACGACTGATTCGGCACGACTCGTTTAGAATCATAGTGACGATTTTGCAATCGAATCGAATTTCGAATCTTCGCAGGAGTCTAGGTTATATCTCTATTATCGCGAAGGATGAATGCATTGCTGAAAAGCTGGCACATACAGTAATCAAGAACGGCTCCTCTTCCCGGACTTACTATGGGGAACTGGTTAACTCTTTACCCAGAATAACGACCAAAACCGACTAGCATTATTCACAAACATCGCATTTCAAATTTTATTATGTTTTTTTGTAATTTGTGCCTCAAAAACATTGCTTATGACCCAAATCCCTTATAAAAAAAGTACCATGGTAAACCATGGTAAATCCCAAAATACCCTGGTAATACCTATGGTATTACCAGGGTATTTTGGGATTTACCATGGTTTACCCTGGTACTTTTTTATAAGGGATGATGTGTCATAAGCTATCTTTATGGACATAAATGAGATTCTTTTCGTTATTCAAGAGTTTTTTTCTTTTGCAAGTGTCGTCTGATATTCGGGTTAAAAGTGGGGCTGATAGAAAAGCCAATCGTCTGACTTGTTAAATTCTCTGTAGGAATTCCCAACGGACCATTGGCCACCCCCACCCCAATATCTAATAGGTAGTGACGGTTCTGGTTCGGACGCGGCGAATAATAAATTTCCGAATATTGAGTCGAATCAACCAAGATATTCGAAATCGAGCTGGACTTCGAATCGAATCGGATGAAACTGGCAGTTATGTTTATTGACTGACGGCGTGATGGAGAAATCGAGCTTCGTTTATTATTTCGCTGCAGGCCAACTCTCCAACCTTTGCAAGTACCCGGAAATAATTACCAGAATTCCACTCGTTATTTCCGGGGAGAAGCAATGTTGGAGACTAGACAAAATATAGACAAATGGGTACATCCGATCGGGCAACGGTTTTGCTTCACTGTCAGTCATTTTACAAGAAGGTACATGGGTCAGCCGCCGTCAAAATGAAAGAATGAATGGGTGGAATATCAATCGATGCTTTCTTTCTCGAGCAAGCTTGTGACTTATTTTCGGGAGTCCAAGGTCACTTTCAGCATCTATGGCTCTATCGTAACCAGAGGACAAATGCAAAGTTAAGTACATGTATGCTAGTTGATGACTGTTTTGTAACAAGACGGATAGAAATATACTGTTAAATGCCGAGATGGTTATTCATATTCTATGTCGTGACAGAGGGAGGTATTACGGAAATGATTCTCTAATTGGTAGGAGAAATTATTCAATTACAAATACTTCATGCTAAAATCGCCACCCTGCTGATGTATATGACTCTCGGCGTTCGCAGTTAGACACACATTAACCCCTTTATGAATAAATACATGTAGTAGTCGTGACATGTGGGCGACCCAACGTCTTGTTTAACCCTTTACCCAACGTAACGACCAAAACCGGCCAGCGCTATTCACAAAAATCGCTAATTAATTTTCATTATTTTTTTAATCTTTTATCTCAAAAACATGGGTTATGACCACTCTTTGGAACGAGCTCGTCGAGCTCGTTCCAATCAGGGGTCATAACCTATGTTTTTGAGACAAAAAATTAACAAAATTAGTTATTCAAGAATTTTCTTTGCAAGTGTAGTCAGCTTTTCATGTTAGGTAAAGGGTTAATTAGCATGTATACCGGATACAAAACTGGTCATGCTGGGACCAAATCGGCCACAGACACCCATTTCCACGAGACCGACCGCGTGTGTGACAGACCAAGTCAAGTAACAGAACTAGCAAAGGCGTACTGGCCGAAGGGTCTACCAGGTAGTCCACATTGAGGGCATTTCGATATGCCAGCAGTCTAGTCTATCACTGATCGGCCAGATGCTAGGAAACAGCGTTTTGTCGGTTCGAAATATCAAAATTGTCTCCCATTGGGCCGAACTATAGTCAGCTCGATGAGTTCGGGGCCCCGTTTGGTGCAATTATTTTTGCGAAATGAGAGATAAGCAGGTTACAAAAATGCCGTCAAAAAAGGAAGCAGTGTTCTTTTGGTTCGAAAAATATAAATTTAGCCCCCTTGGTACGTTTCCCAGCAACTATTTTGGCCCAGTCCGCCCGCGAAATCCAATCTCGTAAGTACGTGATTACTAGCAAAAGCGAATCGATATTTACAAGACTCCAGTCGAGACGAAAATGTTCCGACTGGAAAATTTTTTGAGATTTGTCATAGCCTCTACATCCTGCCATGACCTCAGTTGTGACATTACCTCACCATCTTAGTCAATGCTATTTTTCAGATTCCCCCCACTCCTTCGCCCCCTCCCACAATAAGACTGCTTCTCACAGCCCTGAATGTGTGCTCCCCTACGACGTCGCCTCTTATCACCGTCACGTTCTTCGACCTGGGGATTACTGAAATTCACCCCGAGCCACAAAGAAAATATACGGCTGTCTAAAAGCCGTGCCCTTCGAACGCAAGCGAAAGGATGAGAGAGTGGGGGTGGTAGGAACGCCAGTAAAGTGAATATCAGACGTCCTGGCACATTTCTGAATAAAGCTTTACCCTCACGCTAGACATTTAAGGTGACTCAGTTTGTCATGGGTGCATGAGAATATCTTTCCTTAAAACAGTACTTTTATCATTTCCGTAAAGGGGGTAATGATTGTATAGAAGACAGATTATTCTGTTTTGCAGCATGGTCATAACTTTAAGTGTGTTTCAAACTTTGGTCTCAAGCACATGCATTTCTCTCTCTCTCTCTCTCTCTCTCTCTCTCTCTCTCTATCTCTCCGTACCCAAATCAAACCAGTCACGCGTTTCATTTATATTTTTTCAAATATGCTTTCCCAATTATGCGGGTAACACACAATTCTGGATTCAGATCCAAGAAGTTTATCAATGTCTTGTAATACAACCACAGAGTCTACTGCCGCAACTGCCCCCCCCCCCCCCCAACCCCAACTGACTTTGAGGCAGTTGTTTCCCTTTGTCATTATCAGATTTTCGTGAAATAAGATTGGTGTTTGCTTTTCATCAAACTTGTGTCAAATCGACAAAATACATGTAGGAGTTGATTCTTTAAATCCATCAAAGTTTATATCATATTAATGTTATGTGAAGTTGAGTATAAAATTCCAACTATGAGACTTCACAAAAACACTCGTTCATAAGTCTACAGAACTGTTGGAAGAAACTATAGGTGGCCACAGGTCTGTTATGTACCCTAGAAAAATTTCGAGAGGATAAAAAGGGAAGGAAAGTTGGAAAATAAGTGTAATAACAAGAGTGGGTTCCCGGTAGCTTCAACTTTGTTTTCATTCTCTGGACGAAGGGAGATAACTCCAATTTTCGAATGTTTGATCATGAACCGACGTTTGCTTTCGAACCGACTTCTCTTACTGCCTGTCGAATTTAGTAATTTCTCTTCAATGTTTCTATTCAATGTTGATATCTCCTGCTAAATATTCTTGGAAAACTCTCTTAGAAAGTGTAACAGGAGGAGAGATAAGTGCGGGAGCTGGGTTTCGAACCGTCGACCTCCAGTATACAAAGCGACCGATTTACCACGAGACTAAGAGATCCGAACAAACCAGGCTGGTTGGTAAATGGCCTTTGTACCTTGACCGCTACAATACTCTCCCCTTCTGTTTGAGATTCACCCATCGTGAATCTCACCCCAGATTCCACCCGAGAGCGGTCAAAAGACCCACCATGCTTCACAAAACGTCCAGAACGCCACCAACTGCTGGGGATCGAACGAGCACCCAGAAGTAACAGGGGAGATAAGTGCGGGAGCCGGGGTTCGAACCGTCGACCTCCAGTATACAAATCGACCGATTTACCACAAGACTAAGAGATTCGGACCAACCAGGCTGGTTGGTAAATGGCCTTTATACCTCGACCGCTGCAGGAAAGTATTCCAAGAATCATTGTTACAGATTGATCTCATCGAAGAAACAAATCGGGCATTTTTTCTTTACATTATCATACACCATATAAGGACTGCTGGTATAAATGATTCACAGGGGTGTAACTACGGGAGAGATGACATATGCCCACCCCCGAATAATTTTCCAACCGGAACATTGTCATGTGAATTGGGGTCTTAAGATATCAGTGATTCGGTCTTGCTGATAATCGTGTATTACCTTACGGGACTAGGTTTACTTCTTGAACTAATGTCACACAGACAATCGGTCTCATACAAAGTTAATGGAGGTCTGTGGCTGTGGGGTCCCAGCATGACCAATTTTGAGTCCCGTACATGCTAATTAAATAAGAGGTTTGAGACACCAATGCATCACGCCAACTACTACGCGAGTTGTTTTTTTTATAATTCCCATTGACAAATATTCCAACTACATCCTCAAGGCATGCCTTCGAAGAAGGCATGCCCTTAGGATGTAGTTGGTATATTTCAGAAGCCGGGATTTGAGTTACGAGTGTCGGGAACAAATTGGGTTTACACCCTCCACCCCATTGGCCATCTTCGCGACGCCCCTGTAAATCAACTGTTATTGGTGTACGAAAATAACAAAATCATGAACAATAACAGGAGCCAAATCAGTATTTATTTATTTATTAATTGGTATTTAAAGTCACATATTTATGCACAACGGCTAATCGTCACCGCAACGTGGAGATAAAGTTAGGTTTATTCAATCATTTATACCCATGTTGCCAATTTTAGAGGAATTCCACGCCACGCATTGGTGACTGAGTCCAATTTTACCAATAAAACAGGGCTTGTTTACCACAGTACAGAAACAGTTCTTCATTTTCCGGGGTTCCAAATCAGTGAACATTCAGGTACCATTGATGGCACGGCATGAATCGGTTGTCGTTCTAACAGTAAACTACTCCAATTGGCAATCAACTTAAGGTATTTCACCTTAAAACTGATGCCGTGGAAAGGGTTAATCAGATTAAAAATATTTACTGCATGCTGCAATAGCTTCAGGCCCGCTAATAATGAGTATCGTTATCCGGTACAAAAGTATGACGTAAGCTTGTCCTATCAAGACAAGACGTCGCTTTCAGGCTCTTATGAAAGTTGGTCATTGTTGATACAAATAAATAAACAGCAAAATCGTTTGACGCTCTTAATGCCCCTTTCAATTCATTTATTTATTTATTGGTGTTTAAGGTCATATATTTATGCACAATGGCTAATCGTGACCATGAGTTTTAAAGGTGGAGGAAGCCGGAGTACCCGGAGAGAACCACTGAGCATCGACGAGCAACTGTCTGCTCCTCAACATTCTAACTTTGTTCAAGCTTCACTAAAGCAAGGTTACGGCGGTTGAAGACATGTGCGCCATCGACGTGCAGTAAGCCTTAGTACACGGCGTCATCGTGCCCCCATGTAGGCAACCGGGATAAAATGCCTTGCTCAAGGACACAACGCGGGTCGTCCTGGACGGGGATCGAACTCGGGACTTCTAGCGTAAAAGTCTAACAGTCTACCACTGAGCCACCGCGCTCCCACTTTCAATAATAATAATAATAATAATAATAATAATAATAATAATAATAATAATAATAATAATATTATTTAATCGATCGTTAATTCAATAAAAATAATAATAATAATAATAACAATAATAATAATAATTGTTATTATTATTATATTATATTACTAGTTAGTCAATAATAATAATAATAATAATAATAATAATAATAATAATAATAATAATAATAATAATTATTATTATTATTATTATTATTATATTATTATATTATTATTACTATCTAGTCAATCGTTAATACCTATGCTGTCCATAGCCCATTTTGGGACATCCACCAAAAGTGGGATATGTGCGGCGTAGGAGTAAACGATTGGTTATCGGGTCATGTTCATGAAGAACGAACTTGTTTAAGTACTGCTTGAATTCTCAGGCTTCCAACAGGGAAGCCATAGGAATGTGTGTTTGTTCACTAGTGTTCGCGGGAGTTTTCATTTAAACCCTGTGGATCCTCGAAATTCGATTCGATCTGATTCGCGCCGATTCAGAAATATTCTGATCATCGAGATGTTTTCAAAATCCTACCAAGTATTTTCTCCCGGAACTCTTCTTGCCATCAGGGCCCAGTACGAAAGAACATTTACAATTGTATTTTCTGGAATTGTATTTTCTAGTTACGACTTTAAATTGGTTAAAATGAACCAATTAGCAATTTCAAAGATGTGGCAATTTGCCAGTTGGCAAATTGCCATATCTTTTAAAATGCTAATGATTCATTTTAGTCATTGATATTAATAAGAACAAAATAAAATTCTGGAAAATCCAATTGTAAAGGTTTTATAGTATTGGCCCCAGGTCTCCTGTACAGGACAAGATTTATCGTTGTAAGAAGGTGCAATATCTACGACTTGAAAATCGGGGCGAATCGGTTGCCGATTCGAAATTTTCTTCATGATTCGAATACGGCCTTTAAGACTGAGTATCCGAATTTGAGATTCGCACGGCCCTATTTTCAGTACCTATGGCTATCTGGGGTGCAACACAAAACTAATGGTGTTTAGCCAACCCTTTAAGTTGCCGGGGACGCGGTGTCTCAGTAGGTAGAGATGCAGGCTGCAAGCCGAGAGGTCCTCGGTTCGAACCCCACCTGCGGCAACCGCGCTGTGTCCTTAGGCAAGACACTTCACTCCCATTGCCCACGTGGAGGGGGGGGGGGGGGCACGGTGGCGCTGTGTACTAAGGCGTACTGCACGTCGATGGTGCACTTGCCTTCAACCAAAGCTAAGTCTGCTTGTGTGGAGTTAGTATGTTGGGGAGCTGACAGTTGCTCGCCGTTGTTCGGTGGTTCCTCCACCCGTAAAACTGTCATGGTCATGATTAGCCATTGTGCAGAAACATCTGACCTTAAACACAAATAAATAAATAATTTAAGTTGCCACGTTAAAGGATCCTTCACAAGACTTTATTTATGCATTGGTATTTAAGGTCGCTTTCATATATTTTTCCTGTACTGCCCATCCTAGAGGACTGCCACCCCAAGCATTGGTTACCAGGTCCTATTCTAACAGTAACACAAAACTTGTTTACATAGTAGACAAGTACTGCTATTCTTCCCTGGATTCTCACGGAGGCCCACGGGCGCTGACTACAGTTCTTTTATACCAGAAGTTGTCTACCGTAGTTCTGAAGACTTCCTGCAATTCCCGGGGCCCCTTCTGAAAACGTATGGTCTCAGTTCTGTTCTAATAAGAGGTCATATACGCTTTGGTTTTGAGACTACAGTTTCAAGTTAGTAACTGGTCACAAAACTTTCAGTCTGTGCCATGTTACAGTTTATGGGAGAGTGCCTAATGGCACTCTTCCATAAATTGTATCAAGGCAAATCCATATGGGCGAAGTAATTTCACTTCAAAGCTAACAGGAATATGAAGCCGTTAAGTTCTGGTACCTGGACTTCTGAATAAAGCCCAAATATGGGCTTCGGGCACTCTACCAGTTCAAGAAAATGTTTTGTTTTTTTGCTTGTTGTGCTATAGGTTAAGTGTTTCAGTAATTCGATTGTTTTCATTGCATTACAAGTTACACTTCAAGATCACAGTAACTATGCATAGGCAAGGCGTTGTTGAATACACGATCCTCACCGGATGAAAAAAGGAAATAGGTCTGTCGTACAAAATATTTACAATCTGCTGCAACGGAATTGTTGTTTCCTACAATGTTGATTGTTGTTTTCCGGCACATATAACGGTGTTACAATGACGTATGCAGTTAGTCTGTACGGTCAAGACCCAATATTTATTTATTAGTCTTTCAGGTCATTTTCAACATCTATGGCTATATCATGACCGCAAATGGGTATAAAGTAAAGTATTCGCCGATACCTGTGCTGCCCCCTTTAGAGGACTTCCACCACAGAAGTTGTCCTATTTTTCAAGTAAAGCAGGACTTGTTTACTACAGTAAACACAAACAATGCATGCAGTAATTCTCTTCCGGGGGGGGGGGGGGGGGGTCAAGACTTCATAACTTATCTCCCGCCGAATTCAAGTCCAATGCATCCGACTCGAGGTGACACGGGCTGTCGAAAGTGTCGTTAGACTCCAATAAATAGAATAAATAAGTCAAATGCATCTTGAAAGTAGGTTCAAACGCGTGAAAAGATGTTATTCCCGGGATCACCACGTGTCAGACAGTTTTCTTGTGGTGGAAGCCAGAGTACTCGAAGAGAGCGACCGAGCACCTGTTAACTGGTTGAGGGCTAGATTATTTTGAGTGGACTGAATTTGTTATTCAAAATTTGTTTTATTACAAATTATTTTTACGTTTAAACATATTTTATTGTATCAAATGAATACAATGGGATCGGAGGACAAGTGCGTACCACTTAGATATCCCTCCTCTCCATACATATAAAATAACAAATAACTTTTGGCGACATACTTGTAAGTAATATAATAAAGAATTTGGAATTTGATAACAAAAAGAAAAGAAAAAAGAGAAAAAAGTAACGAATATATAGAACAGACAAATGATTTATGAACAGAGAGAGTACACAGAGGGAACTGTGTGAGGGCTAGTATCGGTTTGGTCAAGTGCTAAGGCTGGAGTGGACCACAACAAAACATGTACCCATACATTCTGTAACTGAAGCTAGAAATTTGCGGATGTTTATTAATGAAACGCCACCCGGGTGATTTATTTCGATTTCTTGCAGCAGTGTTAGTACACACTCGATAGTAGTTGGATAGCTGATGTTCAAAAATTTGCTCATCAACTAGCTAACCATCATCAAATCTGCTGGTATTTTTGATGAAATGTTGCACTGCTAAAGCAACTTCCACGTTCTCTTTATATCTCAAGGTGCTGTCACCGTAACAAACTTGATCGACATGTAAAATATTATATTTCAATAATTTGTGTTGTAAAACATTTCGGGACTGAGCATGTATATCACAATCAAATATAAAATGGTGCGCGTCTTCACGTGCATTGCCACATGCGCATTTGGGCGAGTCTGCGATATAGTTGTTAAACATGTCGGCCTTGAGGTTGCTACATTCATTACGTATCCTGGTAAGTTGAATATTGTATTTCCTTTTTCCTGCATTAAAATATTTGGGAGGCTTTATGTTTGGCGACGCTATACATCTTTTAAATTGTTCAACTGATGGGCAATTTCTAGTTTCTTGTTTGAGTCTGTTCCATTCGGCTAAGCATTTTGGGAAAAAAGATTTTTTGAATAATTCGGTTCTGTGTGGGATAGGTGTAAAATCCGATGCATTTCGCAGGTTACGACTGGAAAGGTCGCTGAAGCGTGGGGTTAAGATATCAGATAGAAATTCGGGAGAGAGACCATTTACAATTTTGTAAAACAATATCATTCTTTGGATGTACCGTCTTTCTTCAAGGGACCTCCAACCCACTTCTAGTAAGAGACGTTCCCTAGAAACAGACCTTGTTAACCCCCGTAACTATACGGGCAGCTTCACAGTGTATGTCATCGAGACGCTTTAAATGTACCAGAGGTGCTCCATCCCACACAGGGCTTGCATACTCTAATATTGGAAGAATGAATGAAACATACATTTGTTCTAATGTTTTCCTATTGAGAATATATTTTAATTTCCTAATCTGTGCTAGTCTGGGTCCAGCATGGGAGCATATTGTGTCAATGTGACGGTCCCAGGATAGGTCTGACTGAAGGGTTAAGCCCAGATGTTTGTGCTCAGATGTTATTGGAAGATTTGTGTCTATAAATTTAATTGTTGGTGGTTCTAAGTTCTTACGTAGGGAGAATAGCATCACTTGAGTCTTTTGCGCATTGAATGTTACTAACCATTGATTTGCCCACTCGTTAATCTTTTCAATATCTCTGTTAACTACAGCTGTTAAATCATCAACAGAACTGTCACTTCTAGTGAGACATGTGTCGTCCGCAAAAAGCCTTGTAATTGACTCAATGTTTTCTGCAATATCGTTAATGTACACGAGGAACAGAAAAGGACCGAGAACTGATCCTTGTGGAACACCAGATGATACTACGGTATAGTCAGAATGACACCCATCGACTGACACACGTTGTTCCCTATATGAGAGATAATTTTCAAACCACACGAGCAATGGACCTGTTATACCGTATTCACGTAATTTAAATATCAACCCTTTGTGCCACACCCTGTCAAACGCCTTTGAGATGTCACAGAAAACGCCACACGTTATAAGCTTTTTGTCGATTGCTTGACATAAATTATTATATATCTCAATTAATTGAAAGACGGTGCTATTATTGGGTAGGAATCCGGACTGCAAATTATAAAATAAATCATTTTCAGAGAAGTACTTATAGACCATTACGTGTACAGTACCCATGTGAGACTGGTCAATTAATACCCCAGTTATTGATACTAAATTTAGATTAGTGCTGTCTATTTATAGAGGAACTATTTATGAGTGGGGCGTGTACAATTAATTACTTATCTCCATTGACAACAGAGCAACAATAACAAGAACATTGGCTTTGATATATTTTATTTCATTCAAGTGTTTCAACTTTTAACAAGCGATAAACTAGAGAAATATAATACATTGCACATAGATATTAACATACATAAGTTTGTTTTTTTGCACATAGATATTTAAATAAATGAGTTGTCTTTTTTAATCTTTTAACTTCATTTGGTTTCTTATAACTAACATTACATCACATTCAACGTGGATTGAAACAAAAAACGCCGCCGTGGTGTGTTCTCCACCGTGGAGTTCCAGTGGACCGCAGTGTTTGATCAGTGGAAGACTGTGGTTACGAGCGTTAAGGATTAGCATAATTGTTTTTGCATGTCAGTTTCTCTGCTGATTAATAAATACTGTCTTGTGACGTGAACTGGCAAGACAACTGCTTTTGTTACTGGTAGTAGATAATTTATTTTAAATTAAAATTGGAATTTGGAGGAGGCAGACGGCGACTATTGCTGTGGTTTGAAATTGAAAATTGGGAATAGAACTGTCAGTACCATTTTGGTTATGCACAAAGTCCTCGTCACTTTCGAAACTAAACTGTTGTGTTTGCGCGATCCATTTGATCGAGGAAATAAATAAACCAGACTTGAGAAAAAACAACTAATATTCGCGAAGTTCCCAATTTCACATTTTGTTTACAGCTGTAGGCCAACACGTGATGAACCGTGTTTTTCTTGGGTGGGAAGTGGGGGCGAAAAAGCCTCCTGCGTCACGAAAGCGCCCACGGCGAACGGCTAATGATCGAAGTGATACCAGACATTGAGTCAACTCGACCAGCACATCCTCTTTCCTGTCTTACTCTTGTCGGGCTATACGCAATTGAAGATTCTCATAAAAAGGATATAGTAAAAAGAAAATATAGTGTTTTTGAATGGATACCAAAAAGTATCTCACTCGTGACTGAAGCTAATGATTATTTCACGGGAGGGGGGGGGGGGGGAGATATTTGTATACCGAAACAAATATTCTTCACCCAATTCTGTAGGGGTTTGTACATACTTTTATACAATTTTTCAACGTTCCACTACATTGTTGTTATTTGTATTATCAATTGAAATAGCTGAACCTGTGTGTATGCAAAAATACGTGGGTGAATATAAGGGAGATACCGAATTAAAATATCTGCGAATGTGCCATTCTAAGAGAGAGAGAGAGAGTACACTTCAGTGGGAAAGAAATAGAGAGAGACAGATATCCGTGATTGGGGGGGGGGGGGGAGGGGGGAGGGGATAGAGTAAGAAAAAGTGAAAGAAAATTAGTACACGAAAGTATACGCAATGGCATGTGGGCGTATGTCTGCATATTACTCTGTATGTGTGTGTGGGGGGGGGGGGGGGGGGGGCGAAAGGGTGTGTGTGTGTGTTGGTGTGCGTGCATGTGTTTTGTTTTTTCGGGTTTGTTTTTTTTTGGGGGGGGGGGGGGTTATGAACTACTGAAAAAAAGCCCTACCTCTGATGAAAATGTGTCTCATAAGCCTTCATAGGCTGGATTTCATATAAATATTTTATAAATACTCTATGTATATTATGTATGTGTACTGGAATGTGACACTTAAATAAAATATTCTACTACTACTACTACATTAAAGTAGTCGGTATTGAAGTGATTAATTGAATATAGTAGATTAAACTACCACATGCACAAGGTGTGAAATAACATCTGAGTGGCGCGACAAAGCACAGAGCTGTCCTTCAAACCAACATCTGTTTTAACACCTCTGCACATGACAAGCTTGAGAAAAAATAAGAGACAAATCAACATTTTCAATTACTTTTTATTAATTCAGCAATCATAATTATAACTATATGTAAATAAAATCAATAGAAAATAATGTTTTTTTTTTTATTTTCTAATTATGACATGCCGATCGACAAGCCAGACCACCACACATCATAACCCTAGCTAAAACATGCCCCGAAACTTCGTATCATAATTTTTTGGTTTTGCCCCCCCCCCCCCCCCACACACGTGTCTTGAAACCCCAAAAATTAAAATAGGTCTTTCAGGCAGGAGATTTTAGTTCCTCTATCGGAGATTTTCTGGCGCCACCCCTGATGTTTGCGTGCAGCCAGCACATCAGAAACTTCAGTGTCTTAGTAGTGTAAGATTCAGTCATCCATACCACTCCTAAATGGTGAAGTAAATAGTCCCCCTCCCTCCCCATCCCCGAAACGAGGCAATTGGACCCCAGACTCCCATAAACCCATACGCACAGTTAGGCCTATATCACTGATTGCTTGCCCATCTCCCCCCCCCCCTACTCCTATCTTGGCCAGTTTTCCTTGCTAGTGCATGCAGGTGCTTCAATATATGGATTCCGAAGCGTCTTGGGCTGAAACGTCCCAGCGCCACCACAAGCATTCCCTTTTCGTTAATATAGTTTATTTATGTTAATTCCACTCTCAACATGTACATTTTAACATTCCACTCTGAACTTAACTTTTAAAATCGTAAATCGGATTCCCTTCCTCCCCAACCCACAATTTATTCAAAATTCAGTTCCGGTAACATGATTCTTCTCCGTCAATAGCTACAGTTAGGTAAAAGACCGTCGTGGGAATGTCCAGATATTGTGCTCGTCAAGTTATAATTTTTTCAAATCACATCCATGATTTCAGTACGGTATAATATTTATTTTTTCGTAATTCCTCGAGTTCTGAATCGATTTTGTTGAACAACATTCGGAATCGCAATAGCTTTTAATAACTTTTTCAAATATTGAACTATCTTTTTAATATTTCAAGTAAAAGTAAAAGTAATTTTTCACTGACTGTGAAACAATTTGATCTAATTGAGAGCCGGTGACTGAGAGATCAAAAGATAAACCGACGTCAACCGAATATCCCATCACACAGTTTGACATATTCATGCGAGATTAAAAACACGATTCAAACTCCATATTTTGATCGTTTTTTGCCATATTAATGCTTTTTATTATCATAAAACATGTATGGAGCATACGTATTCAGTTTATGCTAAAGTGCAATTCCAAACAATCACTTAACAACAATGAACTGAAACTATTTTTGGTGGAAGAATAAACCCGATTACCGCACTTGCAAAAAACACAAGTTAATTATAGACAAACTGAAATCACGTGGTGGGGTTTTGAGACCCCACCTCGTAGTGTAATTAGTGGGGTCTCAATTTCTGCGTTCATATGGGCAGCGTACACGACATGCGTTATTAAAAATTATTCTTTCCATAATTTTCCCTACGTTACAGAGCAGGGAAATTGGCCTGTAGTTGTTGCAGTCTGACCTGTCTCCTTTTTTGAAGATGGGAATCACGTTTGCTTGTTTCCATTCAGTTGGATAGATACCCAAGGACAAGGACTTGCTATAGAGCATACACAATGGTTTACAAATGGTAGATTTGGTTTCTTTCAGCATTCTGTTGCTTATCCCATCGTGACCTGTTGCTTTCTTGGTTGGTAAAGATTTTAATATTTTGACAATATCTTCTTCGTGAACTACTACATCAGATAGAAATTCATCGCAACGAATTTTGGGTGTTGGGAGATTGTGATTTCTCGACTCGAGATTGCTATTATTTGCAAAGGTTTTGTTTAATAGTTCGGCTTTTTCAGTGTTTGATTCGATCACTCTAGGTCCAGTGTCAGTCATTTGATGAAAAGGGGGGAGACCGGTTTCGCAACATTTATTTGAAAACATTTTAACGATATGCCAGAATTGCTTAGGGTCTCTTTCACAAGTTAATGATTCATCTAGTTTATTGTAAAAGTTGATCTTTGCAAACTTTTTCATATTGTTCACCTTATTCCTTTGCTCTTTGTATTTATCCCAGTCTCTTATTGTTTTAAATTTTATGGCATTACGTCTGGCACGATCGCGATGACGAATTTCTCTTCTCAAGTTGTTATCGAACCATGGCTTATCCTTATATCGCACTGTCTTTTCGTGCTGTGGTATACATTGTTTGGCAATTTCTAGGTAAGTTTGGGTAAAGTTCCTTACTGATACGTTAATGTCATTTGGGAGATTAACAAGCGTCTCCCAGTCTGTTTCTAGGATTAAAGTGTTCATTTTATGATAATCAGCTGCTCCATAATTCCATACGATTCGCTTTCTAACTGTTAAACTGGAGCGGGGAAATTTAATTATAACAAATGTTGCCTTATGATCAGAATATCCAAAGTCAATTGTACCAGTATGCTCTGAGGTTACTGTATCGCTTAAAAGAATTGGATCAATTAAGGTCTGACTAACGGGCGTAATTCTCGTCGGTTCCTGTATCACATTAGTCAAATTGAAATTATTTACAATGTCATTTAGTGGGGTACGATTTCTCAGGAAATCACAGTTTAGATCGCCGGCTATTATTACTGATGGGTTAAGGGATAAAGCTATCTCTAGTTTGTCTTCAAGTTTTGACCAGTAGTTTTCAGTACAAAAGTTTTCAGACCTGTAAGCTACACATAGAATAAAACTACACCTCCCACCAACCTCAAACCACAAGTTATCGTCGTCAAACTTCAGATCAGGTAAAATTCTAAAATAAAGCTCGTTTGAGAAATATACTGCTATTCCACCGCCATATTGATTTCTATTTGTTCTTATCGGGTTCTGGAAGTTGGGGATTGTGATTCTTTCAGAATCAAATGCCTCTTCGGTGTGAGTCTCAGAAAAGCATACTATATCATACTCATCAAGTTGATCACTGAGGTCATCAAGTTTATTGCGTATACTTCTAATATTATAGTGCAATATGGAAACTGTGTCTTGAGTAATGGTTTTATCAGGACCAGGGTTTGATTCAATGTCGCCACTTCGAGCCAGGAGAATTAGTAGCAGTGGAAAAATTCTTAAAGCAAAATGAATATTTGAGCTACTCGCAACCTTTTTAAACATGAATGTCTTGGGGTGAACCTTATTCAGATGTGTATGTGAGGATGTCACATTGTAAAAAGAGCCAACTGTTAATCTATATTGCTCTATACTAATCGCCATGAGCTGCAAGTGAATAGTAATACATTGCTTTAGTTCGCTCTTGTTTACAAATAACATCACACATTACAGTTTCAGGGGGGTATAGTAACATCTCAAGCCAGCACTTGACCAAACCGATGGAAGAAAAAGTGATAAAGTTTATGTACATATTAATGAGGAAAATAAACAAATAACAGGAAACCAAAGAGTATGGCATTCTGTTACGACAATTTGGTTCTGTAATTCGGTGTTTTGGTTGTGGTTATTGGTATACCAATCTATATTATTACAACTATTTATGAGTATTTTAACTCTAGTTCAATTTATCTTACAAGAAGTTTCATGTGATAAACCTCTTAGATCAAATGAAAAGGAGTGAATGAATGAGTGAATGAATGAATGATTGAAAGAATGAATGAATCAATGATAGAATGATTGTATCAATGAATGAGTGACTGAGTGAGTGAATGAACGATTGGATGACTGAGCGAACGAATAAATAAACGAATGAATGAATGAATGAATGATTGAACGAGTGAATAAATAAACGAATGAATGAATTTATTAATAAATGAATGAATGAATGAATGAATGAATGAACGAATGAATGGGTGAATGAACGGACGAGTGAACGAATGGGTCCATTTCGTCGATGCATAATCAAACGAGCGAACGATCTAACAAACGGGTGACCCATCCATCCACCAGTCCCCGCATCCACCCACCCGCCCACCCACCCACCCATCCATGCACCCAACCATCAGAATGAATGAAACATAGACACATCTTTCCATCAGCCCACCCAAATTCCCACTCGTCCACCCATCCTTCAGTATCAATGAATGAAGAGACGAACAAACCTAACTTTTTGACTAACCTGACTAAACAACGATCAGCAAACAAACTTCTTCAGCATGGTCCGAAGCAAACGAAGCATCAAACGAGCGAACGATCTAACAAACGGGTGACCCATCCATCCACCAGTCCCCGCATCCACCCACCCACCCACCCACCCATCCATGCACCCAACCATCAGAATGAATGAGACATAGACACATCTTTCCATCAGCCCACCCAAATTCCCACTCGTCCACCCATCCTTCAGTATCAATGAATGAAAAGGCGAACAAGCCTAACTTTTTAACTAACCTGACTAAACAACGATCAGCAAACAAACTTCTTCAGCATGGTCCGAAGCAAACGAAGCACAGACACACACCCTAACAAACACTTTCAGCCTCTATCACACACACACACACCCTCTCACCCACACACACTTTAACGCGCATGTTGTTCCCCCCCCCCCCCCGACACACAACCCTCACACAAACATATACTCTCCCCCACCCCCACCCCCGTAATAAGTGGATGAATCAGCAGGCACTCTCCAATAATTTGTAATAAAACAAATTTATATAAGCAAAATATTATTTGCTTTTGACTGAATATAAAATACGAGTAAAGAAAATAGACTTTTGCTCTGGTACCCTCATTTTTTTGAAAGCCCTGATAGTGGCTTCTAGCACTCAACCAGGTTAGACTCCCCAGTGTACCAACTCCACTAATGCAGGGTTAGCATTCGTTGAAAGCAAGTGCTCCATCGATGTGCAGTATGCCTCAGCGCACAGCGCCATTGTGCCC